>JAPYZH010000001.1:1200000-1591656 GCA_030523085.1 Meteorus colon
AGTAGAATGTTTCCAGCTTTGATGTCTCTAAAGTTGAATGAAAATTTAATTATCAATTTTGTTCCATTCAGATATTTACATCTGTTCTTTGTGTTATCATTATTTCTTTTTCTCTTCAATTTTCATACCTGTGAATTTGTCCATTACTGTGGAAGTACTCAAGACCTTTGAGCACTTCGCGAAGTACTGTGGCAATTGTAGCTTCGTCAAATACACCATGTTTACAATTGGTTGTTCTTGTTTTATGTTTTATAATGTCCAATAGTGAACCACCTTCTAACAGTCTTAATACCAACCACAATTCTTCTTTCACCACAAACGATGTATAATATGTCACTACATTCTCGTGATTGCATGATGACATTGCCTGAATCTCTTTCTGTAAATTAACAATTTCATTATTACAATTAAGAACAAATGTAATTGTTGTATGGAAAACTTGATGCGTACATCACATGGTGAATAATTGATCAGTTAAATAAAATAGTAAGAATTAGTGACGAATCAAACAAAATAATCAGAAATATGGATAGACGTTTCTGAATACGAAGTTTTTCTTTACTCAACAACAAAACAAATCCAAATACTCGCTTTCATCTCCTTCCTATAATTCAGTATAATAAAGAACGTAAACGTTCGCCCTATTTTACACTTCCCAATTCCTGCTGATTCCCGAAGCTTTCTTCATCACTAAATAGTACAGAATAGAGATAACAAATCAGGATATATTTTTTTTCCACTGAACCGCGTTTATCAACACTACATTGACTTTACACGCTCACATATTTGTACATTTCAAATCCCAACAAATTCCATCTACAATGAGCATTCTGTATTTCCGATTAGTGATAAGAAATCTTAGAAAAAAAAAGAAGAAAGAAATCATAAACGCGGTAATGTAACTGTCAACTTTATATGTTTTGCCGTTCATACAAGCTTCATATATCACTTCAAGATAAATATATAATTACACATATAAAGTTCAGGCAAACATTTTATATAAATATCAACTCCAGACATTTTTCTACATCAATCATTTGTATCACCAAACGATTCAATATCAAATTAGTGATAACCTGAATTTTATATGAGGTAATTTGAATGGATTGACAATTTTTGGCGATTAGGAATAAAAAACAAACTTTAAAGAGTAATATATATCAAGGTGAATAAAAACTCTGGCTTCATTTTCTTAAGAAATTTGCGTCGATATTCATAACAGGTTGCGTTGCATGTTGCATGTCCATAAGGTGATGGTAATCATTGTAAAAAGTTGAGGATCATGAAAACTTATAGCTCAATTATGGATTTTCTTTTGAAACAACCATCATCCATCACAAGATGCATATTGAATATATAATGGAACTTACCAGAAGTTCATCCATACTTGTATTCCATTTTTCCAAATTGATGCGTTTTATAGCGCATTTTTCTTGACGTGGTATACAAAATGCAGCATGAACTACTGCAGTAGCACCAACACCTGCAAGAAATGAACACTGAATTTGCATACATTTGTATCGATTTAAATCTGCTGGTATATACACGCACGCATTGGCCAACATGCACATGTTGATTTATATCTTTTTTCATATTTTATTTTGTTGCAAATAGGACACTTTAACGGTGATGAGGAAATGAAAATGTGAACGCATATGAGCGCCCAATACACTTACAAAATATTGTCAGGAATGTGTGTGAGCATAAAAATCAATTGAATTCTACAGTGAGAGAAACAATTTTTTCAGTAATATGATGATATGACGCGATAACATTACAAATCATCGATAGAAAACTAACTTATGAGTGGAATAAAATATTTAAGAATGTTGACATGATCCAAATTATCAATATGAAATTGACTATGCAATGATTCTATTCTTTCTCTACGACAAGTGGAACTTTTTCTATTATTTTTAAACATTCAAGAGTATAGAAAAGTATTTTTTTCTGGTAAAAAAAAACATGTGAGTTATAAATATCGAAGGCAACGCAAGCTAAAATCGAAATATGCTTTTTTGAAATTCTTGACACTTCCGTTCTCTTTTTTTCCGCATTGCTGATATCTAATACTCAAACACTGATAGAATTGAAACGAAACTAGTTCGACACACACACCAAACCTATAGAGCCCCTACTCAAATCAAAACAAAAAAAAGACAAATTTATACCATTCTATTGCCGATTGAAATTTCAGATATCAATTAACAATCAGACAAATTTATTCTCCAATCGCTATTATTATTCGATCAAAATATTTCTGATATATTGAACTGAACCTATAATTACTTCTTTTTCATTTCAAATGTTTCTTCTATCTATAACGCTCACCCTCAGAGAAACTTTTTCACCACAACTACATGTTCTAATTATTCAAGCCATACAATTAAAATAATTACAGTCAACAAATAATAAACAGTTGTAATGAAAATCTACTTTGCAGTAATTTCTTTCCAGCTGGCAAAACTCATATCTATTGGTTTCATGAAACGAAATTTCTACTCTATCACGAAATCATCATCATTCTATCAATAATAAATAAAACCCATGGACTAATCAAACTTCATCAAATCCGTTTACATGAAAATGATTCCCAAATACCCAAAAGTAGGACAAGGACTACTTAAAAATTATTCTGGCTCACATCCAAATGATCACTCGCTCAAGCAAAATAAATTCTTTAACTTCATAACTAAAATATTCAATTTGGCGCGCAAAAATAATTAT
This sequence comes from Meteorus colon, assembly GCA_030523085.1. NCBI lineage: Eukaryota > Metazoa > Arthropoda > Insecta > Hymenoptera > Braconidae > Meteorus > Meteorus colon. The sequence goes on from JAPYZH010000001.1 coordinate 1,202,728, forward strand.
CTATATAAAAACAATATTTATTATCTCTTGCAATCCTTATAGAAACAATCTTCTAAAGCCCATTACTGCACTCCTAATTAAAAAGTAACATTCGAAACAATTTACTTCATGCTCGATGCCTTCAACTGCAATATCCGTTGCATTTGATCTATTTAACAGCTATTTAAAAGCCTTTCGTAAAAATACATTTCGAATTGATTTTGAATTCTACTTTGTAATCAGACACCCATTTTTTTTTTCATCTTCCACTCTTTATCACTATTGCATTGAGAATAGTTTCGTAGGTTAGAACTACCCACAACCGGTTGACAATAAAATTTGAGTGAAAATTCATAAAATTAATCATCCCCTAACTAACAACAGTAAATATCAATGAAAACTATCGAAAATATTTGACAAACTATAAAGTTTAAATGCGATAACGTGAATTTTTATGTAACACAAATGGCACAGTACAGTCAACGTCAAGCGTTACCGGTTGGACAAAAAGAATATAATAAATATCGAACAAATGTAATTAATGAATGAAAATAACTGTAAATTAAATAAATCACAAAGTATTTAATGATATAATATTGATATTTACCGATAACCTCTTTCAATTCGTAGTCGTCTTTGGTATTGGGCCAGCCCTGAACGACCGCTGGTGAGCTCGCCGACGCCATTTTGTTGGACAGTACCGTACCGAAACGCGTTTGCTTGCCGGTGCTTCGAATAATGCCACGATGAAGTAAATTACCAGTGAGTAATAAGAATTTATTTTTTCGATGAGATTGATTTGTCACGTTATTGGTGTTTGTTCGATGGTTTGTCACAACACTGCATTGATTATTATTGCTCAATGATGGTGCGTCAGTGCCTGTTGATGTTGTTGTTGTTGTCGTTGTTGAACTTGTCTGAAATGACTTTTGTCGGAATATACCCGGCGAACAGGATGGCAATACGTCAGGTGATATCAGCCTGGAAATCAGAAAAAAATGTAAATATTTGTAAGAAGAGCTGATGGAATTTTCAATCTAAAATTATGGACATTCAAAGTAAGATTGGAAAAATTGCGAATTGATGAAAATCAATTACATTTTGGAATATTTAATATTATTCGAAAAGGATCAATTTTTAAATTGGTCTTAATGCTACGTTGTATTAAGACTACAGAAGATCTAGAATGAGTATTATGCTAAAGAATGTTATGAATGTTAACTGTGGTTCCTACTGAAAGTTGGATTGGAATCCAACATCGCTACGTTGATGTTGAATTTTTAAATCTTTAAATTTTTCGGACTGAGTTATGAACTTCTTTTGATGATATTGGAGAAGAATAAATGAAGCAGGATGATGCGATTTTTGAAAAGGGTTTGAAGTATGATGGAGAATGTGAGGAATGCTTGAGGGTAAATTATTACTAATGATGTTTGTGGTGTCCTTTGTTTTCTTATTATATGTGTATATATTTATTTATTTACTTATGTATATTTCTATGGATTAAAGATCGGTATGGAATCACAAAAACTCATTAAAGTTATTGTTTCAGGAATGTGGATAGCAAAATAGAATGAGATGAACTCTTGTTGCAAGATTGTGAGAGTTTATAAGACCATTTTCCACCGTTTGGAATTTATCATCTCTGATGAATGAAATCTATAACGAAACTCTAAACTCGATATCAAATAAATGACTGTGTACATTCAGATTGAAATTTGGCCCAAACCCAATTTTACTCGCGATAGATTTCTCTGTTATTAGAATAATATTCATCGAAATTTTCCTCAGAACTGATCCATACAATTTCTTTATCAAATTAAATCGGGTTTATATATTTCACAATGAAAAAATCTTCGCATCGAAAAAACAACAGTTTCATATCCATCTAATACACTTTTTATTTTATACTATTTCGCCTGAATTTTTCCAACCTTTGTCGGCAATTGCGAATGAAGCCACAATGAATTGTTTCAATTTCTGCACTAAATATTTGAAATGCTGAGGCAAACTTTCTCACGAACCAGAGATATGATATGAATTATGCAATTTTTTAAATTTATATCCGAATTTCTTTTTGCTCATGCATTTCTTTTTTCACATATGAGTAAACTCACGCGTTAATACTGATGTAATCACAACGACTCTCACTTATTATCAATTAACATCCATTAATCTTTCACACAAATCTCTTATCTCTACGCTATCGCGTGTTCATCGTGCTAGACATCTATATGTACATACGCATCTACATGTAAATATATATATTATATATATCCACACATGTGCGATTGTATGAGAGGGAAAAAATTATACATAAAAATTTAGATCCTCATGGCACCATAGAAGGGATTTATTGAATTCTATGAATCAGAACAAGAGAAAAAATGTATTTTTGGCATCTTACGTTATTTTCATGAGAAGACATATAATATAATAGGATCACATGTATTTCAGATTAGGTCATTTGGACCGACGTGATCCGAGTAGTATATCAAATTCAATATAGAATCCTGCCTAAGTTTTTGCTGATACAACTATTTTCGTCTGACAAGCAACTTCGATTGATTTTCCTCAATTATTTACGATGTTTATCAAGGGCGTAATTCCATATGAAGTTTGAACGTATCAGAAAAAAAATGTCCTATTGCGAATAAAATAAGAGAAACGGGAACGCCGAATACTCTCATGACATAAACTTGGAGTTGTTTAAAACTACTTGAAAATAATGATACTTTGTTATCGATTATAAATCAATCGATTTAACTAGAGTAAAAGAATGAATTATTGAATGTGTCATGAACATACAGAGAAAAAAAAATATATACACACTCTTGCTATTATATTATATTCTTCTCGGCTTTTTTTTCACTTTATAAACAAATGAAAACAAATGTTATGCAACGAACAATAAATAGTTTCGTGTCAATGCACAAAATACGAAGGCCAAACCACTGAGATAATCACTGGCTGTCCTCGTAAGCGAGTGAAGATACGTTTGCCAAATGAAATTGCAGTACTAAACATATACCATCACTATATTAGTGGACGAAATACACTTGTGGCAATCACTCACGCCCGATAAGTTTTTAGTTGTTTACACTTACTAACACACAACTCTATTTTCTACTTTCATCATTTCAGATGTTTGCATCATCGCTATGGGACATGAATCAACCTAATGGAAAAAAGCAACATACAAGAGATGAGATGAAGAACGAAATTTTCTTGTTCTTTCCACTCACCGCTCAAATAATCCATTCGAATTTATCAATCGAATTGATCCACGACGAATCTGTTTGAACGAACGTTTACGACCATCTGCCATTCGATCATCTTCAAAGTTAGTTATTCTACGTTTAAATTTCCACAAACGATTCAACCACCGAACGCGTTTCTGCTGATCAGCAGGATTGTTCAAATTACAATTGGTGTGCTGACCATTCCTCCGGCAATAAAGTGACAAAAAAAAAGTGGGAACCATTTGATGGTAGTGGTGGGTCACTTTGATTTGAAGATGAATTTACAATTAGACAGAAGACGAAAGAGATCTTATATATGTATGTCGTGACATGCAGCACGTGATGGTTGCGGGTTAATAAAGCAGCGACCAAACAAAACTGATGTGTCGAATATTCAAGCCAACAGCCGTATGTGGACCAATGGATGTATACGTGTGTATGTAAGATTATACAACTCAACAGACTCTTGTTAATGGAACAATACACATGATTAATTTAAAAGTCGGACTCTATTCTCTATATCAACGAGCACGAAACATATGGAATATTTTGACCAATATTTCAAGCTGATAAGAGAACAATGCTGAGTAGCAAAAAATTAATTCTGCAGAAAATAGTTTCGACATTTGTATCAAATCATGATTGATAGGAAACTATCGGAAATTCGAAAAATATTGAGAAATACTTTTTCAATGAATATCATGTGCCGAAATTCAGTGAAAATGTATGAAAAAAGGTTTGTTATGATTCTACGATAATTATTGACTTGTCCCAAATTGAATAAATAGTCTTTTCATGACTTTCTGAATATATTTCATCATCTTGCAGATTGAACTAATCGAAAATCACACTTTTTCCCCTCAGATGATTCACAATTATACCAAACATGGAACATAAATGACGACGTGACCAAGACAAAATGCAGATTTTTATGTGGAAATACTTGATGTGCAATCAAGACACGGAATAGGCAACAATTTGTTAGATGAACGGAGTATGAATATAAAGTAAGTCTTTTCCTTTTTCATTGAGATCGAAGAATTCAAATAACAAATTCATTTAAATAATTATAATCGCACAAATGTGTGATAATTTTGAATGAAAAATGAGAATTACACAAAAGATTTCAATCTAATTCCTATGACACATGTGAACAGATATTGCAATGCAATGAAATTTATCATTGTTATCACTGCTCCTTTTTTTATATTTACTCAAAGATTTCATCACTTATACACATCTGTCGATTTCCCTATCGAATATCGACTATAAAATATCGTGGAAACTCTGATAAAATGCACTTCCATTCGATTTTGCATTACACTGCATGATAACTTACGTTCTACAAATATTTCCAAATTCTTTAATACGAAAATGATTCAAATCACACAAGGGATGAATTTGATTATCGTCATTCAAGTAAGTAACTTCGTATTTTTTCATTCCAATTCAAAAATTGCTTACCTGTTTCGACCGAATACAAGATTCGTAAAAAAATTTGTATCCTGAAACTGCAATTGTTCTTTTGGCACTGCAGATATTGGATTTTCCGCAACCAATTCTCCATTCTTGCGTTGTTTCATTGCACCTACGGGCCTGCAAACATAAATCAATTCATCTTCTTTAAATTGACCAAAACCGATCGATTACTTTGACAGAAGAAAAAAACACCAAAATTTGCACATTGAAAAAAGAAGAGACAAATAAACAAAATGATCGCTCTCTCTCTCTCTCTCTCTCTCTTCAACTTCCCATTCACATCATTCACATAGAATAATCCATGAATAAAACACATTAATCATTCAAACATATTTATTCATGAGCATAACGATTTTTATATTGTCCATTAATCTATTGCTCATAATTGATCATCAAAATGTCAAATACCACGACGATATGTGTGAAATGTATGCACATATTCATAATACATGTGAGCAATGTGAGCAAAGAGAGCATGAATGTAAGAGTATGACGAGCACATGTACGCAATGGGTGTCATACATTATCCATTGGAATGGATAAGAGCTTTCCCCCTCGTGTCTTTGTGCGTGTGGAATATTTCTAAATAGACGGTCAGTCGATTGTCACCTAAATACTTGAATGGAATAATTGGAGGCTGGATTGGCCTCACGAGTTATTTTTAGTTCACTATCAAGGGGTAGATGCCATCCTGTCATCTAAAAATAATCCAATATACATGATGTGGGGCGGGAGGGGCTTGACGCCAACCGCTTCTCGTAATAACAACCATCATTGTGTAATTATAAATTATATGAATGAAAAATACACTTTACAAATACTACAATTTTTTTCGCTCACTCTTATCTCTGAGCATAAAACAGATATATCCATAATAAATTTAATCAAACACACAAACTTGATGTTTCTACCATCACACAATAATATTTTGCATACTGAACATGTAAATAATACATTAATTACGTTCTTGGATATGTATATAAGTGAAGCAAATTTACTTATCACGAGTTTTTATGTCGTAAATTCTAAATTTAGAATCTTTTACACTTTTAGAATCAAATATTATGAACAGGTTCGAATATTCCCATATATATATATATGAATTGATATAACAGAACTCACTGGCACTTATACATTTTGTTCTAATTGTTTGTTTACACACAAGACGTGACACGATGCAACGAAGACATATTTATGTTAATTCGAAAATTTATATATCTATATGCATTTTTATTATTTGAATAGATGCATAAAAAGTAAAAAATTTTAACTTACATTGCAAATTAAATATTTCGCAGTCAATTCTTTTATTCCAATACTGCAGATACTTATTGTATCAGCTTTGATGCTCAGGAACTACAACAAGCCCGGGATAGTGTTACACACTAAATGATTCGATTTGTTCTGTTTTCCAATTTCGAAGTGACCTATCGTGGCAATGAACACATTCTAACTAATATAGTGATTCTAATGAGGATCATAAAATTGGGTATTGTGGCCGTTCGACAAATTGACCTGAGCATTAGGGATTCGAAATTACTACAAACCCATTCGTAGCAATTTTATGACTTAAACTACCTAAATTGTACAAATATATATGTGTGTGCGTGTATGTATGTATGTGCGTGTTTATTGAAAAATAATAAGTGGTAAAGACTTAATTTCCCTTCCAACACATCAAATTTTCAGTCAATTTATTCTTGGAATAATTATGAAATTTTTGGTTGTGGAATGTTACGTCTTAAAAGAAATTCCACATTTTTAATAATAGAAATGGGACACTCTAAATTAATACAATAACATTTTGTTTATTTCGCAACTATCTCCAAAAAGAAGAAGAGTTTTTATTTCGAAAATATTGTAATTCATTTACATTATCTCGAAGAACACTCCAATGAAATAGATACTCTTGCAAGTGGGACGTGAATTAAATATAATATTTCACTATCTTCATAGGGTCTGAATTTGGGTTAAAAGTTTAATTCGATGAGGACGGTGTTCTTTTGATACTTATTTAACTTTGTTCTCTTTTTCCACCTCCATCAACACTATGTCAAGCATCACATTGTATGAGACAACCACAACTTATTCAACCAAACGCCTACTATCAATTTGAATGTACAATTTATCATGAGATGAATACATAGACAGATATAACTATTATACATTTCTTGAACAACGCATTTGTTTCACAAACTTTCTTGGGTCGTCAACATCTACACATAAAATATAAATGTAAACAATATATATCATTTCTCCAATGTCGTTGTACAAATAAGTACATATGAAAAAATTGAATTGTCTCCTAATCGACAGCAAAAATTTATTACCACAGACTCTTTACATTCTGCTATGCTACATCAATATATTCGTTTGTATTTAATACAATCATATGTGAGCTATTGGATGCACAAGTCTGCTCATATATGCACGTTCGTACTTGAAGTGCATTTGTACAACCAAGTGAACTTCAATAATGATGACACATCGAAGTAAACTTTGAATTTTCTGAATAGATAATTATTAATGTCATCTAGGTATACAAAGAAAACTTGTCCAAATGTAGGAATTACTATCAAGTGAGTGAATAATAACACAACGAAAAGAAAAAATAAGTTACAATGATCGATGGATAGAAATGAAGATTCTTCTCCACATCAATTAGCTCATTGATGAAGAATTATTCGTTTAACTATGACAATATTAGTTAATTGCTGGAGACAAAATTGTTATTCTGTCTAGATACTAATGGCTACTATTTAATCATTGGAAAAGATCATTTTTGCATCATTAAGATGGCAAATGACTCGATTTTATTACCTCCATCATTATGATTATAATTAATTTCCCCTCCCAAATATTATCAGGGTTACAAGGTCAATTGTTCATAAACTCATGAATAGATGTCCCGAATAATGTGCTCCCACATCTATTTTTCTTTGTTCGTCATTAGTTTGGAAGAGGAAAAGGATGCAGATGCACATCAGTTTTGCAAAGTGAATGCAAATCATAATAGTCTTTGCAATCTTGTAAATTTTTTAGAGAGGATAGCACTCGATTATACTTATTGATATATTACATTGGAATACAAATTAAAATTTAATCAATTAGTTGTTTCTGCCAGCCTGTAATACTAACTCTATTTTATAATGACATCCATACAAAATATTCACTTATTTTCATTACCTGTCAGCTGAAGAACTTAGAGTTCCATTGCGACATAAATCAGCAGCCATTTCAAACCATATCAATATTCATCTTTGACATTTATTTTATTTTCTTTTTTTATTATTGCTGAAAGCTCACGTTACACTTCACTTCAATATCGATACCAATGATAAATATCGCAATAAAATGAGAGATTTTCACGTATCCAACATTGAAAAAAACATGATCACCAAGTGTATGTAACAAAGGAAGAAAGAAACAATACTGATGACAAAACGACTTTCTCTGCACTTGAAATATTAAATTTACAATCTTTCAACTATATTCAAATACTGCGCCTAAATATATCTCCGCGCTTTCACCTATTTTAAAATTCACACCTGCAGGCAGAAATTATTCTCAGATACGAATAACTGCTATCTTACTACATGAACAAAAATGAATCTTTCGACGTCACAATTTCGAAATGTAAAATGAATGAAACACTCAAAATTTAATAGCACCAACACAATACTGCTACGTTTTTTTTTTTTTTTTTTTCGTTCTCTTTCAGACACTGACGATTACAATTGTCATTCGGATGTTTATTTAGTACAATACCATTCATTTAAACAATGTTTTTTTTTTGTGTTTTTTTTTCATGAAATGCACTTGCACAAGAATGATTGACACGATTGTCAAATGACTGCGCGAGAAGCAACAATGCGCCTCCAAATACAATACTGTATATGAGATCTCGGATGATCCTGAGTTCGCCACTGGACTGAACTATGTCAGACGAGGGGGGTCACTCTCTCAATTGAATAACTACCTATCATGTATCTACGTATCCATATACAACATGTGTGCTAATGTTTCTTTTACATACATGTACACGTGCATCATACAAACCCACACACAAAATCACATTGGTGCATTTACGCACGAGTCTCGGGGTGATCTTCACGTAATATTAAATTTTGCCTATCTACGTATGTTTATATCATACCATCTATAAAATGATCTTGACGTCATCTAATTTGTTTTTCACTGATCGCAATGATTCAACTTGAGATTTCCAATAGTTCGCAATTGAGTTGCGCATTATATTTTTGTTTATTTGTAAGCTCATAAACAAATATGCATCATATATTCTAGGAATAATTTTTATTTCAAGTATCAATTGATATAATTGTCGAAAATTGTCTGAATAAATTCGCGTGATAAGTTATTCCACTATACTATCATAATATCCGATTATTTATTAGCCACCAAATTAATATATCATATGACATTGAAACATATTTATCATTTAATATGTGTATATATTGATATGATGCGATACAATGTGTATGCATGTATAATTTCACAGTCAAGTTCATAGTATGAGTGGAAAAATTTATTGGAACTCCCACGACGCACAATGTGTGATGTGGTTGTATGTTATATTCCATCATGGGCGATTCGTGCACTTGATCGCGTTGCAAGCGAATCAAAAGGGTCTTATATATGATGAATTGATATATAAAGAGCGCGAGGAGTGAGTTGTCCAGGGTGTATCAATCTATGTCGTGTGACGGGCGCGTAGTACTTGACTCAATATAAATCGACCCGACCTTGTGAACTAGCTGAGACTGATTTTCACGGGAAATTTACACATGTTATTCCGTGTGTATATTTACATATAATCACATCTTACAACCCACTGTCATTTACCTTACTTTCCATCGTTAATCACAGCCTGAATGGACAATGATACTCAATACACATGAAATAATTTATTTTTATATAATAGTTTACTGTGTCAATATTATCAATTACAATAATTTCAATGATAAAATTCTTTATTTTTATATGTCAATTAAATATGAATCAAATCAAAGAAATATGTATGGAAGCAAATTTTTGTTTTTACTAAAAAATTGAAAAAAAAAAGAAAATTCCTTCACACTGAATCGCACTTTATCACTCATGATAAACGATAAAATATACAATCAATTATGTCAATTATCTGTCTGTATGTGTGTGCACTTGATAGGTAATAATGACAACCGCATTATCGTGCGCACGTTCCCGTGAATCAAAAGATTGTACTACCGTGATTTTATTCCGTAATCACGATTTGTGACATTGAACTACATAACTACCACGAGTTTGATTTGCACTATGACATTAATCATGAACGATCATGAACAGAAGAATAATAGAATGAAAAAAGATACAAAATTGATGTTTTTTCATTTAATTTATAATTTTATTTGTTCTCTTTACATTTTCTGACCTTGATTCACTTTGATAAGTATACCGGTACAGACATAGATTTTTTTACGTGATATGCATAAACTTACCGCCAATGAAAAATAGAATCCACAACTGTATTACAGATCATTCTTGTATTTGGCTTGAAGCACAAATGTATTGATGCCTTCCGACTCAATCTCACCAGACTCACTGAGGATAGTCTTGGAACACAATATCACGTGGTGTCTCCAAGCCATCGCGAGTATCCATCAATAATATTGAGAGATATGTCGTACGAGCCTGAGAGTGATTACATGGATGATCAGTCTGATGAACAGACACAAAAGCAACGAAAACAGCAGCAGCAGATGCACAATATCCACTATGAAGAACGTGGAAAATTACTTCGCGATGGCAGGAATCTTATAACGGTGAGTATGTCTCAATATCTGTACAACCTTTCACTTCATTCAGATGTGAGTATCCACCCTTCGTCTCATCGTAATATTTTGAAACAAAACCAAATGTATTGATGAGCTTGGACCTCTTTCTTCTTGTTATATTTGTGTTACATGATTCTTCAACATGTTCTCACCAGGACTATCAGAACCTCTGTGAAACTCATACACGAAAAGTACAACTGAGTGATTCGGAGTTTGAATATCAGCCACCTTATTATCATGAAATTTATTGCAAAAATTATTTGCTATACGATCAATCATTGAGAAATTCAGTGAAGCCTGCAAAACAAATGTGTGCTCATCCAGGATTTCATTGCGTTCAACGCAGCAGAACTTTGTTTATGGCGAGACGTCAATGGTCGAGTGATTGTTGGGAGCCATTCACCAAAGAAATTGCTAGCGGTTGCGATTGCATGTGGCCAGTGTCCATGCTCGGTGACATTGCAGCACATTATTGAATCAAAATGGTTCATAACATTCCGCACTTACAAATGGACATTACACTAAATATATTAAAATGAATTAGTGTCTATTTATTTATTTTGAATTCGACATTGAATAAATAACTCAATTTACGATTTTGATTGTTTTATGAATAAAAAACATTTGAGGATAACTGGAAATCCGGAAAATATTAAGTAGATATACCACCCAGATTATTTCCATGAATTTGCTTTGTGTTTTGGTAAGAAATGAAAACCATCTGGAACTTTACCCAAAAACATTTCTCTGCAATGAAAAATAAGAGAAGAGAATTAAGGAATAATCACAATTATTATTGGATAGATTTTGTATGGAATATTTAATGAAATGTCTCACGATATTTTTATCCAATCTGCGCAATTCGAACTGGCCATTAGAGTTTCGATGTCATCGCGACCTCTGTAATATGGCGGGCGTTCGTTTATTCTTTGCGGTGGTGTTTCCAAAATTCCAACTGGTATATATCTGAATGTAGAATAGGGCGATTATATAAGAAAATTTGAAGAGAAGAATGTTTGAGGTATTTTACGAATCAAGATTAAGAAAAACTTATTATACCTGTGCAGAAATGATATCCACTCAAGCATGAATCTTCTTGTTGTTTCAACACCTCTTGTATCGGAACCCCAATGCTCCAATCCATAGTGTGAATATTTTTTTAGCATATCTAATCGTTCAGAGCTTGATATATCAATGAGTTTTTTCTCTTTTATTTCGGTGAATATCCATGGTTTTATAAGTGCACCGCGTCCAATTGTTACGCCTTGAATATTTTGATAGTTCGAACGAACTCTTTGATAATCATCGTAGCACAGTATATCACCATTACCAAAGACTGGCACGGGTGCGGCAGCGGCAGCGCACTTTTCAATGTAATCCCAGTCGGCTGACTTTGTATATCTTTGCTCACGAGATCTGCCATGAACCTGATTAAAAATTTCGAAATCATTCGAATTATTGAACACCAATTACAATTAAAATGGTATAGGGAGAGAGATAACTAATAGAATAAGTAGAAAAAAAATTATAATCACAGATATCATGGAAGCTCCCCAATCTCGAAACTTTGGCATCAAAGTATGAGCAATTGGTTTATCCATATAAACACCCGTTCGTGTCTTGATTGTCAAAGGGATGTCAAGAACTTGACTGACGGACTTGACAACAGTTTGGAGAACATTAAGACGATTCAACATTCCACTGCCACCCCCTTGTTTATATATCAAGTCAATGGGGCATCCCAAATTTAAATCAATAAAATCAACTTCTGCAACTTCATTCAAGAGTTGTGCACATCGCGTTAAAACACCTGGATTATTCCCACAGAGTTGAACTCCAAAAATATCTTCACATTCGTGTCTTTTAACCAAAGCCCATTCCTCATTGGCCCCTTTCAATATTTTTGGCGCTAATGCCATTTCACCACAAGTTATATCTGCACCGTACTCTTTACATATACGACGAAAAGGCAAATTTCCAACTGTTGTTAGTGGACTCAAAATTATTTTGTCTCGCCAATCTATTCTTTTCTTCTCACTTGGCCGCAATTTTATTTGATCGTGATCCGGCACCGGGCCCAATCTCGATTCGGTTTCGTCCCCGAACTTCGGCTCATCTCCTGTACTTGATAATGGTTTGTCGTGATTTGTCTTATCTAACAAAATGTCTTCAATTTTATTTTTACCATTGTCGACTTTAACACTCCCATTCGACGATGGAACTTTACCATCACCGTTAGATTTCTTATTCACTACATCATTTGCTTTAATAATTTTTTCAGCGTTATTGAAATTATATTTGCGTTTACGCAGTCGTCCTTGAACTGTTTGATTAATCTTATTCTTTGTCGTAGCAGATTTTTTCTTAAATTCTTCAAATTTTTCATGATCAACAATATTCAGTCCGTCTTGGGTCAAGTGTTTGGATGCAAATCTGCAAGCTGTGCCCCTCGGACATCTACCCATAAAACTGAATAAATAACAATCCGGTCCTACATCAGGCTCCTTCAGTTCTAAATACGTTGCTCTATCATGCATAAAGGCACACTTTTTTGACGGACATGATTTTTCTGGTTCATCCGCAGCTTGATCAACAATCCACGGACAAAGATTCCGTTCACGCGGACTTTTGAATGGTGGCGGTCTCGATTTATTTTGGCCTTTGAGTTTCTCTTTTTTGTCGTCAAATTTCATTTTTTTCGTTGCCGGCGCCACATCCATTGATTTATTGTCAATATCATTATCAATAATTTGTTTTTCCTCCTGCGCATCAACTCTGTCTTCATCATTACCAATTTCTGGTTGTCTGCTCGTCAATTCATCGTCACTATTACTGACAGACTGTCTATCAATTTTTTGTTTATCACTTTCAGCTAAACAATTCGCGCTCAACACTCGCACGTGATCGTCAATGATAAATCTATAAATAACAAAAAAAAACATTAATACAATCATCAACAAATCATTGATAGACATTGATTATATCATAATTAATTAATTATTATGATAACAGTCAGCAAAAGAACAAATGCGAATAATTCTTTTCAGTTCCGCTCATTATATTCATAAATATCTCAATCTTTCGAGGTTATGTAGGACTTTGCACTCAGAACAATAATTAAGACAGTATAAAAAACAAATAAATGTTTGCACAAATAATATATTCATATATACCACATACTCAGGCTTAATTTTACAAACTCCTCTTTGTCTATCATCATTGTAATCAATTATACTTTGATCAGCACATTTTTCGCCGCTATCCGCCATTATTTTACTTGTTTCATTCATAAAATGTGATCGTAGTTAAGGTAGAAATTGATAATATCGAAAATGAATTTTTGGAAGAGGGGCCAAATGAACTTCGGGGAATATATCGGACAAGATCGTTTACCACGAAAGCTTCGTTAACGTTTGATTTGATTCGAACGTTTAACTTATTCTGCTTTCGAGGCTTAAAATAATGAGTTTGGTTTCCATATTGGAACGATGGTTGATATGATTACCGGTCGATTGGTATGGCGATCGGTATTCAGGAGAAGCATTCACCTGACCAATTAGTTATATATAGAAGAATATGTTCAACATGCTTCACCCAATATTCACTACAGAATTTTGTTGCAGTGATATTGTCATAAAATGAGCAATATAATTGAATTACAACAGCGAGCCACAGTAATGCTTGTAACAAATGAGATTTTACGTTCATTTAATACGATTACTAGGCCAGTATACTCAGTCCTGCGGCTTCATCTATTGCGAAAATAGGAATTTTTCCAGTATGCTATCAATCAACTATCAGTTTGAGTGTCTTTAACGAATCCAGTCTCTCTATTTGACTTGCAACAACGTTGAAGATAGAACAGTTATGGGTAAGGAGGATCCTGAAATCACTGCCCTGAAAAAGGAGCTTGAAGATTTGATTAAAAAGTGCCAGGTTAGTCATGCCAAGTTAGGAATAAATATGTTGTACAACCAAAAATATTCACCACTAATTTAAAATTTGTATTTGACAGGAAGATCAAAAGAAACAGCAGGATGCAACACTCACTGAGTCTTGTGCGTCACTCGCTGATGGGCCAAAAGTTAAATTGGTAACGAAAAAAAATCTGAAAGGCCACATTAACAAAGTTAATTCAGTACATTTCAGTGGTGATAGCAGGTGAGTAATAAACGATATAATAAATTCCTTGATAAAACTCACAATACCTTTGGGATATATTGGAAATATTTCAGACACTGCGTGACGGGTTCACTCGATGGTAAATTGATAATCTGGGATTCATGGACAGGAAATAAAGTCCAGGTTATCCCTCTGCGATCTGCATGGGTAATGTCAGTGGCTTTTGCCCCATCTGGTAATTATGTTGCATGCGGTGGCATGGATAATATGTGTACTGTTTATGATGTCAACAATCGTGATTCTACTGGCTCGGCTAAAATTGTTCGTGAGCTACTCGGTTATGAAGGGTTTCTATCATCATGTCGATTTTTAGATGACAAAACACTCATTACTGGCTCGGGTGATATGAAAATGTACAAAAATATTCCATTCAATTATTCATCATTATTTTCATCCACTTTCTTCTTCCATTTAAATTTTAATTATTTATAGATGCATGTGGGACTTGGAGTCAGGTCAAAAAACCACCGACTTTCCAGCGCATGCAGGTGATGTCGTAAGCATTAGTCTTTCACCTGATGGCAAAAGTTACGTTACTGGTTCTGTTGATAAAACTTGTAAGCTTTGGGATTTCCGTGTTGAAAATGCAAGACAAACATTTTTTGGTCACGAAGCCGATGTGAATTCTGTTTGTGTGAGTTTGAATAACTAATTATTTATTCATTCATCAATACCCTTCATTTTATCAGAACGTTTCTAATTCCTTGATGCCTAGTTCCATCCGTCGGCTGAAGCTTTCGTCACAGCGTCTGAAGACAAAACCGCACGTTTGTGGGACTTGAGATCAGATCAACAATTGGCAACGTACACACCACCGAATTCGAATCCTGGATTCACCTCATGTGGATTATCATTAAGCGGAAGATATATCTTCTGTGGTAGCGATGATAATTATGTTCATATATGGGATACTCTGAAAGGCCAACATAATGGTAAACACAGATAAATGAATATGAAGAATTTATAATTGCATTATTGAAAATTGTATGAGCTCACGCACTTTTGTCCTGAGATAACATCTTTTGTTTCTCCACACTTTAGGAACTTTGTCGGGTCATGAAAATCGCGTTACATCTCTCAGCGTGGCTCCAAGTGGAATGGCTGTGGCCACCTGTTCCTGGGATCAATCTGTTCGAATTTGGGTGTAAAAACCTCAGCGTGTCATCTGATTGCGAATCAAAATAAAAGATTGCTGAATGAATGGATGAAAAGTAAAATTAGAAACATACACAGCTTTACGGTTCGCAATTATACTTTTTCATAATCCGAATAAAAAAATTTTTTCAACGTCGTTAAATTCGAGAAAACTTCATTGACGTTGTTATAAGGTGTGAACCTCCAATTTCGGCAGTAAATTATTATGATGAAGAATAAATCAATAAGATGATGTAATAGAGAAAATTGATGAAAAAAAAAGATTTAATACCGTACTCCAATTCGTTAATTTCATTATCTTTATTCCTTATATGATAACTTGGGCGTAATCGCGCAGTGTTGGCTCGAGCACTTCAATTACATTATATATCCATCGCTTCTCATGACCTCGCCTTACTTAAACTAATTAAATATATTCATAAATTATTGAATAAGCCTTAAACAATATGGAGTTAATTGATTCGACGCTATAATCGGTATGAATTTACCATACACTTTCATATCTTCACAATTTTCCATTTCGCATACAATTTTTTTTCATTTCACTTTTTTCCTAATCAAAAATGTAATTTTGGAGATTCTGCTATGGAAAATTGACTTAATATCTCTCTATGTTTCAACACATTGCAATAATAATTTTCGTCTTATGAACGTCAATCTAGTCGGAGCAAAAATTAAGCAGTCAAATGTGGAAATATATTTAACTAAGTATGCTGCTATGACTGATATTAGAATTTCATCCGGAATTTTATGCGACATTTTAACTCTTGGATATTTTCTGCATGTTTAGATTTATTTTAAATTACATTTAAACAGGCACAAGGCATCGTACAGCCTATCTGTCTATATTTGCATCTATAGGCGTGCGCTTTTTTATTATGTAAGTTCACATGACACTTCTTTCTATTTTTCTTAATGAACTTCACTCGGAACTGTTGGATGGTAATTTTTTGGTCGTGAAATATTATTTCTCGGTTCTGGAGGTATTTCAAATTTCAAAAATTTGATATATTCATCGATATAAATAGCGCAGCATAATCACATGTTTCTTCCATTGTGAACTTTATAGTCCATCGACCATCATTTACATCCCCAAATTTGATAAAAAATGTGGCAACTTAAAGAAAGAATTATGAAACACATTCCGTGGAAACATAGTTACTTAATGACCAATCGAATGATGATGTTGAAAAAAAAAACTCTGAATAATTTTTGATTAAACGTAATCAAATGTGATTTGTATTACATATAATTCAATTAACTGGCGACTTATGCAATACTTTATGTATAGCTATAATGACTAGAAACAATATGTGTATGTTATAAAATAATCATATTACGTAAATAATAAAAATTGACCTATGTGTGAGAGTATGTATTTTTCAATCTCATCTGAATTGCAGTGGCTGCACAAAGTCTCAACATCTTCTTACTTATAACATAATCAATATTCTCATGATCTCGTATGCAGTGTAGAGTAAAAATTATTAGTAGAAATATAAAGATTAATGCTGGCATTTGATGAATAGAAATTAATTAGTAATGATGGACCACATTGGAGAAGGCTATGCAGTACCTACTTATTCATAAAAATTATTTTTCCTTGTCACACTGTCATTAAAGTATCACAGAAAATGCATACAAAGTTAATCGACAGAGAGATTAAATTTGTTTATGAGGACGTATATATATATGTACACATTCGGAATTATTTTTGTCATCAAAAATTATACAAATGAAGGGTAAAATAGTTTATCATTCTGTCGCTGTTCCTTTTTTTTGGTTCATATTTCCCCAATTTCAGTTTAGTATGTATAAATTAAAAAGAATTCATGATGAATCACAGAGAGCTGCTGCTTTCCTTCCCTTAATCTTCCAATTCCTCTTACGATTGCACATATCAATTTGATTTTGTAATATATCTGTTTATGGCTCACTCTCGCGTAACATTTTATGAAATATAAAAAAAAATACATCAAGCGTTGATATTCCTCTCCTTTGCAGTAATAGGATATTTAGCATGTTTGATTGATCCATGAAAGAATCATTGAGAGACATTACACAAATGCATCGTGCACATAATTTTTACATATATATGCATTTGTATATAAATAAGTATATACCTCACGCATCGTCTATCAGTTTTGAATGCAGCGAACACTTTGCCCTGCAATTAGGCAGTGTCGTATGACTAATATAAGATAATTACAACATGTGAAAAGTTAAATTCATTCAGAATCGAAAGTTGTGATATTTAATTACATCAGCAGGCATATATGAAGAAATACGTGCTCAGAATTCATCAAGATGTATGAGAAGTGCTACGATAACTGTAGCGCCTGCTTCCTTCGTCGCCCATTCGGTTGACTCTAGACTATCAGCGCTGTCTTTATCCGGACCCATTGTATAAGAACCCGGTCGGACCAATAATTGGAATGCCGTTGAAGCATTGAGCTTTTTGTTTGACTGAGTATCTATGTATCTGTTTCAAAATATGAATATATTATCATTATTATCAAAATTGAACCATATTATATGCAGCGAAAAGAGAGAAACAGTTGTCATCGTCACTTACGGATATTTTCTAGTACATTCATCAGATGCGACATGTTTAATATTTGGCGAAAATATGACTTGTGGATTTTGATCTTCAGTATTTATAATCGTTGTTAAGTTACTAATATCTAATTGCTCCATTGGCA
This sequence comes from Meteorus colon, assembly GCA_030523085.1. Lineage (NCBI taxonomy): Eukaryota > Metazoa > Arthropoda > Insecta > Hymenoptera > Braconidae > Meteorus > Meteorus colon. Next base: position 1,221,298 of record JAPYZH010000001.1, read on the forward strand.
ATAATTCACCTCTATCAAGAATCCATCTGGAAAAATGTTGCATAGAAGAAGATGATCATATGCTTTGATTAATTTAGATTAATTCCTGTTTCATTAATTAGCACTTTTGATTTCTTACCTTATCGAATCTAATCGCGTACCATAATAAGCAATGTGCCATTTATCTGTAGTAGTTTGTGGAATTTGATTGGCATTGCTAGTTTGCTTAAGAGGGAAACGCACCCACCCAACTGGCACGGAAAATTCTGCTGGTGGTTCACCTTTTTTACGTATTACCCCTTCACGATCAACTTTGTAACATATATTACAATAGCAAATAACTTCGTCCGGTGAGAAAAACTCATCGGGTAGTACTAGTGATTTTTTCAATGTCATACATGCTTTGAGATATTCACATTTTTTGGCTGGTGGTACGATGATTGTTGTATTGAGAGGTGTGGACGGTGAGGATATAACTCGCAATGAACTCAATGTTGATTGCTGTGAATTATGACTTGGAATATTTTGATTCGCTGCAATTATACCGCTTCCATTACAATTTTTCGTTTGATTTTGTTGGCGATTTGCCACTCCTGATTGAGTATCTTGTGTGCTCAATGGTGTAGGATTATTGCATGATGTTGCAGCTGGATTGCTTGTTACAATGGCGGGAGTATTGTGACACTGTGAATTGTCCTGATTAATATTATTCTCTGTTACATGATTTGAATTGACATGAATTGACGTGGCAATGTTATTCATTTGGCCGTTTGAGGCAATACTTTCATTAATCGCATTATTTGCATTCATTGAATTTATTGCGGTGTTTAAACTCGACATATTGCTAGATGACGCCGCTGAGCCATTTTTAATATTGATATTCGTTGCATTATTTATATCTACATTTGTACAATCATTCCTGAGACTCATTACGTTTTCCACTGGTTCATCATCATCATTTTCCATATCGTTGTTCAACATTGTATTACTGTCATACGTTGATTCGCTGAGATTCTTCAGTTTTGAACACGATAACATCGGAGTTCGTGTTGCATCTATACTAATTTCCGATTCACTTACTGAATTATTACTGTCTGAATGTACACTGCCTGTCATGGATTTCCCTGGTAAATCATTATTAAATTGTGAAATATTATTGCTGTTTGATGGAACGTTACGCGATGTTGTTTCACTCGTATCGCCGAAATTCGTTATTTCATGATCAATCATTTGAACATTCAAAGGAAGACTGGACGGAATCGCTGGAACATTCTCTTTTTCATGACGTTCTAAATCAGCTTTTTCACGTGAATTTTCAACATCTTCGATTTCATTGACCACATGCTCAGTATTATTAGCTATTGCCATGTTAATTGTATCATTGTCGGTATAGACAGTGTCCAATGCCGGACCGATGAGTGAAATTTGTTCAACTTGACCATAAAGATCTATTACAGCATAAACGTACGGTGGTAAATCGGTAACAGCTACTCCTTGATCAACGCCATTGATGTACAAATGTAGTGTAGAGTCTTCATCAACTATCAGACCAACCGTTGCACCACATTGAAGGTTCTCCAAATTTTCGCCATATCGTGTTTGAACTTTAGTGCCATTATGTGACATCCAATCGCTGCAAATTATCCAAGAGTACTTTTTGAAACCCAACGCCGTCAACGGAAATGTCGCCTTCTCTGGTGATATGCACGATACGCCACAGAGAAGACCCGATACCCACCGGTCATTAATTTTGTCTATTTTGACTTGAAACATTTTACCCTTCACCAACGGTCGATTCGACATCACTACTCCTTGGTTGTAGCTGGCAACTCTTCTGGCCAATGTTCGACCCTCAAGTTCAACATTTCTACCATGATTCTCATGAAATCCATAGCACCAATCAATTTCACCAGTTGATGTAACAACAGGTTGAGTTGGAGTAAGTACAATATCATTCATCTTTGTTTCCGACACATCAATCGATGTGTCAGTACCCCCATCATTTCGCATCGTCAATGGCATAGGATCCAATAACAATTCCAATGAATCTTGTAAACGTAAACTAGCATTTGGCGATATCATTGACGTTTGCTGTTTAGTACTAGTGATACTAACTGCAACTGTACTACCAAATAATTCAACAACAGCCAGAACCATCTCCGGAACATTAACCGCTGCCACTCCCATATCCTCACCATTGATATAAAATTTGAGATTGCCTTCCTGATTACGTTTCAATCCAATTTTATCATTTACACGCAACCAATCTAAACTTGGACAATAATTGGAACACAAAACGTGTCCTTTATGTCGTACTTCATTACCAGTTAGATGCCACGACTCAACTGGAATTGATGTCATACCCGGCACTAAATCCATTGCAGTTAACCAATTACCAACTTCATTTTCTAGAACGCCAATTTTCAGTGATCCACTCCATTCCGGAGCAATTTCTTGAATTGATATTTCGAATAACTCATTATTTTCGAGACCACTTTCACTCAATAATACCGCGTGATTGTATTCACGACATCTTGCCGCGATTATTCGATCGCTATTCAATTGAATATTTAATCCAACTGATTCGTGAAATTTATGGCTGATTTCTGTCTGTGCTTGTGGTTGAATTACTGATGTTGGCTGCTGACTTATGCTATTTTCCGAAGCCAAGTATTGTTGGGTCATTGTGTCTCTACGTTCAGGCAATACGATAGTAACCTACAGAGAAATCATTCGTCACGGATCAGTCAACATGAATCGAAAAAGGTGAAACAAAAAAACACGAAATGAATTTGGCAATACCGGATATTCATACCTGTGCGCATTGAGCATACAAATCGATGACTGGATAGACATGAGGTGGCAAACCACTACAGGCAATACCTTGATCGATCCCATCGAGGTAATAATGAAGACTTGAATCAGCGCAACGCATCATTCCAATTCGATTACCTTCCATCAGTTTATCGAGATCACAGGAATAATGATGCCGCAATGTGACACCATCCCGCATCACTGTTGAGCCGGATAGCATCCACGTATCATGATCAATGTCAGTCATCGTCGATGGAAATTCTAATTCATCAGGTCGTATTGCCGTGACACCTAGAACAGATTGGTCCAATTAAATTAGTTATCATCTGATCAAACTGGATTTTTTGAATTAAATATTGAAATTTCTGTCAAAACTCTTCAACCACCTGCTTCAATTGCCCCGGACCATCGTCCAACCATTTTATCAATTGAAACTTCAAACAATTCACCATCTCTAAGTGGCCTATTCGCAATCACAATCGCCTCATTAAATTCGCCTAATGCACGTATTCGTGATGCTGTCAAGCCATTGTTTGAGATTCGGGCGTGTTTACCATGTACATGATGAAATCGTAAGTCACTTAAACCGAAATAACAAAAGTTAACCATTTGAATCATCACGTGAATTTATGTGATGGAATTACTCGAGCTTCCTTACCTGTACAATGTCGTGTTACTGAAACTTGAATTATTTGTTGTTGGACTATAAAAGTCTGTGTTATCAACAATTGTCGCTTGAGTCGCTTGTCCGTACAAATCAATTACTCCATAAACTCGTTCTGGGACGCTGACGGCCGCCGCTCCTTGATCAGCACCATTGACGAAAAAATGTATTGTCCCGTGATCTTTTCGCATAACTCCAACTCGATCACCGACTTGTAATCGATCAAGGTTTTGCCCATATTGTTCAATAATTGATGTTCCATTATGCATAACACCGTTACCAGTCATGATCCATGTACCTGATCTAACATTCGTCATTGTAAATGGAAACTCTAATTCAGTAGGTGAATGTGTTGTTACACCAATTTCAATTGAACCCGCCCATTTCGTGACAATTTTATCCAATCTCACTTCGAACAATTCATTCGGTCGTAAAGGTCTCATTGTAAGCACAACACCATTATTGAAATCATCCATGGCATTAGGCCTGTGTGCAGTGCGGCCATTATTAATCACATCTGCATGTGTACCGCAACAAGGATGAAAGGTTAACCGATCGAGTGGTTCATCCTCACCAACTTCATTCAAACCCTGGAGATGTAATGTGTTACGTCGCGTGATGAGATTTTGTTCTTCTCGTTCATCACGATCGACAATTGTTACTTTCACAGTCATTCCATAGAGCTCAACAACACCCCAGACACTGCTTGGCACTTTAGCAGCAACTCCTTGATCAAGGCCATTAATTAAATAATGTAAATTGCCGTTACTTCGTCGTATCATCCCAACACGATCACCCTCTCGCAATTCATCTAAATTAATTTCACCATACTCGCGTTGAATACCTTTACCATTGGTCAATATACCACAACCCGACATCATAGTGGTCCCTGAACGCATATTTGTCATTGTTGCAGGGAATTCTAACGCTGTTGGACTGTGCGTTGTTACACCAACTTCAATACTTCCTGACCATTTGTCCACTAATCTGTCTATACGTATTTCAAATAACTCATTGTCCCTCAATGGTCGGTGTGTCATCACAACACCATTATTGAATTCATCTAATGGTCTACGTCGTTCCGCAGTCCTTGCATTATTTGACAATTTCACAAGAGTTCCCACCCTCTCATGGAATCTCAATCTGTCCTCTCTTATAGCAGCAGCGCTCGGATTTTTCGGTAGATTCACATTCATATTAACATTCAAGTTAACATTTAAATTGGCAATCATACTTGTGGATGATGCTTCACCAAGTGGGAAATCATTATTTATTTCAATCTCATTTTTTGGTTCATTCGTTGGTTGATTTGTTTTCGGATTGGTTATCGTTACTTGAACATAATCATAATACATTCCGACCACAGCATATAAACGTGATGGGACATTTGTCGCTGCAATTCCTTGCGATAATCCATTGATATAAAAAACAAGTTCATCCTAAAAAAACCGTCGATATAAATACCATTATTATTGAATATAAAATAAGAAATCAATATTGATCCCCATTGCATCTAATATATGCAAACATACATTTGATGTTCTCATAACACCAACTGTTTGCCCTTCATCTAAATTATCTAAATTCCTTCCATAGGTTGTTTCTGAACACAGATGTCCGTTTTCCAGTATCCCATTATTTGTCATCATCCATACTTGCCCTAAATTAATTGACCAACCCATTGTTGCGGTATCGGGATCGCACGTGGTGACACCAATCTCTATTTTGCCAAAACATGATCGAACCTGTGAAAAAAGAAAAACAAATAATAATACATATATAGTGATACAACTCTGCACAACAGTCGCTGATGGGTATCAATAAATAACAAATCCAATTGGATGAAAATGACAGCTCTCCCTAAACTAAGGTCTGTTTTTTTTTGAAACTTGAACAATAATAGACACAAGGAAATGTGGATAATCAAGAAAATATCTACACCCATAATAAGAAAAAAAATTCACTTTTTTATCCAATCGAACTTCAAAAAGTTCGTCATCTCTCAGGGGTTCGGCAGTTATAACACGACCCTCGTCGAACGTCGAAAAATTTGTCAACGCCGTGCAATTGTTGTTTATCAAATTTACTCCCTCGCCACATTTTCGAAACATTGCGGTTATGTTTTGTATATACAAACAAATTATTCAATATTTTTGTTATTTTTATCTTTGATAATTATTAACTTCACGACAATCAACTTCAACGAAGAGGAGTGAAATTATCACTCCGCTCTCTGGAGCATCATCTGTAAATTTGGAGCAAAACACAAATAGTGACGGACAATGTTCATCGATTATTCAAAACATCGATTATTATTATTTTTTTTTTCGATCGATTTAGCTCTCGATGTTTTCCACCACAAATGATTGTCGATAGTTTCAGTCTACATATCGAAGGTCGAATGAATAATCGTACTCGAACTCACCAACCGATTTCTCACATCGAATTCATAGAAATGAATCTGATTCTGGTTGTCACAAATTATTTCAAATATCTCATCTACAAAAATATTCACAAAAATGTACGTTCGATATTTTATAATTTTTGTTAGAAAATATTCAGCTTCAAAGGATTTTCATCAACCATTTCAACTGTTCGTTTTGACCAATTAGATGCCATAAAAAACAAAATATCGAAAGGTCCATTCAAAAATTTTCCCGCTTCTTCTCATGAATTCAATTCAAATGAACATCAATTCATACAAAAAATTATTTGTTTCACACATTCTGTCCACGTAATACACAGAATTACTTTATAACCAGGTACAATTACCCCGATTGAAGTGTATCATTTGAAATAATTTGTTTTACATTCAAAGCCCAAGATCAGTAGCATTCAAAGTATTCAACAGCATTTTGAAGCAAACAAGGAAGATTATTCCAAATCAATAAAATCTTACAGCATTATATAATCGCAGTAGCGATGAAGAAAGTAAAAAACATTATCAGTCAGATAATGGGTGAACAGACAATTTGCGGCAGGTGACGGCGTAACACACATTCATTTGTAAATTGCACAATAAACACTCATATAAACATCTGTATGCATATATATATATATGTAAAGTCATGGATATGAGCATATATGACCACCAAACAAAAATGGCACGTCACGGGCAACGTATACAAAGTGCTCCATTCATTTATGAGATAAAACAATAATAATGTGTAAAATACTTAGAGGTTAGGAATTCCTTTTTACATTTCAATAAACAATGCACCAAGAGAAGCATAAAATATGGTACGTAATATTTATAGTAATGTTTATTGAGTTAGTGAATATATACATTTTAATTTGTAAAAACTTAACCTCACTGATTGCCCCAACACCCACAAATCTATATATATATATATAGGTATTAATTAATTTATGTAGTTATAGTTGTCGTTGTAATAAAGAGACAATAATTTTCAGTATGGTCTCCGATTTCTTTTATCCAAATATGGGTGGAGTGGAGGAGCACATATTCAATTTATCGCAATGTCTAATCGGTCGTGGTCATAAAGTTGTAGTATTGACACACTCTTATGGAAATCGTGTGGGAATACGATACATGACTAATGGTCTTAAGGTAAGTTTATTCGTTACTTCTTCTTTCTTTAAATAACTTGCTTGGAATTAATGAAACTCTGTGTGATAGCAAAAGATTTGATGATTTTTTTGACATCTTGAATAAAAATAATGGAGGAAAATATTTACTTTTTTTGTGGTTCTTCATTGTTTATTATTTTGGACAATAACGTCACGCAAGGATTCTTATAGACGAAAATTTGGTAAAGGTGGATATGAGGATGAGAGACTACCCGCTATTTTAGTTAAATGAATATTAATATGGATTTCCAATCCGCAATTTAACCATTTTTATTTTTACAGGTGTACTATTTACCAATCAAAGTTTTTTACAATCAATGTGTTCTCCCTACAATGATATGTTCAATTCCATTGATTCGTTATATTTTTATACGTGAGCGTATAGACATAATACATGGACATTCTGCGTTCTCAGCATTAGCGCACGAAGGAATGTTGATAGGAAGACTGATGGGTTTGAAGGTAACACAAGATATATAATTTTTGCTATTCGATTTATATTTCAATGGCATCTCAACGAAACGAAAATCGACAAATCTATAAATTTAACCATAGCTCGTCAATAATTCATCTCACATGTTATTCATCTCTCATGATTTTTAGACAGTATTCACTGATCATTCACTCTTCGGATTCGCCGATGCTTCAGCGGTATTGACAAATAAATGCCTTGAAATTTCGTTAGCTGATTGTAACCATTGTATATGTGTCTCGCATACTGGCAAAGAAAACACTGTGCTGAGAGCCAAAGTTCCCAAAGAAAAAGTATCAGTCATTCCTAACGCTGTGGATACAGCACTTTTTACACCTGATATTACCAAACGAAAACATAATTGCAGTATGTTTACATTTTTAACAATATTCTTATCAATATTTCCAGGGTATCAATATTAAAACACTTTTTCATTTACACTTTCATTATTTTTTCTATTTCAGTTACAATTGTCGTTGTATCTCGTTTAGTTTATCGTAAAGGTGTAGATTTATTAGCGCAAATAATTCCTGAAATGTGTGCACGTCATGAAAACGTACAATTCCTCATCGGCGGTGATGGTCCAAAGCGATGGCTTATAGAAGAAATAAGAGAGAGAAATTTATTGCAACATCGTGTGACGCTTCTTGGCAGTCTCGAGCATTCGCAAGTGCGACATGTTCTAAACAGAGGTCATATTTTTTTAAATACCAGTCTAACAGAGGCTTATTGTATGGCAATTGTTGAGGCAGCTTCTTGTGGGTAAGTTGAAGAATACAGGAAAGATGCTTTCACTTCTACTTTATCTAATTTATAAACAAACTCATATTAATATTTTTTACTCAGTTTGCAGGTTGTTTCAACAAGAGTGGGCGGCATTCCAGAAGTTTTACCACCTGAATTAATTTATCTAGTTGAGCCCACCATAGAAGCTTTAATTGATGGATTAGAATGTGCAATAGACGATTATAAATGTGGAAATATCATAAATCCACACAGAGTGCATGAAAAAGTAGTGTCATTTTATAATTGGTTTGATGTTACCAAAAGGACGGAAATCGTTTATGATTCAGTTCAACGTGAGAATAAAAAAAGTCTTGATGAACAATTATCAAGTTATTTATCAAGTGGAGTATTGGCATATCTATTGGTAGTGTCTCTATGTCATATTATATTACAAGTTTTGGAGTACTTCGTTCCGAGAAAGGTAAATTTATATTTATTTACGAATTTCTGTTTCCATTTCAAACTTAATACAAACTGAAAAAAAATTCAATTTGTGCGTATTTAATTTTTTTTTCAATTTTTTGTTTCAGTATATCGATATTTCAATAGATTATAAACAATCCGAGCCAAAAAGTAAATCAAAAAGGACAGGATAAAGTGCTAATTTGACGTATTATAGTTAGATCAATTTTGTAAATCTGTATAAATAGGTCGAAAATTTTTGCTTTAGATTATTCAATGATTAGAATCATGTAAATATTCACCGATGACCGATGCATTTATATTTCCAAATATGTGGTAATGTGCATTTATTATTATCATCATCATGATAATTTTTGTTTTATATAATTTATATTGAAAAAATCTTTTTTTCAAATACTAGCTTGCAATTATCTTGTCGTTATAGCTAGATCAATTATCACTATGTGATAGGAAAAAAAATACATAAAATTAGACCAAATTCTCTAGATAATAATATATAAATAATGTTCAATAAGTCAAAAGAAAATTTTTAGATGTAAATTTCAAGTATGATGACGCACATAATTCTAATGACCAAATGTCATGAGCAACAAGGGACAATATCTAACTAATCCACAGAAATTTATCCGAAAGTTTTCCAATTCGACATATGTTTAGACATTCGTATTTATATATACATATATATCTGTTTAAGAAGTGGGACAGATATAATGGACATATTATATAAACTTAGACGATTAAATTTAAAGGCCGCACACTAATTATTTTGAATCCGATATTTATATGATTTCTTCAGCATTGTATGATCGCAGTTTGTCGCAAAAAAAAATTATGTTGCCTGTTATTGCTAATCATTGCCAAAAAAATAGTATTAATACTGATTGTATTTATTCACAGAATCAAATGAAATATTGATTAAGAGTATACACAAAAATTATAATTGGAGAAAATATTGGATCTGTTCCACATAATTGAATTCTTAGATTATACACACTTGCATATCTTATCAATTGCTACTTTATCTGATATATAGCTCTGAAATCCAATGACATGATGAAAGTACAAAAAAAGTTTATTTATTATATTTTTGTTGTTCTTCTCACCAAAGAGTACAATAGTGGCAAGTTGAAATTATATGTGATATTGCCTTTTAGCTCTATTCACATATAATATATGATTTGATGAGGGAGTTACATAATTACGGAGTACTTTTCTTATTACACAAGAATTTCATAAAAATGATTCATTACTTTACTAATTCAAGAAATACCGTTCTTTCATCATTCTATCTTGATTATAAATATCAATCTTAATTCCATAACAGTAACTTTTTTTATATATACTTCAATATATATGGTTTGTACATTTGAGCTTATTCAACCATTCAATGTAACAAATAAATAAAAGATAAAAAGAATAATAAAAGGGGTCAAAGAAATGGTCATACATAAACCATGTTACCGTGTTAAATACGTAATTTATCTTGGCCCTTGAGTTTTAAATCTGATTGCATCACTTTTGATGTATCTGATGAACTATTTGTTCATTAATTTTTATAAAAACATTATGTTCGTAAAATCAGAGATCCCGTTTCAATAAAAAAATGCAAAATTCTATATAAAGTTGAACAAATATTTATAATATTGAAAAATTTTGGTCAATTGAAGAGTTATTAATATATATATATATATAAAAAAAACAAAATAAATGACAATGCCGAATTTTCGAAAATATAGCAACGTTTATTTTTTCTTTCTTCTCCATGTAGCAAGAATACAGTAACATTGACTAATATCAATTATTCCGACTGCCCAATTATCACTGTATTATACATTTTTCCGTACTCTTTGTCTATATATTCTACATCTTTTCAGTCAGTGGCATGAATTCCTCTCTCAACGTCTAATTCTACAATATAATGAAAAAAATGTTTCTTCAGCATTTATTCGTCGCCGAAAAACTTACGAATCGCAACTTATTAATTCAGTTGCCTTCCTTTTGTTACCTGTCCATTCTATTGGTTATGCTATGATACGATACAGAGAAAGTATTCTTTAAAAAAAAAAACCCGAAATTATGGCAACATCCTTTTTCCCATACAGAGATGGAGAAAAAGACATAGAAAAAAAAGAAATTGTAAAATTATTTCAGATAGAAATTATCCTATGATTATTATGCTTTGTCAATCAGAACCAGCTAGGAATACTCATTTCTTCATTATTGCTTCTCTTTCATTATTATTCTTTCATAACGATATTTAATTTCGTTGACAAAAATTGAATATAGCAAATATTACGCACGGGGTTAATACAATCACGGCATATGTGCATGAGCTGGTCTCTGTTTTGAGATTTGGTTTGTAGAACAAAGTACAATGAGTTATTCGTGTTTTATTTTCATGTTTTTTCTTTAAGTTTTAATAATGTACAATTGAATCTTTGTCATGAAACTGATAAATAATATTAAAATCTGTAAGTACCCTACTATGCCATCACTTTTGTGTAACAAAAAAATCATTTTATTCATTCATACACTAAATCATTCATTCATGAGAGGAGTTCGAATACTTTCAGTATTAGGATGAGAAATAATGGGATTAATAATAATGTTTTTCAATAAAATGCTTTTTTTTTTCGTTCTGTATTTATCAAATTACTGAATCAATGTTGGGGTCCCTGCCAAATTAAGATATTTCATTGTTGACACAAAAATCAACGTACTGATATCAATAATTGAATGAGTCGATTCTTAATACTCTTATTATTTTTTTTTGTGTTTTAGTTGCATCTTCCAAATACATGAATCAAAAAAAAAAGAGCTGTGCTGCATTAAAAAAATAAGGACGAGTAACAACCGCGAACGCTTCCTCCTTTTTCTCACTATTTGATACATAGTGATAAAATGACATGTTATTTTCATTTCCAAGAATCTTCTTTTCAGTCAATTTGATCGTATTTATATACAATTAACTGAAACTAAATTAATCTCTTCCCAACATGGAACAATAGCATGCATATATATATCACTAACATGAGCGTCCATTTATTAATGTAATGTTTCAATTATTATCAAACATTGGACGTGGTGATATTTCACAGTTGTTCACGTCTCTCGTATTTGATTTTGGTCGTCATATTCACAGAAATTGTTATTAATACACGAATGAACTCCTACAGAATAGCTTTCCACTCTACATGACTAAAAAATATAAATTAATGACGAACCAAATTCTGCCATGCAACTGTCCCATGTAATCTCTTATTTCCCTTCCATCGCCCACATATTTTTTTTGTTTAAAAATTTGATACAAAATGTTCAAACGCCCTCGCCATAATCACGATCACCAACATTGATACGATCAGTAGCTGCTGTTACACTGAAACCAAGAATTCTGTTGTCCACCTTAAACATCTTTCCTTTTTTCGGTTTTTTTGATTTGCCCTGAAAATATTCCGAACATAAGTTTATTCATGTCATTTCATCTAATGGGAAGCAAAAAAAAAAGAAACCAAACGAATGAATGATTACCTTAACTTCTTGGAATTCTGTCGGAGCATTTGGATTCACCGCTGGCGCCGGCTTGCACAAATCATCAGCCTCAGCTTGTGGACGTTGTGCCGATCGCCATTTACTACGTTTTTCCAAAAATTGCTTGGCAAATTCTGTACATTGTTTGCTGTCACCAAGATACATTCTCACATATTCTTTTACTTCATATGCTGATTCAATGTCCCGTAAGAAGCCAACAAATGTCGGGACTAAAAAGGATAATAAATCTTACATTTAATACGCCAAGAACAATCACATTACACCCATGAGTTACGATAAAAAAGCATATACTGACCATCAACAGATACTTGAAGCCCACCCAGCGTACGATTGCACCATTGAGTAAAGTCATCTGGCTTGGCAGTGTTATTTTCGAATAGCTTCTTAACGAGTTCCTCATCTTTCTTCCCTTTATTCTTAGGCGTTTTATTATTATTAACTTGTTGCTGTTGTTGCTGCTGTTGCTGAGATGGTTGTTGTTGTAGTGGTGTCGTAGATTTAACAACAGTCGGTGGTATCTTTACCGACGATTTTTGAACGGCAGAAGGCTTTGCGGAAATAGGTTCATCCCAAAATCCGCTGCCCGTCCACGGTTTACTACCACTGATCTTTGCAGTATCGTTACCAGAGTTAGTGGTAGCAGCCCAATTCAATGATTGCGATGCAGTACCCCATATTCCAGCATTTTGCATTGCTACAGCAATTTCACTTTTATTTGCTTTCTCTTGGCGTTCTTTCTCCTGTTGTTTTACCTTCGCAATTCTTTCCTGTTCCTCTTGTTGAATTTGCGCTAAACTCTTCACTTGCGGATGATTATGTGCAGGCGCTACTTTTTCAGCCCATTTGAATTGTAAACGTTTTGATGATTCGATAGCAGCTACTTCTTTAGCCGCTTCCATTGCTTTCTGCTGAGCCATTTGCTGTTCCATCAATTGCTGGAACCGTTGTTCTTCAGCTTTTTTCTCCCGCTCCAATCGTTGGATTTCAGCTAATGATGCATGTGTTGTTGGTGGTGGTGCGTGAGGTGTTTGAGCCCACGGTGCTTTACTGCGTTCCTGAAGTTTCTTCAACGCTTCTGCTTCACGACGCCGTTGTTCTGCTTTCCGTGCTTGCTCCTCCGCTTCTGCTTTTTTACGCGCTTCTTCTTCCTTCCGTAGTCTCTCTTCTTCAATACGTTTTTGCTCGTCTTCCAACTTCTTTCGCTTTTCTTCTTCCTTTTTCAATTTCTCCTCCTGTTTCTTTACTTCATCACGCTTTTTCTTCTCCTCTTCTTGCTTCTTTCGATTATTCTCTTCATCCTGTTTGCGTTTTTCTTCACGTTTTTTCTCCTCTTCCTTTCGTTTTTTCTCCTCTCTCTTCTTCAATTCTTCTTCCAGTTTGCGTTTCTCTTCCTCTTTCAACCTCTTCTCTTCGTCCCTTCGTTTCTTTTCTTCCTCTTTGCGATTAGTTTCCTGTAATTGTCTCGCTGTTTCTTCTTCGAGTTTTCTTTTGGCACTCTCGTCTTCAGCCTGACGTTTCAATTCTTCTTTCTTACGCAATTCATCCTTTCGTCTATCTTCTTGTATTCTAATATTTTGCTCCTCCTAACAAGAGAAAAGGGCCCCATGGTTATTAATTACTCGAATATCTTCTATCATCGGTTAATGAGATGCTAAAACATTGAAACTCACTAATATCTGTTGCTCAGTCTTCATTTCCTTAGTATGTAAGTCCCAAAGAGAATTAGGCATTTGGCCGGGTGGCATCGGTGGCAGAGGCCCGACCTAAAATAAATGCAAATAAAGTATTCAAGACTACAAATGAAAGTCATTACAATCCGAAGATAAAAATAGGCAGAACTTACCTGCGCCAGCCAATTTTGAGCATTAAATGGCGGATTAATTTGTGGCGGCGGTTGTGGCCATATTGAATCAATCGGATGTGATTGTGGTGGATGACCATTTGCATTGACATGTAGTTGACGTAACAAAGATTTGATTGGATCTTCCTCTTGCGGAGGTTGTGTTGGCGGTGGATTCAATGTTTGTGGCGGTGGTCCAGGCAAATTTTGAATCCCACCCATTTGTTGAATAAGCTGTTGAATAGGATCTAAACCTGCCGCACCTGGATGAACTGAACCTGGAGCTGGGTGAGCATTCGCTGATAAATGATTCTCATTCTGTGTTTTTGCCTGTTGCATCTGATTAAAAAGTTGCATAACAGGGTTCGTTGCTGGTTGCATATTTGGCGCTAATGGCGCTGCAAATGGATTGGGTGCAATTGGAATGTCACGGACCTCTGAATCTTGCATTACACACTGCATAATTAACTGATTCTGTTCCACAGGACTTAATGTCGTCCAATGCTCCGATTGTGATAATTTTGTAATAGCCGAACTCTTCATTTGCCTCAATAATAATTGTTGATTATGCAGCATTCTTAATTGTTGATATTGAAGCATAAGCATTGGATCTTCTATTCCAGGTTTGGGTAAGGCACTGCCGGATAAACCAGCGGGTACGGTATTTGGTATCGTTGGTATTGTGGGTTCCGTCAACTTTAATGGCGGTATAGGTGGACCTGGTATGAATGGTACACGGCCGCAAATCTTTGTCAAATCACCAAGAGTTGCATATCTTTCATCGCAAGTTCGGCGGACCAATAATCCTTGCGTAAAGTATCCAGCTTTACACCACTCAGCCATTTCACTTGCCATGAATGGGCCTTGAACCTCTCCTTGTGGATCACGATAAAACCATTTTTCTTGCGATTGTGCCGCTACCATCGGCGGTTGCCCATGATTAGCCACTGTCATCATAACTGGCGCGACTTCCTCTCGATGACTTTCCTCATCTGCCATCAATTTTGCCACCAACATATCAGCTTCCTCTTTCATTCTCTCCAAATCGTCATCCGGTTTGTGCAAAACATTAGTAGTTTTAGAATCATTTGGAAGATTTTCAATATTCGAATGCAATGATTGAGGCTTGTGCCTTGCAGCCAATACTGCTGTATCTTGTACCCGCGAATCACCAAGAACATTACGTTTACTGGGCAATTCAACAAATGATTTCGACCGTTGGGGTCCTTGAATTCTACTTGGGTCCACAACTTTCACAGAATTCACCGTATTTGAGTCTTTTTTCATAGTTGGATTATTCAACGGCGGTGCTGCTTTCAATGATGGATTATTGGCTAGAGCAGTTGATTGTTTGCTTGGTGAAACACTTCTTCTCTCTTGTTCAATTGGAATATCCTTGTCGTCAAATGGATGTAATGATTTTGGCCGTTCTCTTGTCACTGCATTTGCCGTTAAATTTATCGGTCGATTTCCAATTTGATTCATGCTATTATTGCTATATGACATGGATTTGTGGCCAGACTTTGGATGTGTATTGTTGGTACCCTCTGAGATACGGCGTACACGATGTTCGTGGTTGCCGGTATTGACTGTACCGTCTTCGTCATCATCCGAATATATATCACCATGGAATGCACCCGTTGCATCGAAACTACCACCGCTTTCACTTGGATTTTCCGTTGCCCTAAAAATAACAGATTATTTTTTTTCCCCATTCAGAAACAGCTTTCAATGTTGGTGAATATAAAAAATATCAGATTTGAACTATCCAAGAAATGGTAATTACCATTCAGGTAAATTATCATGATTATCATGACGAACGGTGTCCCAATTTCGTGAAGAGCGAGTGGGGTGATGATGATGAGATAAGTCGTGGGAGGGTCTGTGACTTCCTCTAGTTTCCCAGCGACCAGGACCGCGATTGTCATCTCCTTCACCATCAATTCTATCCAATCTGTCACGGTCTGAGCCACCACCATCGCGCCAATTACCCCTAACTGCAACAATATTTTTTGTCACCAAATCGAAATTTCGTATAATATATCTCACAATAACATGAAATACATTGAAAACCAAAGATCAGAAGTCCTAACATACCCCACTTTTCACCGCGACTGTTAGGAATAGCTCGCCAACCTTCCTCATCATCACCCGCACCACGATGTCGTCTCCAATTAGCCTCCATGAGTGAAGTACTACTTGGACCACGATTGAGCTCTTTTCGTGGACTGGTCGAGCCATTCCAATCACTTGTATCAGTTATTCCATTGCGTTCAGGCCAACCACGTTCACTTTGTGATCTATCAAACGCACGATTTCTGCCCGGGTATGGCTGTGAATCGAGTCTGATACCATCACCCGAATCATCGAAACCAACACCACCACGCGAAAAATGGGATGCGTACATTCCACCACGTCCGGTTCTAACACGTCCTCCACGATCAACACTACCACCTCTTCCTCTTCCAACAGTAGTACTCAGTCCACTACTTCGTACACGCTTTAAAATAAAAATGAAAAGGAGTAGATTATTAAACGATCCACCCTCAATATGTGTTGGGCATTTGAAGCGAATTAGAATATTTTTGAATGAAATAGAACAACTGACTTGAAATAGTCTGGCACAAGCGTTCGAAATTGCATTATTTTTAGATCAAATGTATGACACAATATCCATTATGAGATACAACTACCCAGATATATATAATGTGAGGAGTAATCAGTGAGGCGTTGATATCCAAATTTCATACGGTGTATATACTTGCGTTAATAAATGAGCACTCATTTTTCATCAAACATAATTACCGTTTCATCCTCTGTTTCTGGTATAAACGCCAATGGTAGTTGAGTTTTTTCGACATAGAGCGTTTGCAAAGTCACCAAGCTCTCTGGTGGCTTGCAATTACGGTCAAATAGAGCCAGCATCTCTTCTCGACCGTATCTATGCTCCGCTAATTGATACCGAGGTGTAATCAGGTTTGCCGTCCCTCCACCACTACCGCCTGAATTACAATTGTCTCCAGAGAGATTGCGCAACCTGAAAATATTACATTGTTCCATAGTATTAGTATAATAACTATCATAATACTAATTATACTCATTCAATCATAAGTAGGAGCTTTAAAAAGTAAATAATGAAGTATAATATTTAAGTTTTCAGTATGTTTACAGTATGGTACTATGAAGTATATTGAGCTCGAACGCGTGTACATGTTCACTTACCACTCTGGTCCAAACTTCATAGAATCCGTCATGCTGCTGCACTATCTATCAAGAAAAAAGGGTGGAAAATAAAGAATAATGAATTGTTTAATTACTGAATACTATTATAAATTATAAATTTTTAATTCAATTTAATTCACGCTCGATATAATGATACTCAATGAAATTATTCGTTAGATATGTATTTATTTATACGATAATTCCAGTGTAGAATCTCAAGTTATTTCCGAACACAAATAAAATAGAAGAATAATATTCGAATTATTTCAGATCAAGTTCGAATATAGAATGATATATATTACTGTTAGCCCTTATCGACACTTTCAATTATCACTGTATCATTGTTCATTGTATACACGTGTACACAAATTTGTAAATGAAACCAATTGATTTATCAACAAGCATCTATATCAGTAAGGAAGGAAATTTTTTTTCTGTTTCATCAAAACACAAAATTGAATAATCACAATTGACCTTCTGATGAATATCATTGAAAAAGCCCTTACAATATTTTTAGGAGAATGGAGATCCAACTTATTTGACGATTATATGAAGAATGGTCAACAATAATTCAAAGGGCAAATTACACTATCCTCATGAATGGTGATATAAAGGAATACGTGTATTTGAGTAAAAATCCAACAGACGGTACACGTAATTCGATTTATACAACCAGAAATTAATATTCACATATTCACATAAATAAATTAGAATTTGTGTAATGAATAATGAGAACAAATGTATTTACACTCGTGCCATAGTGTCGCACGAGGATAAATTATTCATATATTTACGACGTGATTTTTAACGGGACTGTGAATATCCCATGAGACAAAGTGGCGAATATTAACCAAACATTTCATCTATATATCTATCATTTATTGTCAATCCAATGTGTGAATAGTCGATTCAAGATGAAAGTTAGTATTATTGTATATTCAATATGACTTTCACGTGTTGAAAAAATACAATGTTAATTACCAAAATACCTTATTTAACTTCAGAATTACTGAGCGAACAATACAACACACCAATATGGCCGATGGGTTTTTTTTTTTATATAAATGGAAACGCATGCGAATTGAGATTGTGATTCGACTATAGTATATGCTCTTGTGACTGTTGAAACACAATAAGATGGCGCAGTTACACTCTATAACCTGAATTTCCCTATGCATAACCTCAAAATATTCTTTTGATTGGATGGAAGGAAGCTTTATCTATCGATAAACGATGAATATCATTAGGATCAATCGAAGAATTTATCATATTTTCCAATTTATCAATTGGTGGAGTGATATATTTACTTGGAGAAAACATAATGAAATGCTAATCGGCGATTTTTTGTATATTCTAGTTTTTTTTTGTAGCAGTTAGCATCATTGTTTGGAATGTATGAACATGAATTATAGTCAAAAGAAAATTTAAAAAATCACGAATGTAATCGGTGAATGCTTACACATACACAAATGTATTGCTGATTTGTGGGTACACACGATATTTTATCGCACTTATAATAGAACGTCATGATATGTAGCGGAATTGAATTATATAAATGAATAATTTTATTTTTAGTGATAAACACATTTGTATATGATTGCAGTAAATTAAATAGAATTATTTAGTCACAATTTTGATGGTGTTTTTGCTTAGCTAGAATTGATTTATAGACAGAAGGTCATTTGAATAAAAGATCTTCATACGAAATAATGAGGTTTCTTAACAACTATTCCATATTCAGCTACTGCTGGGGTAAGATCTTCCATTGTTAATGTATAACGACGATCTTTACCCTTTGATTTTGTATTTTGATTTGCTCCACGAGTTTTGCAATGTTGCAATGCATCATTAGCTATCTCTGAAATGAATTTTTGGGCCGCTAAAGATACTAGTCTGACACTGCGGAAAAAATGATGATACAAATATGAATAAAAACTCCCGATAACAATGTTGATAATAAAATTTTCAAAAGCAACATTATCGGTTGATCAACTTACATTCTGGGGTCAGTAGTATTGAAGCCTGCTGCATGTAAATAAGATTCGCTTATTGCATCAGGTACCTGCGATAATTCGGAAGTGTTAAATAAGCAAAAATTTGATATCATAATAATTTCAACACACCATGCATATGCAGTGGTACGAATTCAACATACTGTTGGGGTATAATCTTCCAACTGTAACAGGAAATCTGACAGAGGCTGTCCTGCCGTTTTAATTTCATCCTCACGCATTGAAAAAGTAGTGGATTGTTGAGAAACATCTTTATTAGCACTTCCTTCTGCCATGGTGTCCAAATTCTATCGACAATAAATATAAAAGTTAGATATAGACATCTTCATAACATTTAGGCTGTTGAAGGCAATTAAAATATAACATCATATCTTTCTAGATCCCAGTTTGGCTTAATCAAGAAAGTATGCCGCAGCATTTCATCATGACCTACTTATTTCTAACGTAAACTTGTATATAAATACCTATTCATGGTAGTAAACATTCTATATTAAATGGTTAATTTCCCTACGCAGATCAAATTGTTAACAAACTTGCAACACTTGCTGGAACGTGTCATTTTAGTGATCGGTCACAACTTGAAAATTGTAATTTGGTAAGGCCCTAATCCTGACTTTGCGATTCTCTTACGTATATATAGATATACATTAAAGAGCCTGCCAATCAAAACAAGATATCATAACCTACACAGTCCCATCTTACTACACCAAATATTTCATATTTTTCTCAGGAACATTCAAGATGGGCTGAATAAATATATAATCGCATTGTTCCACAGTACTCCAAAAGTAATATCACTGTGGTAATATTCTAACATTAGTAAATATGAACTAATTAGTAACTGCGTTGTCACAAAACCGTGTAAGATTGATGGCATGAACATAGAATTAATGCGACAATCGATACATCATAACCTCAAATTACGAATCAATTACCTTATTATTCTTTAAATCTGTCTTTGGCAAATGATTTATATGAATATATTTAGTAGAGTAAGTGAAGAAGTTCCTTGTTATTGATATTGGTCCACAATGTGTATATATGTATTCGTCTTGACGAAAAATTGGGCTTCGGGAATCTTCGGGTACTTTTCCCTCTCTTCTGCTATTCATTCCATATTTCCATGTGGCTGTCTGGCTAAACGATATCCCCACTATCGAACCCAGTTCATATCAGTTCACAACAATTGCCACAAAAATGCCCTCTGATTGTGCGCGATATTCAAATAATTGGAAAATGAAGTATGTTTAAACGATTCATATTGAACGCAGAAGATAAGAAAAAATAAATTCAAGTACCATATACATCCATAAAAATATACCCAATCATTTTTTTCTCATATTTTGTTTATCTGGAACTTTTTGAAATGTTTACAACCGCTTTTATAAATTATTATTCAAATCATCTGCACTGCGCGCGCGCCATATTGCATCGTTTTTATAAGTTGGGTCAAGAAAGTGTTTGAGAAATGAGTCAAATGAATATCTATACGCTCACAATAACAATATTTAGGGAAGAAAATAAAATGAATATGTATTGAATAGAAGTGGAAAATTCGATTTATTGAATAATTAATATTTCAATAATAATTAACAGTACTGCCATTTCAGAAATGAAATAATAACATTTCGCTGTGTGGAAGTTCGCGAAACGTATATATGTATATATATATTCGAAATATCGAGAAAAAACCTGGCGATGATGTTCATCATGTTCATGCGGCAACATGCGGCTTATTTTGCAAGCTCTCAATGATAGAGAGCTTCAGGCGGTGTCCGGAATTACAATAATGTTTTTTCAAAGATCATGAAAAATGTTTCAATAATTATAAATAATAAATTTTCATTATTTTAGAGGGATTTTTATAATTGTTATTCATTCAATACATACATGCAGTGTGCTATTTCATATTATTTGTATATTATCTCATAACCTCAAAGTTAAGCGGAATACTCAAAAATGGAACAGATTTTGTGTGGACGATTTGGGTTCGTAAAATTTTTTGCTGTTTAATATTAGGATTCTTATATTAACATTACACTAGCATGAATAAATCTATTCATTGGTAAACTAAAATACGATGATAAACGTTATATTTTTTCATCAATCGATATAGTCACTATCTCTGCTAAATTTATTCTTTTCCGCTGATCTTATTGGGCAATCTTTATTTCAGTCATAGTATCCTGATAATATCCAAAACGTCCCGTCATCCAATATCGCTAATAAGCTCAAGGAATTTGATGACTGAAAGGCTATCGAAATATTATAGACCTTTACTGTCCTCACCACAGACACGATATTCTTTGAATCCTACTCGTGGATATGTTATGATTGTTGGGCGAGTGTTGAGAGGCGTTTTGAAAATCCGTTATCTTTTGCTGGGTGGTGCTGTTGGAGGTGGTGTTACATTGCAGAAGGTATATTCCACATATACTCCCAGTTTAAGGAATAGTGAATCGGCTTGAATATATTTCAAATTCGTGACGAGTTTATTGATCTCATATGCGTAATTTTATGAAACAATATGAGCTTCATTGAAATTATTTTGTTCTTAAGAAATATGAGCAATGGAAGGAAGGACTGCCTGGTTTGGAATGGATGGATGAATTGATGCCAACTACTCAACAATGGCAGAACTTCAGAGGATCATTGATAGACATTAAAAATACTTTATCTGATAACATTGAAATTGGTAAACTAAATTTATATATGGTGGTTCTTTCTAAAATTATCACATACAATACATTTGGTCCTATAAAAATGATACATTATTGAAATTCCATTTAGATCCGCGTTTGAAAGAATATGGAGATGCAAAGTATCGTGAATACAAAGAATGGTTCAACCAACGATTGGATGACGCAATCAGAGCAGCTGAAAATAACAAACCGATGGAAGAAAACGACTCATCAAAAAGTGAGTGTGAGCGATCGATCCGAACCAATAATCATCAATCTTCAATATTCATATCCATTGATCACTTACTTCATCTTCCGAGAAATTGCAAGAATTATATTTTTTATCAAATTTGGCGCCAGCGTAGTTGATCCATTCTTGACATGTCCCACTTACAATTCTGGTTTACATTTGTGTTAATGCCATCTTCGGAATTATAAATTTGATTCGGATGGAAGTGCTTATTTGATTCAGTAACATCAACATTTGAATGAATGAAGTTACTTGCTCTAATGAACAGTAGTGTTTCGACTACAACTGCTCAAGAACATGAAAACGCTTGCACGTACCATAATGATATGATTTGGTCTGTTCTGTTCAGGTATATACGAAGCGCTCACTGCCGTTGCAAACCAAGTGTACTCAGGTGTGTAATTCATGTCAATCGACACATTTTGAAAAAAAATTTCTACACCTCAGATTTACTGTCCAATAATGTAATACTGAATGGGACAGACCTTTTATCGTTGACTCATATTCAATATCGTCTCTCTTCTGGTCATTGAATGATTGGAATGTGATTGCATAATTTAGTTTTTTCACCATTCATCTCTGTTCAGTTCAAGCCAAATCACTTGTTCAGGCAACATGAATCAAAAATAACTGATCATTCATGGAATGTGTATGATACAGAACATTAGAAACGCATTCCGATCCTCAGTAATACGCGAATAATTTATTGAGTTACGAAAACTATTGTTTTTTTTACTAACTAATTTTATGTATATTACAGATACGACAAAGGAAATTATGAAAAGATCCGTAGTGCATGCACGACCTTCATTCGGCAACTATGATGAAGAACGGAATAATACGCGTATGTATTAAGAATTTTTGGCAAAAAATAAGAAACGTGTCTGATATTTATTTCATTATGCAGAATCTTCACAACAGCGTATGGACTCAATGCAAGAAGAACTGATGCAAATGCAAATGAAATATCAACGTGAGCTCGAAAGACTTGAGCGTGAAAATAAAGAATTGCGTAAACAAATGTTGTTACGGGGAAATCCGAAAAACAATAGTCGAAAGATTAAAGTAATTATTATTAATACACCGTCATCTCCTTCATTGATTTATATATTAAAATACACTTTGTTATGTCATTTTTTCTAGAAATCCCTCATCGATATGTACAGTGACGTATTGGACGAATTGAGTGATTACGACAGTGGGTACTCAACAGCTGATCATTTACCAAGAGTTGTTGTTGTGGGTGATCAGAGCTCTGGTAAAACATCTGTCCTAGAGATGATTGCACAAGCTAGAATATTTCCCAGGTACTCTAAACCTTCATCTGTGATTCATTGAACTGAAATGGAGATTCATAGTTTCTTTTTTTAATTCAGAGGCGGGGGAGAAATGATGACTAGATCTCCAGTTAAAGTAACGCTGAGTGAAGGGCCTTATCATATTGCTCAGTTCAAAGATAGTTCTCGTGAATTTGACTTGACTAAAGAATCAGAGTTAGCAGATTTAAGACGTGAGGTTGAGTTGCGGATGAAGAACAGCGTGAAAAATGGTAAAACTGTTAGCCAAGATGTGATTTCCATGACTGTCAAAGGTCCTGGACTCCAGCGAATGGTTCTTGTAGATTTACCTGGCGTAATCGGTGTAAGAATTAATCAACCAATTTTGACGTTTAATCGCATACAGTTTTGGAATATTTAGATACGAATATTGAATCATGGGTTCTCATTCTTTAACAGACTGTCACTACCGATATGGCTGAAGATACACGTGAAGCCATCCGAAATATGACTCAACAGTATATGAGCAATCCGAATGCCATTATTCTATGCATTCAAGACGGTGCTGTCGATGCCGAGAGGAGCAATGTAACTGATTTAGTTGCACAGATGGATCCTACTGGGAAGAGAACTATATTCGTTTTAACAAAAGTGTGTATGAATATACATTTCATTGTTCGACAAGTCGAATTAATCATATGATTTATTTCAGGTGGATATGGCTGAGAAAAATCTGACAAATCCCGAGCGCGTTCGAAAGATTTTATCTGGAAAATTATTCCCAATGAAAGCGCTCGGCTACTTTGCCGTAGTAACTGGTCGCGGTGATAAAGATGAAAGTATACAATCGATAAAAGATTACGAAGAAAAATTCTTCAGAAATTCAAAATTATTCAAAGATGGATTAGTCATGTCGGGACAAATGACGACAAGAAATTTGAGTTTAGCAGTTGCTGAATGTTTTTGGAAAATGGTACGAGAAACTGTTGAACAGCAGGCTGATGCATTTAAAGCAACCAGATTTAATCTTGAAACTGAATGGAAAAATAATTATCCAAGATTACGTGAATTATCCAGAGATGAATTATTTGAAAAGGCACGTGGTGAAATACTTGATGAAATTGTGAATTTGTCACAATTATCACCAACCCATTGGGAAGATGTTTTAATGAATCGAATTTGGGAAAAAGTTAGTATGCACGTATTTGAAAATATTTATTTACCAGCTGCCCAATCAGGTGATCCAGGTGCATTCAATACAGCTGTAGATATTAAATTGCAACAATGGGCAGAACAACAATTGCCCGCCAAAAGTGTAGAAAGTGGTTGGGAATGTTTGAGACAGGAATTCATCAATTTCATGAATAATGAAAAACAAAGTCCTGATCATGATGTTATTTTCGATGATATTAAAAATGCTGTTGTAAATGAAGCTGTCCATCGTCATTCGTGGGAAGAAAAAGCGTCACAAATGTTGAGAGTCATTCAATTGAATACGCTTGAAGACAGACATGTCAGTGACAAACGTGATTGGGATGAGGCTGTCCGGTTTCTCGAGAGTTCAGTGAAAGAAAAATTACAGAATACGGAGCAAATATTACATGAAATGCTCGGGCCAAGTCGTAGTGCACGTTTATTCTACTGGCAAAGTCGAACTGAAGAACAAGCGAGACGTACCTCAGTGAAAAACGAACTAGACAAAATATTGTACACTGATAAAGTGTGTATATATTTTTGCTTTCTTATTTCTTTGATAATCATTCCGAATACTCAAATGTCAGATCATCCTTGTCACTGTTCATATTTAATTTCCAGAAACATGCACCAACTTTAACTCAAGACGAATTGACAACAGTGCGTAAAAATTTACAGCGCGGTGGAATTGATGTTGATAGTGAATTTATTCGTGATACATGGCATCCAGTTTATAGAAGATTTTTCCTTCAACAAAGTTTAACAAGAGCTTACGATTGTCGAAAAGCTTTTTACATGTATCACAGTGGGCATGAGAGTGAGGTACGTTGACTAACAATAATTATCATGTACTTACAAGGATGATTAAAATCCACTATTTTCAATGACCATTTTCTTCATCTCTAGACCGAGTGTAATGATGTCGTACTCTTCTGGCGAATACAAAAAATGTTGAAAGTAACATCAAATGCTCTGCGTCAGCAAATCATGAACCGCGAAGCTCGCAGATTAGACAAAGAAATAAAGGAGGTGTTAGAAGATTACAGTCAAGATAATGAAATAAAACTGAAACTATTAACTGGACGTAGAGTTGAGTTAGCCGAGGAGCTCAGTAAGTTTTTCAAATTTCCAAACCGCTAAAATATCTCTAAATATTAAACTATTCTCAATTACAATTTTTCATTATTCCAGAACGCGTCCGACAAATCCAAGAAAAGCTCGAAGAATTCATTCAGGCGTTGAATAAAGAAAAGTGAACATGTGATCACATAGTAATGAAATATTGAAGGGCACAGTGTAACCGACTAATCCATGGCTGCAGTATGCGTGTATGTGTGTGTGCGTGTGTGGTTAGATCTATTTAATTTAATTGAGTTTTAATCTAGAAAATCCCTTCATTCAAACTTTACTCATAGATATGTGCGCCCAAATCCCAAAGATTTATCGATACCCGAATTACCACGTCAAGTGTTGATATACATTGACAGTAATTAACAAATCCTAATGACCCATTAACAACTCAGAGTACAATTCAGGGGTATTCTGTAGTCAATGGATTAAAAATTGGCATTCTGGTCATTAAATAAAAGCTGCGGGCAGTGCACTTTCGACGAAGGATGTATAAAGCATAGCATCAATGAATAAAAGCACCTCAATTATATAAAGCCTTTCTTTTCCGGCCCTCCATATTCATATTCGACCAAAAATTAAATTAATAAACACACCATATGCACACACACTATCGCATTCATTGAAATTGCTATCACTCGAATTATTCATCTCAATATTCGAATTACGCGGTAAATCCAAACGCCCCCACTTGGTTTGCGCTTTCCCACACATAACCAGATGCACATACACACCAGTCACAGCTGAACACATACCTATTCGTCTTTTTTCCGCTGATCCAAAATTAGTAAATAAAGATGGTGGTGAAGTCAGAGTTGTGTGCCGTATCGTTCCTCAAGAAACATCTCATAAAATGAGGTGGAAACGGGCAAAAAAAACTATTGACGAATTAAAAACACGGGTATCGGATACCTAGTGTTTTTCGAATCCATATAATTAAACCATAATAGTGGTGTAAAATAATTGGTGCTTTTTATTTGTGTGAAGAATCGTAACATCAAGTCGTCGTTTAGTCGCGGCATATTTGAGAGAGGAAACGTGAGAGACCGGAACACCCAGAGATAGCCGAAATAACGAGAAATAAAAGGAATCGCAAAGGAGATACAGAAGCAGATATATATAAATAAATATATATATATATATATATATATATAAATATAATCTTTATATGCGTATATAGATATATTATATATATTGATATATAATAAATATATATATATATCTATACAAGAGGATAATTCAGTTTCCAGAGTTCACGGTAAGGGCATAAATTTATTTCTATTTTTAGTCTGCTGTCGATCCTCATTCAGTCTTTCGAGAATTCAAAGACGAAATACGATGGAGATGACGATTAGTCCGGCTTCGGCTCCATATGAATCTGAATTTGCATATGGAAAAAAGATTTTGCAAACTTGGTAATCGTGGGTGGATATTATTACTATCTTTATTCTTTTGTTCATTGAATTATTAGCTCGTAGAGAATCGGAGCAACATTCTTGCAATTCGCATACGAAATTTTGTAACAAATCTAAATTATGAGTCATGCGATTTGGGATATGATTCTTGATATCTTGAGGAGTTTCTCTATGGTTGGATGAAGGAAAGAAAAAACAATTGATATCTCAGATGCATGTTTTGTCCATTGTATTCCACAGACATTGCCACCGGTAAGGCCTGAACCAAACTAAATATCAGGATGCTATTTTTGTACACGGGAACCTACATACCGATCTGAGACGCGTTGTGTATTAACGTGGACTCACACTCAGATCTCAAGCGTATTCGCTTATTAGCCCAATTGACAGTAGGACTTTTCTTTTAATTTTATGATTTTATTATAGCGATGTGAAAGATTGCAGATGATTATTACGTATACATTTGATGTGTTTGATGATGCTCCAAACCTTCAGTTCATTAGTCAGATGGACATAAAAAATAATGTGATTACATTATAGGCTGAAAAATAATTTGAAAGTAAAGATGTACAAATGTAAGTTTGATCAACCGTGAAAATCATCAAGCATGACACAATTGATCAATTCAATTTCATAATTCAATACGCCTCGTTTATCAGTATCGTAATCGACAGTTGGGCCACGTTATTATACTTTCATATGTATTTGAAATACAATAATGAAACTTCGAAGATACTTTGTTGGATTTAATTAATATACAATGGTATAGTCATAAAACGCCCTCTCTATTGGAAATTATCGCCGGCTCTTAATTTATCACGGAATAAATTCCATCCACTACAATAATAACGCATGAATCACTACTACGAGTACCTGACCGTTAGGCATGACGTCCAGTTTTGATGACGTCATGTGATGTTAGCGTACTGTAGATTTCGTCATGCATCAAAAGTGATGAGAAAAAAAGCGATGGAGATAGTGAGAGAGTGAAATAAAGTATGAGTGGAGTGACCCAGGGCATGTATGAATTTTAAACTAGAAAAGTCTTTTATGCTTCTTAAAGATGAAGTTGACAAGGCTGATGATCAATTAATTATGAATTGAGGTGAAGAAATAGAAACTGTATAGAACTGTGGCTTCTATTCAGTTGTTGAATTTTGAACGTTATACAAGTGCAGATGTATGGATTCTACTGGATGATTAAAGCTAAATGCCCAGGAAACATGAGAATATTTGATGAATAAAAATGGCATGATGAAGAAGACGAATAGAGGACAAGAAGCCGGACAATTTCGCAGGCTGTATGATATCACGGAAATAGTGAAATTTGATATTTCATTGTAGATAAATATTGTCTATATTTCATTTGAAGATTGAAAATAGAATTTGAATACATGAAAATTTCAAGTCATGAACTATGAAAAAATGGTTTTTAACTAGAGCAAATATGACAGACAAGTTTCCAAAAATGCAATCCTGAGAAGTCCATAAAGTTAAAGCATTGCAGATGATCTCAGACTTTCCAAGTAAAGTATTTTTATATGGTTCCTCTCAGTTCAATATTAACAGACGATGATGCCAGACATAAATGCAAAAATATTTATTTTGCAGTGATGAATTGGTTTTATGGGGGAGTAACGTCTCGCCCATATATGGATGAACAGTTCGCAATTTAGCACACACTTTTTCACATAAAATCTCACGTCTTCAGATAATAATAATGGTATATAATAAAATGACGAAGTTGAGTATTACTATGTGTTATCCTTCCGTTTTCATATCCATAAAAAGTTGTGCATCGATCCAGCTACTTAATTCACTCGTGAAATTTATTCTGGGCATTAAATAATGAATATATTTATCGTGTTTCTTATTGAAATATTTAAAATCACGAACTAATTTTGCATTGTTCGACATTTTTCTTTGTTCTCATTGCACAATTCAATGCAAGAACAATTGTTGGGTACTTACCATAAACCCTTCTTTCATGAATGTATTTTGTTTTCGGGAGTAATACGCCGTATTTTCACAATCTTCTTCTCTTGCATTGATCGTTTTCTTCAGACGACACAAACTATTGAACACGCAATAGAGGAAGTGAATTCTAAGGCTGGAATATCGCTAGAACTGTACCAATTAAATTCCATTTTCAAATAAGTTCTTCATATGACAACAATGTTAGTCAGGAAGTTTTATTCACTTAGTCTTCGTAATGTGAATAAATAATGGAAACAAATTTACAGAGAAGTCGTTCAGGTTTACTTTCAATTCATGAGACAATTAATTTGTTTACATAGTTGAAGGTGATTGTTCAGTTTCTAACAATATCTTTTCATGGATCAATAATTTCAGCCTTTGTTTGGACATTGACATGTAATATTGAATATGATTCTCAATGATGTGTACTGAGAAATGATGATAGACACAACACTATGAGTACTTAATAGTCTGTCATTACTTTATTCAAACATTGTAATTGGAATGTCAATGCAGATATACTTGAACTGTCTGGATATGAATTGATTGATCGGATTTATTGTGTGACTGCTGACTGAAGAGGACATCAATTCGAAAAAATCAAGTATCAGGATTTTATCAACATATTCAATTGGAATGCGTCGGATTTAATTCTAGGGTGATGTTTCAACAATGTCTGGAAGATTTATATATATGTGACATGGAGTACTGAGTCATTAGAAGATAACAGAAATGAAATATGTGAACATGAGTGACGTTTCCATTTTCAGTGATGCCCACACAAGTCACTAATCCTGTTAGAATAAACAAGCAAATATCAATCAAGAAACAACACATCACAGTCAATTTATATAGACAATGAAGATGCATCCGGTTGACTGAACAATTGTCCATTATTTGATATGAAATTTTTATTAATTTTACCTGATCTATTTGAATCGGTTAGTGAATTTATTTAGAAAACTTATGAATGGCCAATTGAAAGACACTGATTTGCTTCTTTACAGCAA
Organism: Meteorus colon; assembly: GCA_030523085.1. NCBI lineage: Eukaryota > Metazoa > Arthropoda > Insecta > Hymenoptera > Braconidae > Meteorus > Meteorus colon. The sequence goes on from JAPYZH010000001.1 coordinate 1,251,582, forward strand.
TTTTTCCTGGAGTTTTAAAAAGTTTCATCAGATTTTTTTCTACTGGGAGAAACAGGATTTTCATACTTCCAATAATTCTTTGAAGGATGCAGATATTAACGAATAAATAAGCGAATTGAAGTTCAACGTTCAAAGGTATAATAGTTCAGTAATGAAAAATACCATTCTATTAAGGTGTGATTAGAAATTCGTCTCAATTATTTGATTTAAAATAATTGTAATGTAAATTTCTATTTCCATTTTGGTAAAAACTTCAAGAGAAAAGTTGATAGAATTCCAAGAGATAAAGTTTTAAATAATGAAACTGCTATTGTCTGAAGATCTTACCAAAGTCTTACAGTGAAGATAATATCAAGATGAATAATGTACGATGCAAAATGGAAAAGAGAAAAAAAATTTGGCTGACTTGAGAGAAATGTGAATGGCAGACTGGAGAGAGGTGTGTCGCATTTTCTTTATCTTCCTTTATTCCATGAAGAATTTTATTATTCCTTCTCATTTTCAGAGTGAAATACTGCGCACGACTTAAAAATATGCAGACTTAAAAAAAAATATACAAACATTAACACGTGTACGTATGTTTTACCAAGGGCTCAATGCCAAATTCACTCACTTCCGTCATCTAATATCTGTCAATGTGTTGAAAATTGATAAAACAATTGCATTTATTTTTAAACCAATTGAAATATCTTCGACATAATAAATACTAATGAAAGAAAACAAAATCATTTTTAACCATCAGCTGCGCACAGTGAAATTGATTTCGTCAGAGAGAGAGCGGCATAAAAAATCACTTTATCTTTCCTCTTATGTTTACAGCATATAAGTCATGGGCATTTTTAACTTTTTAATGCGGCAAGCAATTTTTAAATAACACGTGCTCCCTAAGTCATCCCATGTATAAGAGATATGTTGTGGCGACAGCGTGATATATAAACCAGCGAAAGAGTGAGAAAAGTGAAGGTGAAATATAACAAGAACATGCTATTTCTTATCATTTTCTTTTTTCTTTTATTTTAGTATTAGGGGAGAGGAACATGAATGAAATGGAGTTGCAGTTCTTATTCTATATATACAAAATTCCAATGGAGCAAAGCAACGACATATATGAGTCACATTGAAAGTCAATGCCTCGTGATTTCAAGTCACTCAGATTTTTATTTTCCACTCTAACCGGGTCAAAGATACGGTTTCCGCCCGCGTCAATGCCATATGTATGTAAACTTTGAATGAGAATGTGAATCAACTATACAGCAGCTTCAGAATAAAGTTAAATTGGCAGACAATATTGACAACCAATATTAAATTACAAATGAGATCAAATGAGAATGGCAATCTGGGATGACATTGGCCAATGTCTCGTTTGCTTCATCGATTCCACCTGAATTTTCAGAAAAATTTTAATTACTGTTTCTGTTTCGAAATAGTTTGGACTGAATAAATTTCATTCTTTGACATTGTGACGTGCAATTCAGCTAGACACAAAGAATATTTATGCTAGGACAATGATTATTTATATAAAAGTCATTAAACTTCGATTTGTTTTCTATGTGAAAAGAAATATGTGCAATAATTGACGATACTGATAAATACGAGAGCCTCTGCACGTTGGTCATCATCAAGGTTGACCTTTCGTCATGGTAAAAAACTGGGCGCCACTGAACTATCTCCAATTTAATAACTTATAAAAATTGTTGCCCATCGAATAGTTGTTTGTCTTCTTGCTAAACAGAAAAATTTGAAAATTTCCACTCTGTCCAATTGTTTCTTTCATCTTTTTTTCTATTGAGCTAAAATTGAAATACTAATCTCATACAGGAAGCAACAGATACAATCAGAAAATTGGTCTCGTGCTATCGACCACAAGACCTTGAGATCATACTAAATTCAAAGTCCTGGCGGGTTTCCATTGACGTGGATTATGCACGAGAATTGAGCCAGAGATAGATGAAGAAAGAGAATGTTGCTTTTTGCAATTGAACGAAATATCGCGTGTGTGCAGCGCGTTCAAATTACTTAGAACAAGAACAGTGGAGAGAAAATTGGTGAATATAAAACATCCAACGAAGTTTATAGCAGTAGAAAAGAGATAGAGAAACGAAATGACGATGGTGAAGTGTGTAGAGGAAGAGTTGAGAGGCAAGGCAAGACATACGGCGTTAGCTCGAAATAAACTCGCCACATTTACGCTCTCTCTTTCGTCTATATGCCTGATACGATTAGTGTTGCTGTATGTCCAACGCTATGTCAATTTGATGAAGATGAAAGAGGAATGAAGAAATCATGAAGAAAATCGGTGGAACTGTGACAATAGAGAATGAAATAACATGATAATAATTTTATTGTCAAATAATTTTTAATTTTCATTACGAGTGTGTTGATATATTGGTTACGCTCTTTGAAAGCTCTTGATATGATTCATCAATTTGAATTGTTTGATCAATAGCTTATTAAAATATATTCATTTGTTTCAGATAGAAATCCCCTGGTCAAGATGGTGGTAGGGGAAGCAAGTATTCATAATATCATGGGTGGGATGGAGAGCACGGGTGGTGTACGACTCCACAACCACAAGAGGAAATTGAAGCAAAGGTAAAAAGAGAGATTGATAAATGAATTAATCAATATCAAATGAATGAGGATCTCAATTTATTTCTTAATAAATGTTCGAGTAATGCGATCTTCAACCCTTGCACCTAATTTGATGTTGACATTCGGTCAAGTGGCATGAACTATCGCGCCAAGATCATTAATTTGGCGCCTTCCTGTTTAGTTGGCGCGCCAATGTGTGCTATTTCACTGAAATTACTTGACATACAATATACAATGATAATAAATTAACAATAGTACAGGCTTTTTATTTATTGTTTAATTATATATTGTGTTATTTTTTATGATATCAGATTCGATATAATTAAAAAATTGGGTCAAGGCACCTATGGTAAGGTGCAACTAGGAATCAACAAAGAAACTGGTCAGGAGGTCGCTATTAAAACTATTAAAAAATGTAAAATCGAAACGGAAGCAGATCTCATCAGGATACGACGTGAAATACAAATAATGTCTAGTGTCCAACATCCTAACATTATCCATATTTATGAAGGTGATTATTAATAATTAAGTTGTTCTAATTTATTTATCAATTTTACATTGGATCGTTGATAAAATTTATCATTTTGTTCAATACAGTGTTCGAGAATAGAGAGAAAATGGTGCTTGTGATGGAGTACGCAGCAGGCGGTGAACTTTATGATTATTTGAGTGAACGAAAAGTTTTGCCGGAAGAAGAAGCGCGTCGGATATTTCGTCAAATATCAATCGCCGTATTTTATTGTCACAAACACAAAATATGCCATCGTGATTTGAAATTGGAGAATATATTATTGGATCAACTGGGTAATGCGAAAATTGCAGATTTTGGATTATCGAATGTGTTCGATGATCAGAGATTACTTCATACATTTTGTGGTAGTCCACTTTATGCTAGTCCGGAGATTGTGAAAGGTACACCTTATCACGGTCCCGAAGTCGATTGTTGGAGTCTCGGTGTTTTATTATACACACTAGTCTATGGTGCCATGCCATTTGATGGCTCTAATTTCAAAAGACTCACACGACAAATATCGGCGTCTGATTATTTTGAACCGAGAAATCCATCTCCTGCATCACCTTTGATCAAAGATATGCTGACGAAATGTCCGTCTAGGCGTGCAGACATTGAAAGGATATGTTCACATTGGTGGGTAAATGAAACTTATGAACAAAATTGTTTAGATATTGCTGAAGAATTGGCTGCCCAAACACCAGTGCGACTTGATTTACTTTTATCGTTGGTGCCACAGTCAGCCAGTGCAGATAAATTAGTTGTTACCAATGATCAGCAGCAGTCTGGAACTGACACAAAAATATCGGCTGAGAATACGATGCCTACGCGATGTCATTCAGTTGGTAGTTTAATAGAATTAGATCGGAATAATGCAGATCGTTTACGTGATATTGTTGATGACGATGAAGAACAAAAATCCCGCGTTAGTGTAACAAGTGACACTAAGAGAAAACTAGAAACAACGCCATCAATGGAGGAAACAGTCGCGGCTGGTGTTAAAAGAAAAGAACGATCACGTAAAAAAGAAAGGAATGAGGATAGAGAGCAAAAAGCTTATAGAAGTACGTCGCGACATCATTCCGCACCAATTGCCAATGCAATCACTGAAGAGGCAATGGAAGTAGATCGGGAACTTGATCTCCGTGATCCAGCAGCGGCAGCCGCATGTTTAGAATTAATACGCGAAGCACAATCAAAATCACCCAGTAAAGAAAGGAGTCGAACACCTGTAGTGCCAGAACATTGGAATGTTGATTCCACAAAAGATGAAAAGACAACGATACAAAATATAAATGAAAATACTCAAGACATAAAACCAACAATCAATAAACTTGATGATGTATCGGTGATACTACCGACCGTGAATGAAATAAAACATAAACAGGAAGAATTTCAACCAAAAAAAAAATTGCCAAAATCAAAAACGAAAGATGTTACGCAAAAAGATGAAATTCCCCAGTCCGATGTGCCAGTTGAAGACACCCAAAGTACGCAAATTAAGCCTGAAATGAACTGTGAAAAAATTGCGACAACCGCAGAACCGAAAAAAACTGAAAATAAAAATGAAATTAAGAAAATTAAACAAAAAACTATGTCTCTCGATTCGGATGAATGTCCTGCAGTACCTCCAGCTAAACCAACCGAGAGAAGGCGTTCGAAAATATTTGAGACTGCCGAGAAATTTAATCAGTTAGCTGCAGGAACAGAAGCAGAGAAACCAAAGAAAATTTTCATACCTGGAGTGAATGTCGGTGGTGCAAAAAGGGTTTTCGAACGAAAAGCCAGCCTCTCATCAGTCAATGTCTCACCACCAATAAAACCTAATGCATCTAAAGTGATAATTGATGTGCCCAACGATAAGAAAAATGAAAAAGTCGTAGAGAAATTACCTTCACCACCTAAAGTCGAGCCGGTAAAGTCTGAAAATGAACGCAAACGTGATGAAGAGAAAAAACGTGCTGTTGATATAATTACGGGTGCTTTAGGTAAACCACCAGTTCAGAAAAAAATGAATGGATCCCCACCAATGACACCACAAAGTCAAGATGCAAAGAAGGGACTTGGACTTAAGATTCAAATTGCTCCTAATGACGTGCGAAATGCAACTATTTCTGTAACCACTCCAGTCGATACTAAATATCCCGACTATGAAGCTTCACCAGCAAAACCAATAGCCATTGGTAATTCCGTACCATCTTCACCTGAAGTAAAATCAACAAAGAATTCATTCAATGATGAACCAACGATGTCTAGCAAGATGGAAATAACACTTAAGAGTGCAACATTACCGCGCCCAAGAAAAACTAGTAAAGCTGAAATAATTTTAGCTTCAAACGTTAAAACCCCAGAGACAGCTGCGTTCAAGTCCGAGGTCGAGGCCAAAATTGATGCCTTTCATCCACAGAAATTACGAACACAAAAATCGGAAGTAGCATTTCCAGTAGCCGCAGTAATTCCACCAACGAATCGTAGTTCCAGTTTAGAACCAGAAAGCAAAATGCGAAATGCTGCGAAAGAAAGGATAATACCAATTCATGTAGAACCTGGACATCAATCGCCACCACAACAATCTTCGACATCGTCTTTACCATCAAAACCGCCAATGCCTCAACGTTCAATGTCACAACGTTCAGGATCACTGTCACGCCAGTCAACGATAGATTCAGACACTGACAGTGCACTTGGTTCAACCATCGGTCCAGAACCAATTAGAAAAAGTCCACGCGAATATATAATTCCAATTGCTGTTGAGGGTGGTAGTTATGTCACACCACGAGCGGACAGTGTCGAGCCTGAAAACAAAACGGGGACACCAATTAATAATACAAATTCATCGAAGACACGATTTGGTAGACCAAGAAGAATGGGATCTTTATTATCAGATGCTAGTGAAGATGAATCACCATTCTCAACTCTTCATAGGTACATTTTGAGTTATTGTGTTCATTCATTGTTAGAATCAAGTTATGAAACAATAATTTATACTGAAAACTAACTCATTCCAGGGACAGTGATGATCTTCTACAACGCCATATGCATCGATTGAGAAGTTCAAGACCAACAAGACATACGCCTGAGCACGCAGATAGTTTATCCTCAGGCGAGGATGACGATGACGATGGATTCGAATTATTAACCGCTGAAAACTTATTCTCAACTCTGTTATCGCGAGTAAGAAGTTTAACTCAGCGTCTCAATGTCGATGATAATCGCGGTACTGGCTTTCCACGTAGCAGATTACTTGATAGACTTGGCACTAATTCTTCACAAGGATTTTGGGGAATACATGAACCTATGTCAAGGTAAATTATCTTCAATAATATAATAATCCTTTCGTAGCTCATCTTAAATGCAATTTCAGTATGAACTTCTCGCGATTCATTATTTTTCTAACGTTTGTATTCACTCTTTGTGCAAGCTACGAGAGCTATATTGAAACCGAGACGATAACAACGTGAGTGCAGTCGTAAGAAAAAATATTCGCAATATCTATTGAGCTTTTTAAATATGAAAAAAATAATAATGCGAAAATAATCAGCACAATTTATTTCACCTAAGTAATTGCTGCACTCGTACAAATTTCAATATCATTTTTCTTCTCTATTTCATGTTAATAAAAATATATAAATAAATTATTCATGTTGATGATTTGTTTAGGCGAATGCCGGAGTCACCATTTAGACGATCGTTAAGTCGTGACACGGATAGATTTGGTAGAAAGGATTCAGCAATGTCATCAGCACCTGATACACCCAATAGTCTTGGTGGGCGTAGTACGACACCATCACGTGAGAGCATATTTGAGATGGGCAGTAGCAACACTTTACCGCGAGGTAAGAGTCGAAACGATTGGTTCTACAATTTATTGTAGAATTAATTTCGGATGGATAAATTATACAATTTATTCATTCAAAAATATATATATAAACATATATATATCAATATTATTCACCATGTGAAATGTTGAAGGAAAAAAAAGAAACAGACATATAAACACACACAAAATACGTTGATGTTGTAATGTGTTGAGACACGCATTCGCAGAAGCTTACAATTATTATTAATTGTGTTTTTTTTTTATTCGTATGCAGTAGTACAATGCTTGGCACACATCTACCATAAGATCTGATTGATTAATTTTTATTCATTATTTTTTTCAAGTTTATTTCCTTTTGTATTTTATTTTAGTTATACCCAATGAAATTTAGATTAAAAAAAAAAAAGCTTCTGCAGAGTCGTGAACGATCTCTCTTTCTTTCTTCTCTATTGTTTATCGGTCGTGACCGAGGTTTCGTCATCCAATTTGCCACTTTTCAAAAGTCTACGATGAATTCGATGATGAAATATCGGAAAAAAAAAAGAAATAAGAAAATAAATGGTAGGAAAATGAATTTGCAATATGCACCTTTTTAGAATACCTATTAGCTGTTGTCGAGTCGTTGATAGACAAAGCATATTTTGTTCTATTACATTTTTGTTCAGTGGTTTACCTCTGTCATCAATATTTTTGTTTATCTACTATCTTTCAATTAAAAATTTATTTAACGTCATGGATTTTGCCTGACAGTGTTGTTTTTGCAACCTTTTTTTTTCTTTTCATTTTGTTGAGCTACTAATGAATTAAAAATCAAATCCTATCTTTGATACAGGTGGGTTTTCCTCTGTTTCCAAACGCCATTCCTTGACAAATTTTGTTCAAGTTAATATTAAATTATTCAATATCAAAATCATTCATCAATGAATTGTCTTCGTTTTTTTAAATTAAAATTTCGTATAAGAAATATTGTTATATCAGGAATTTTTTTATATCTTTTATTTAATCCAAAAGCATGATTGCACGTCGTGTATTTTTTTTTTGCACAAATAAAAGATAATCATTTGCCTTAGCATATCAATTTAGATGGGTAACCTGAAATTATAGAGACAGAGGAAAAAAATAATGTTCTATTAAAGTTTCAGAATATATTATTATGGATAGAGAGAGGGGGAGAGTGGATCTCTCCATATTGTTAATAGCGATTTATATTTTGCGAGCTTAACTCATTTACCTGCTATAGAGATTTTTTTTTCTATCTTTATCTTTTTTTTTTTTTTTGATAGCAACTTTTTTATTCATGATTTTCTCATTGACTTTCCTCATTACACCGTAACAGAGTCGTAGAAATGTTCCCCATTACACTGTACCTAGCATCAATTAAAATTTATTTAGCGCATGAACTTGAAGAAACACGTCCATATACAAAAATTCATAAATAATTAAAACAAAGAAAAATTAATAATATTAATAGCAATAATAATGAAAACAAAGAAAAAAGTCAATTTCACAAAATGTAATAACGTAAATAGTTAAATGAGAAAAACCACCTTTAAAATCGTTATATAAATAAATTTAAAATATTTACACACATTCATAACTTTTAAGTCTATCGTCGACTCCTCAATCAGTTGAAAAAGAGAAAAATGAAACATTTATTATTGAATTACCGATCGCCGACTGATAATTGATGGAGAATATTTTTGGTATACTCGAAAAAAAAAGAGGAAATAAACCATAAAATTATTTTCCAAATGAAATATTTCCCAAATCGAGCTGTTAAAACGTTTATTGTTATATCAATGTAAAATCTATAATTATTTTGCATTTGCTTCGACAATTATTTAAACAACAAAAATATTTCTATCGTGAAAAACAACATGAAAGAAAAAAAATTTGTTTGTATTCGTTAAATACAATTAGAAAGAAAAAATATGAACATTTACTTTTTCAAAATAAAAAAATTTGGTTAAGTAACTGAACAACAAATTCATCTCAATAATAAACTTTCATCAAATTTTATTATCAAAAGTTTTTATAAAAAATACAAAGTTGAAAATTGTCGTGAAATATTAATAAATAGCAAAAATTACCGAAAATATTTCCTAATAATTGTCGTTGGCCACCGTTTTATGGTACGTTTTACTGACGGTCTTTTATAACGGTTGTTGCAGCGACCGTGCGAGTGACTCTTCGTAGACGGGCCGACGGTAATCCCCAGTAAAAATATACCAAGTTAGGTACCACTTACTATGGCTAATAAATATAGCGAATACGATCATATTCACACACCTGCATATACAATCATTTTATTGTAAACTTAATAAATAAATATATTCACATATGTATATATTTCTCATCAATATATACATACATTTGTTTGTGCAAACAAGAGGCCATAATTATCACCTCAATAATTATTACTGAATCATATTCATCCCAAAAATTGTGAAAAGAAAATTATGTTATATAAAGGCGAGTGTCGAAACTGATCAAATGGCAGGATTCGCAATTTTTTTTTTCTCGAACAGAAAGAAAGAAAGTCTTGATGAAAAATATTGTTTAAAAATTTTTGAATGCTAACAAATCGCTAAATGTAAAGTGTGAACTTAAGTTATATAGATGAATCGCGATTGAATCTCTTCTATTGCATAAGTACTCGTTCCAAGTATGATTTATTCTATATAAACGCAAAAAATAAAAACACCAGAGAATTACATAGAGAAATAATGAAATTAAATGAAATAAATAAATTCAGTCAATTATAATATCTAATATTATCTGTATCGTACAAATGTTGATAATTTTATATTATATAAAGTATTGAAATGCGAAAAAAAAAGTGAATAGAAAAAAAAAATGTAGATATGATTGTGAGAATAAGTCATACTGAGCTTGCTCAAAAAATAGAAAAAATATTGAAAAATGCAGAAAATATTCAAATAAAATGATAATTAATAAACAATGCTGTTTTCTTTTTTTTTTCTTTTTTTTCTTCATTTGTATTAAGCTAATTGTTGCGATGTCTTGTCAGACATAACTCTGTTATATGACAATTTTTGTATATGACGATGTTAGAGAGAATGAAAGCAAAAAAAACATCACCAAAAACTCATAGTTTTTATATTATGCAATGGGAATAAATGAGAAATTAAAATAGCAACGTTATAATACAATTAGAAACTAACCTGTGCCCAAAATGACTAAGAATTGTTGTGTTTTCAAAAGTTTAAATAACAATATATTATATATATATTATGTAATATTAAATTTTTTTTGCGTCTAATACTTTTTTAGTTATTTTTTGTGTGCGCTCGTTTTTGCCACGGAATGCTTTGTTTGTGCTACCATACGTAATTGTATACCTCAATATTAGCCAACTAAATATAAAAACCTCCACTAGTGTATTATTATTATTATTGTCATTATTATTATTATCATCATTATAATCATTATAATATATAATTTAGTTTACTTATAAATTGTTAATAATCAAACAGATTATTGAAGAGTCAATGAGTTTAATACAATTTTTTTTTTCTATACATTTTCAAAACTAGCACAACTTTCTATTTTTAACAATAGTGAAAAAAGCATGTGAAAGTCGCACCGAACGATAAATTAATCAATATAACGAACAAAAATAAAAAAAAGAAACAAATACAGAAAAACATAATACAAAAGAATAAATGTTTAATGGGTGTATTTTTTTTTAATTCAATCAATTTTATTCGTGTTATATAATGTAATATCTGTCTATGCTATGCTCACAACTCATGCGAGCGATCCTGATAGCAGAAGGACAATTTATGCAGTTGAAATCATATTAATGTAGAGAAAAGAAAATAATAATTGGAGCATACAGTAAAATATGCAGCAATAACAGTCAATTAATTATAGCTTATAATATGTTCCAATGTCCTATCTGAATCATACAGCATTTCCTCGTACACATGAATAAATCTATACGAATTAAATACGATTGATAAAATTCATAAAAGTTCATCTGTCAATTGATTTCATCAAGTATGAAAAAATCATAAAAAAACTCGTATTGTTGTACAATTTTATGAAGGAAGAAAGAATTAAAAAAAAATTATCTAAATAATAAAGTAAGTGTAAATATTGAACCCTAGCTCTTACAGAACGAAAGCAAAAATAATGACACACTCGTACACGCTCCAATTGTCGATGGTGGCCCGCCAAAAATTTTGGTTTGCCTCAATTATTTTTCAGATAAAAATCATCGTGATGATACTTCTGCCATGGACACGGATTCATCACGATTGCGAAAGGAATCATCATTGGATAAACAATTCCTTAAACAATCAGGAACTAATGCCAGCAGTCATGAAAATTACACTCCAAGTTTGGCGCGTCGGTTGAGTCGTCAATTTATTGAACAAACACGTCATTCATTGCCAAGATCGCCTTCAATACCACGCGATCGTCTCTACAGATCATCAACAGAGGAGCCTACGAGTTCATTGAAAACAAATTTGTTACCAGAGAGATCAGAATATCGGAGCAGATCGAGTGATGGAAATTTAAGAAGAACTAACAGTTTATTGGATGCAGAGAGACCTGATAGATGTGATTATAGATCGACAAGACGCAGTGTGAGTCTATTTGCTGATGATGATGATGAAGAATTACTTCCACCATTACCTCGTCAAGTGATGACACTTGGTAGGAAATATCGTGATCCAGTGAAAACAGCAGTAAATGGAATTCGTCGGGATAATTTTTGTCGTACGGAAAAAATTCAGGAAGAATCGCACGATGATTTGAATTCACCTAGAAAGGGACATGATGCAACCGATAGAACTCTGGAAACTGTTTCCTTTTCTGAAGGCACATCTGCATCTAATTCAAATCCAAATCTTGGTGATACAATCTCAAATGTATCAACGAAATCATGTGAAACATCGTCGACTGAATCAACATCAAACATTCAAGGTGAAGCTTTGAATTCATTTAAAGCTGATGCCAAAGAATTTGAGAGTAGATTATTGGCTGCCGAGAATTTAATTAAAGAATCAAAGTTACGTAATTTAGGGTTGAATCGTTTTGATCCTAATTTGAATTCAAATTATAAAGACACAGAAAAGTGTGATAAAGAATTTCTTGGTTCCATGACTGATTTATCAAATTCGGTATTGAATAAGCGTCGTAGTTGTATACCAAGTTTGAGATTACGATCAGGATCATTGAATAGAGAATCGTCAATCAGTTCTGATCGACGACCATCTATTGCTAGTAGTGCAGATGTCAGAGATGTACGAGCTCCAACACCTGAACGTTCATTACTTAGCAAATTATTCCGATCAGGAAGTAGCTCTCGCGATAGTGAAAGTAGAGATAAATCACCTAAAACACGTCGGCGTATATCAAGATTTTTACGGCCTGATTTCTTTGATACACCACGTGAAGAAAGTCAATATGTTAAAGAAAAAGAAGCACAAAAAGCGGCTGAGAATGAACGACGTAAAGCACGATTTATGAAGAAGAAAATTGACAATAAAGAAGAAAATGTTGAAGCAGATAATTTGAATGAGGAAAAACCAGAAAAAGAATTGAAAAATGAAGCGAATGCACTCACAAGAAACAAAAGTGAACTGCCGAAAGATAATAAATCAGAAAGTGATACAACGTCTATAATAAATGCAAATACTGATGCGAAACTGGAACGACAGAATTCAAAAAATAGCTTTTTACAATCTTTAGAAAAAAAATTGGAAAAATTACGTTGCAATGATACAGAGAGTTCAAAGATAAATTGTGAGAATGAACATGAAAAAGTAACGGCACCTGTCAGTCAAGAAGATGCGCCAGTATCGACTGCACCAGAAATAGAGGATCCAGAAAAATGTGAAACCATAAAAGAACCTTCAAATAATGACGAATTATCTTTAGTTAGTGACACACCAATAACGACACCCAAATCGCGTGTCTCATCTGTCCTTGGATTATTTAGAAATGATTCAAAATCAGCGATGAATGGAACACGAAACCAGAGCAGTCTTCTAAGCAAGTTTAAAAAAAGTGCTTATAAAGGATCACGATCAGACACAAGTGTAATTGCTGGTGAACCATCTGCAGGAAGTAAAATACCAACTAAGTCAACAAAATCCGAATCAAAATCACCACGTAGATCATTAGAATGTAAAAAATCACCTGAGAAAATGAGTGAATCAAAGAAGTCACCACCAAAAGAAAAAACCAAGGAAAAAACTCCAATAGAGCAGCGATTAAGTGTTGAAAGGAAAACATCAGTTGATCGGCAAATCAAATCACCAAAAAAATTAAGTCCTGAAAAGTCAATAGAAATAACCAAATCAGAACGTGCTGAAAAGCCCAATGTCAAAGATAAATCAATAGAAAAAGAAATACGAAAGTCAGCATCACCAGAAAAGACTGATAACAAAATATCATTCACAGCACGTTTAATGAAAAAACCATCACCAGACAAAGTGACAGACAATAAAAAAGTTGAAGCAAAGCATACTGATTCTGAAGAGAAAAAAGTGGTGAAAATAAAGAAGACCGTGAAGAGCTTAAATTCAGTAACGAAAAATGGGTCAATTAGTAAATTGGAGAAAGATGATGATACAGATAAAAAGATAAAAAAAGTTGTGAAAGTAGAATCAGCTGACAAAGAAGCAAGTGATGGTACGAAGAAGAAAAAAATTGTTCGTGTAGTAAAAAAAGTTGTGAAAAAAGGTGACAGTTCATCTGACAGTAAATCAGAAGAAAAAGAAAAATCTTCTACAAAAACAATGCTGAGAAAAATAACTTCCAGTATAAAGAAAGAAAATAGTCCGGAAAGTATTGAAAAGAAAAAAGAGAAAAGTCCAGATGTTGTTGATAAGAAAAAAGAAAAAAGCCCGCTCAATGTTGAAACAAAAAAAGAAAAGAGTCCAGAGTCAAAAATTACTGAAAAAAATGAATCAACAGTTACTAAAATTGATCCACTCATAACTGTGGATGCAAAAATATCTGTCAAAGAACCGGACAATAAGTTGCGAACAAATAGAAGCAATTTGAAATTAGATTTATCAAAAATTCCACAACATTCTTTCAAAACCAGTGTTGCAACGAAAAAAGAATTGACAAAAGTTAGTTCATTTGATCCTCCGAAATCAGACGTGCCCAAAAAACTACCTGAAACTTCTTCCAGAATGACACACCATGCGAACATAACTGGCAACAAAATAATAATTGATAAACCATTGTCTGCCGCTGACTTAGCAGAACTTGAACGTTGTGAATCTGATATTCAACCAAAAATTGAGCAATCAAAACCAGTAGAAAAATCAAAGATAGAAATAGATACAGTATCAAATATTGAACCAATTCTGCAAATCCAAACAAATCTAAAAAATGATAGGACAGCGCCTACCATACAAGAAAAACCAAGTCCACTTCAAGAAACTCCTAAACCAGATATACAAATGTGCAAAATTTCACAACATAAAATTACACCTGACTACACCGAAGATATTTTATCTCCAATGGACGATGGTGAAAGTTTTGATTCATGGTCAATTTGTTCTAATGACATGAATCATCGTGGCAGTATGGATCTGCATTCACCCACATCACCAGCATATTCACCATCAGCCCGCAGTGATCATCATGAATCAATTATTGATCGTATTCGACGTAAAAGTTTCTACTCTCGTTTTAACGAGAAAAAAAGGAAAAATTCACTAAATGTTCTACCGCCTAGTGTAACATCACCAACAGGTTCTACTTTACCAAGAAAATACAGTTTCCATTCTAGTCGTGATGCAGAACGTAGAAAACGTAATTACAGTACATCACCAACAAGAAGAAGCTCTGATCGACTATACAGTTTATATAATGATGATGCATTGCACTACAGAAAGTCACCAATTGAACGTGACAGATATTCAGATGTTGGATCAAGTCGAGGTTCAGTTACTGGTGAATTAAAATCACCTTCTGATCACTATGGTAGCACTTCATCATCTTACTATGATCCATTGAGTCGTTATCGAATATCACCAGTGCCTGATTCCGCCCACAGAAAGTACCCAAGCAGAGATTTCAATTTGGATAATGACTTGGGCTCGTATAAAAGTCCACTATCACCATCACCATTGAATGATAATATTCCAGAATACCGTAGTGCATTATCCAGGCGATACGGCTCAGTTGCATCTGGCCTAGCACCAAAGACTGCCGAATATTATGAAGAACTTCTTGCCCCATCCAGAATAGATTATTTATCACCTCGAAGGACACCAATACCTGGTGAATATCCTGGGAAACATGAGAATGGATATTATAATGGACATACTGAATTATCAAGAAGTGGTTCCGATAAATGGCGAGGATATTCTGATAAAATTGGTGGATTGGATTCAGCAGAGGACAGCGATCGAAGTCGTGGAGATGATGTAAAGTATGTAGAAAAATTGAACCTATTATTTCGTATGAGCATTTCAGTCCAGAAGGACATTTATGAAAATACTTTTCAAAATGTTTTTTTGATGGAGATGTGATTAGTTTCTGGAATGATTAGACCACATTTAAATGCTCTGTTTTCTGTTTTGTTTATAGGAACCATAGTCAAACTGATGGTGAAATGAAAGAATTGTCAGCTGCATGTCCAGACACTGACACCAACACTTCCATTGTTGAATGAATAAACAATTTTCGTTTACATTATGAAGAATTATATTAAAAATTTTAATGTGCCAAAAAGCTTATTGCTTGAATAAGAGAAAGAAGGAACTACTTGATCGATTTTCGAATCGAGTAAACTATAACAAGTTGGATAATCTTAGAAATTTTGGCTACCACTTTTTTTATCGAAGTACTTAAGATGAGAAACATATTTATATACACATAAATATTATAATTTAGGTGATAGATTTTTCAAGAGGAGACGAATTAATACAATCGAATCAAAGTGTCATAAAGACCCATTGAATAACTTTTCAACTCATTTCAATCACGTAGATTTTATTCAACGTTAATGAAAATAAGAAAATCAAAATTTTTACAAATAAACTTTTCCCACTATGATCGAATAAAATTTTAGGAGAATGAATCTACTATAACGCTTCATTATTGAACGTATTTGCAATAATTGATCTGCCTATTTTTAATGTGTGCAGGTGAAAAGTTTCAGTTTTTCCTTTTCTTTTATATCAAACTGAAAGTGTTCAATTTTTATTTTATAATAGTTCTTTGCCTAAATAGAAGTGTGCATTTGTTAGAAACAAAACAAGAGAATGTTTACGATTTCAAAACCAAAGGAAACATATATATATATATATATATAAACATAACTATTTACATTTGTATGCGAGCTAGTCATGAGTAATATGTGAGTTAATCTAAACAGTTTTCTTTCAATGCATGGCTCCAATGGTTTATATTGATATAAACTTCGAAATTTGGCAGCCATATATGAGAACAGCGATGAATTATTATTAATTATTAAACGAAAAAATAAAACTGTTGAAAGTCAGAAACGTAGAATAATGAAAATGGTGCTTATATAAATGCAGTATACGAATTCTTGGGTTTTCTTGTTAATCATATACGTTTCCAAAAAATCCATCAATCTTAAACCAAGGAGTGAAAGAGAAACCAACATGTACCAACCCACAACAATCACCCATCCAATTTTTGTTGTAAACATAGTTTAAAGGAAAAAAAAAAATACTTATTTCTTGTAAGATTGTGGAGCCCGTAAAGAGTTCGTAAAGAGCTTCAGTTCCTTGTAACAATATTGCCTTATCAACATCGTTATTTTATGTAAATGTTTTTTTTTTTTTTTCAATCGATGATGGAAGATTATTCATCGAAATGGTATAGCTATGAATGTAATGAGCATCATTTAATTAATGCATCAATCTGTACCGTTGTCTTCCACATATTATGTATGTGTTTTTTATTCATATACATATTTTGAAATAAAATACTGAGGAGTTTTTATGCCAATTTTTTCAACTGATTATTTAATATCAACCTGGAATACAAATTAATTGTAGATGTGGCTTGTAGATATGAATTGGTGAAGAGTTCTGTGTTTTTCTAGATTTTTTTAGTTTTTTCAAATGAAATTTCATATTATGTCTTTCATCTATGTATCAACAACTTTGGAAAAAAGAAGAGAAAAGCAGCGATTTTATCAAGAGACAATTGATCAACGTTATTCATTCTTTTCTTGTTGCTTCATCGTGTCAAGAAGTTGAAAAGACATCAAAATTAAAATCAATATAGAATTTTCATATGAAAATGGCTACAATGTGGGATCCAATAAAAATGCGTTTCTATACTGAAAAATTTGATAAAGAAAATCGTAATATTAAACTTTCACTGCATTTTTCACCATCACTTAAAAATAAACCAATCACTGGGAAATTCTATTCCAAATATGATAAATTAGATTCAATGAAAATTCCAACGAAATATTTACGAATCATTGAAAGACACGAACAAATGATACCAAGTCAAATATATTCGTACAAACCGCCTGCAACAAATATGATGTGAGGACAATTTATAAATAAATATAAAATTCGTTTATTCTATTCGAATTTATTATTTCTCAGTTATGGATGGTTTCCAAAACCTTTAGTGCCTCGATCAACAGATCCCAGACTTTATTTTCCATTAAAACAGAGCAGTATTGTAAAAACTGAGATGAAAATTCGTGATACAGACAAAAACGTTCCACGTGATCAATTTCGTGGTGTCCCTTTCAAAACCAAATGATATCCAATTGTCAAAATAATTTTACTTTATATCAAATGTGGAAAAAAATCATAGGCACAAGAAGAAAAATAAATCAGATGGTCGCGTGTTATAATGACATTTCTTGCGCGCAATAGCTGATCCACGTGTGTTGTGACATTGTATCCAAGCAACGAGCAATTTCTTTGACATTATACATCTTAAGACAATAGTAGTATCCAACGGATAGTTTTTTTTATCAGTGTCTACATAATTAAAAATTATCAAAAGACAATTTGAATAAATTTAAATTAGAAGAAAAGGAAAATTAATTTTCAAGTTTTTGCTCCATATGATTCATTGAATGATTAAATTCATCATTTTTTTTCAATATGTTGACAATTATTCTTTATGCCTCTTCGGAAAATTACGATTGATTGTCATCACACCATGAGGTTGACGAGATACTACCTATTTTTACTATCACATTTAGAAAATCATGACAAGCAAAGGTTTTCGCGTCAGTGTTTATTTCGATTTGCACATTGTGAGTATTTTAATTGATTATTAATATATCTAGAAGAATGCTAATTGCGAATTTAATTGATATCTTCATTTATTATTCAATCAATTCCATTCAGGTAAATTGCCCTGGGGTGTGGCTCTGTCCAAATGGATGTGTAGCATTGCGAATAAACACACTAAATTCTCATATAGAATCGCGTAAACTAACGCCTATATTTCCTATACTATTTGATGATAAATTTTTGTTTAAAAAAACATTCATTGAAGTGTGTACATTGACACAACTTGAATGTTGTCTTGAAGATGAATATTTGTATGCTGAATTAATTCAATGGCCATCAATGGGGTGCAAAGGTGTAATTTTGGCAACATTCGAAACTAATTTAATGGATCTACTCTATCCTGCCCCATGTGTTAAAGGATTGGCGCCTGGTTTGGATGTTGATCTATTAATGGAACCAAGCAAATATTTTCCCGTAGGATTTCATCGATATTTTTAATATCAATAATGTTGACGAATGTTGAAAAACACTTGATACTTTCTTGCAGGGTATTTTAGCACCGAAAATTGAAATTTCAACGCGCACTGTAATTGAGGAAGTTGGAGTTTGCGGATTGAATATTATCGGAGCACACATAGTTAATCCCAAGTTGATAAATTCGAAGGTACTACTTGAATTATTGTGATAATCATTCTATGAAATTATTTTACTGTCATATTTGTCACAGGCTCGTCCTTGCATTCATCGAAAACGTCCAACAGAAGGTAGTATCCTTCGGCAAAAAAAAGTATGTCACAGTCAGGGAATACCAAAATCTCCAGACAATCGGTAACAATGAAAAATTGATTCAATTTTTTTGCTGATATATTTTCCAAACGATCCAATTCTTCGCTCTTCCACAGCTGCACTCATCATCCACATCGTTGCAATGAAGAAATCCTTCGGCCATGTCAAGATGGTCAACAAAGTGAATTGCACGTTGATCAATGCTATCAAAAACATCGCAAGAGTATTAAATGTTACAGTCCATTGCAATGTCAGAGAATCAGTGATGTGCATAATTCTGATCGGCATCACCATGATTTTGATGATTGTCCAGTTTGTTTGAAATACAAGAATTATTTTCCAAAAAATTCACAAAGTCACGATTCATTTGGACGTCAGAGTAGCAATGAGAGCAGAAAGGAAGTGACTTATGGTGTTTGTGATGTGACAAATTGTACAGACCATAGCTCGGCTGGAAACCGATCTTCATCATCATTATCAGTATGTAACATTAAAAATCTCCTTGTTTTTACAATAAATTACGGATTGAGTGCAATTCTTGAGCGACCTCGTACCTATTTTATAATCTTTCTGTGATTCATTATTAGGTTGCAAGGAAAAATTAGGAATCTACAAAAAGGCCTCGAAAATAATTCATTCTATTCTCCAGAGTATATTAGTTAATAATAAATGATGAGTTTATAAAATGGTGATGATAAACAATTACACATTTTTTATTCATTTTTTGATCGCATTGTTATTAATTTTTTGTTTGTTTGTTGAGTTTTGACAAATAATTTAAGCTGCCATTTAAGTCGTCGTTGAATATAAACAAAATATAACAATTCATTTAAATTAATTCAACATATGTTTTCTGTTTGCCTCTGAACAACAAAATATCATATATTTTAACTCCTTGTACCGTTTTTTTATTTCACATTCCGCTTGGGTGCTTATTGGTGCGATGCTTGAAGTGTTCCAGTAAATATAATAAAACAAAATAATAGCAAATTAAATTTCTTGATTTCTGTAGCACTCTCTTTCATACTTTTACATGTTAATCTGCCTGTGATAATGCAGGGCGATGTATAATCGCTAGAATTCATTTCACCATGAATTACATTGGCATTAATCTATTGTAAATTGAATTTTTTCAGATTTGTTCTTTTGTAAAAATGTTCTTAGATTATTATCGGTCATATATTAAGAATATTTCGCGATGGGCATGAAATTACCATTTACATTACATATAGTGTGTAAAAAACGATCATCTCCCAAGTTGCCATTTCGATGAATTGATATGTTTCCGAGATAAACTGTTCGTATTCTTTTTTGGTGTTCGGAATTATTTTGAAAAGGTTTCTCAATTTTGTTTTATGTTTTTTTCTTTTGCTTTTCCTATCATTTTTATCGAGAAAAGAATGGGGTTTTTGTACTCATAATATTACAAGAATAAACGCAAGTAATCGTATGTAGAATCTAGCACCAATTTTACTCAGATTGGGCAAATATATGTGCATACGAATGTTTATCTACAGTCAGTTAATTGACAAGATACAAAATAAAACTAATATTTGCAATTTTTGAAAAATCACCGATTAATAATATCATAGGCAAACTACTACTGATTATTTTGGTGTTGACTAATTTTTTTTTGTTTTTTTTTCATAAGATACAGACGACTTCTATTTCTTAGTTTTCCTTTTTTTTCTCATATATAAATAATGCAAAGCGCGCATGACAATTATTTCGCGAAACGATAAATAAATATTGAACAAACGAAGCCAGCTTCAGCTGTCAGACACATACATCACGCATACATACATGTTCATCAATTGCAGTATTTACCTGAATATAATATTATTCAATAATATAACCGAATGAAGACTAGAAGTATAGCGTTACTAAATAAAATATCCAATATTAATGAGTGCATACAACAATAAGAATATGTCACCTCTATAATCAACGGAAATACAATAAACGTAAAATAAACAATTCCATATCTTACAACGCGTTTAATCAAATAAATTAATATAAATATTGCCTGAGACTTGATAAAGACAACGATAAAATTATGCAACAAACGTAACAAATCGTTATTCCTTTTTTTGCTCTTTTCTTTTATCACTCATTTTTCTACATTACTTCAATGTTTTCGAGCGAATATGTAGTTATGAGCAATTTCACATCGAGAGCACGAAAATTCATTAATAAAACATGTATATATATAATGCATACCAAATTGATGCGCCAACGCATTTTTTCTAATTCATTCTCACTTCACTTCAACAATTCCTTATGAAATTATACAAAGGCTAAATTGGTCATCAATATGTATTTAGGTTTACCGTTTGCGACAAACAAACGGAACTATTGGCGTAATAAAATGAATGAAAGGAAGGCATGTCGCACAAAGAAATATGCAATAATCTCTATTTATCGAGGGTTTAAAACTTTTCATAATTCTCGACCCTAAAATAAATACTATTCAAATTCGCAGTCAATCATTCACAAAAGGTGAAAGCCTTTGGAATGACAAAATCAAAACAATTATCCACAGAGTAATTAGTGTATGATTGAAAAAGAATCATAAAAATAAAAATTAGATGTACAATGTGAATTTCAAACTGGTAATATCGGAGTAAGTATATCGAATTTTCTTGGTAAAGTGAAAAAGATAAAAAATGTTCTAAATGGAATTGAAATGCAGATCATTATCAGTCGTAGAATGGGAAAAATTAAGAACTTAACCCTGACCCGCGTTTCATCAAATATTCTTTTCATTTCGACCTTCTTGGACGATTTTTCAATAAGATGAAATAATGAGTCTTAAGAAAATCTACTGCATGAACAATTACTATTATCACCAATTGATGTCGTTTTCCCATTGATCGATGTGGCGTTCATATCATATCGCGGCAATTCCTTACTACGTGCTTGCTAGAAATAATTACATGAAAACCGAAATTTTAAATCTCATACGCAGTTAAATAATTTGAATAAATCACATTTTTGAGAATATTAAATTCAAGAGATTGATTGATATTCATAAGCATGGAGAGAGTAAAAAATTTTACCTCCATGAGCTCAGCTGCTATTTCCATAAATAGTCTCTCAACATTCTCCGCTTCTTTGGCAGATGTTTCCAAAAAATACATACCATGTCTCTGAGCAAAATCCTCACCGACATGAGTTGGAATTTCTCTGTCTTCTCTGTCAATTTTATTACCTGCGATAAGAAAAGTGATTGATTATCCAATAACGACCGAGCGCAGATAAGAGTGATAACTCCACGAATTATTTCAACCAAGTGCCCTCGTTTCTAGCGGATAATGAAACATTACCCATTATTTATTATAGTTATTATCAGTGTGACGAAAAATGGAGGATAAATAGATTTTGTTCTCTGTCATCAACAGTTAAATTCAGTTGAATTGAATACACAGAGACTTACTACTAAATTCATATAATTAGGTACAATTATTCTCATTTCTTGTTGTAAGTTGCGCAACCACACAAGAGCAAATGAACGAATAGATAAAAAAATTAATGAATGGATAAAATAAAATTCACACTGACCAACGAGTATCCTCAATACTTTGTTGCTCGCATATTCCTCAATTTCTCTCAACCAATCGGGCAGACAATCAAATGTAGGTTGACAAGAAATATCATAGACTAATATTAAAGCATGAGCTGATCTATAGTAACTCTGTGTAATAGATCTGAATCTCTCTTGACCAGCAGTATCCCATATCTGTAGCTGCAAAATGATTAGATAAAACGAAATCATTAATTCACATACATATCCAAGCAGCGTAAATAAACATTAATATCTTCATAATAAATTCATACTTTCACTTTCTCATTCTCTACTTCAACAGTCTTTATCATAAAGTCTACTCCAATTGTCGCACCTTGTCCAGGAGGAAAGAGACCCTGTGCCAACAAAAACAAGAGAATGATTCCCATGCACAATCACTACTAACTCCACAAATATCCCATCAATGAATTGTTTATCACTCATAAAACTCACCTGAGTAAATCTTCGTACCAAACAAGTTTTGCCAACACCGGCATTACCAACAAGTACAACTTTAAATAAAAATTTGTAGTCCTCCATCGCTTAAACTCGCGCGCGTAGCGTCAGAAAATTCTCAAATAAACTTCTCCTTCTTTTTTATTCTCCTATAAACTCTTGGTATGTATAAGCAAAATGTGTTTCTCTTTTTTTTTCTGCTTCTGTAGTTTTCTCTGACAGACAGTGTGTATCCTCGTACTACGAATGCTCCATTTACGGAACACAATTTCACGTCGCTCACTCACCTTGACGGTGAAGGTTCAACCAATTGTGAAATTTTACCCACTAATTGTCTTACGAAACAATACTTTATGATAACTGGGTTATAATTATATGAAATAACAATGACATTCTCTCTATTTGTGATACTTACTTTTATATTATATCACTCACATCGATGAATACCAATAAATTTTTTTTGGTATTAATATATTCCAGGAAATCATAATATTCATTCTGCTTGTCAAAATTCTGTCATATTGACATTTCAACCGCGTCACACAATTATGATGCGTCGTTGTACATTCCCGTATTTGTCGTTTTTGCTTCTCTCTCTTGTGCTTACCTAAATAAGCCCAATCGTACCCGTACGTTACACAACCTTATTACTTTATATATATATATATATATATATATATGAGTACAACAGTGTGTTGAGAGAGTGAATTATAGTTTTTGGTGCATGGTGGTACTTTATGATTTATCTTCATGTGACTACAACTGCCATTCGATAAAACCAGATGGAATTGGTTGATGATAAAAATTCCAAATGAAAATCTAAAATAAAAAAATGAAAATTCAAATGGTAATTTTGATGGTATTAATTCTTTGAGTAGTAATTGATGTTTGTGTTATGAGATTAGATTTTTATTAAGTGAGAGTCTCATCACGACCATTTTCACTGGATGATCATTTTCAGATTTGAATTCCGCGCGAGCGATTGAGTGTGTGGAATAGTTGAACGTTATCGAGCTTCGGCGGGGATTTTTCACGCAATCTGCAAGAGAAATATTCGAATGCGACTATGTAACGAAATATTATTTTTCGATATTCAGTTAGTATTGATAATTTATATGAGGAAAATCGAATTTATAAGCCATAAAACCTTAAGAATTTACAGCAGATAAAAATTGTTCATTACATTTCAACAGGAAATTTATCGAAAACGTCTCATTTATTATAGATATTATTTTCTGTTGAACAATGTCAGATTTACAGCGATGGTTTATGGGTTCTGTCTCTTTCATAAAGCAGACGATAAGCTAATAAGAAAACAGTCTAGCAATTGAATCCAATTGTAAAATATATTCTGATGGACCTCACTATCTTATGACGAGGGATCTATTAGAAATGGTCATTAAGAATATCTACACTCATTTGTTTGTAATGACATACTCACATGAAGAGAATTTAGCGTGTTTTCTTTTCGATAACAATGGAGGCCCTTCGTTTGTATACCTGCGTGACTTCCTTTTCCACAAAATAGCATTAAAAGCGATTTGAAACGAATGCTATCAAACATTCAAAAATTCTACGGATATTGAACTTTGACTATGAAATGAATCATTCAAAATGCCACTTTCTGAATAAAATTTTCCTGCAGCTCAACCATAAAAAATTCAGCGAAACATCATTTTCCCATAATTTTTTATGTAAGTTTCAGGCAATGACCAATGGTGGCGGCAAATGTAAAACGTACATGAGATGTTCACCGCTCACGCAATACTCTACGCCGAAAACTTGAATACGTATATCAACGTATATAACGGCGGCGTTGTGAATCGTATTGTGAAAAGATGGCATTCGCCTGTGCAAGTATGATTTATTATTCTTTCAATATAATTGATAATATAAAAACATAAACATAACCATATTATGAATTCAGTGAGATTGAATCTAGAATAACACGTCCAGTAGACAATGAATTGATTGGGCACGAAGTCTATTTGATAGATTCAATTATTTTTTATGACATAACCTCAAAGACACGCGTCTCACCGGTTCTTATATTTTGACTATTAATTTTTCAGTTAGCAATGAAGTGCCTGAACATCCTGTTCTATCTCCAGTTTCGGGATCAATTTTTGAGAAAAGGCTCATAGAAAAGTACGTAACTGAGAATGGAGTCGATCCAATCAATGGAAAGGAGCTCACCATCGAACAACTCATTGCAGTCACAAGTAATAACGATAGTATCAATTGGAATTGAAAAAATTTGAATTGAATTTGTGTGAATTGTATTTTGTTTGTGTTTTTTTGTCATTGCCATTTAATTATTTTTCTTTGCAGCACCACCACTCGTCAAACCAAAGCCACCAAGCGCAACATCAATACCAGCGATTCTGAAAATACTACAAGATGAATGGGATGCAGTTATGCTCAATTCTTTTACTCATCGACAACAATTGCAAACGGCACGTCAAGAGCTCTCTCATGCTCTTTATCAGCATGACGCTGCCTGTCGTGTTATTGCAAGGCTTACTAAAGAAGTTACTGCTGCACGAGAAGCGCTTGCTTCATTGAAACCACCGAGTGGTATTGCGCAAGCAACAGCTATCCCACAACCAGCAGTCGCAGTCGAAGCTGGTACAGGCGCAGCACAACCAACAGAATCAGCTGGAATAACTGATGATGTGATCCAAATACTTCAAGACAAAGCAACTGTTCTTACACAAGAGCGAAAACGACGTGGTCGTTCTATCCCAGAAGATTTAGTACCAGCTGACAATATACGTGGATTCCAAACCCTTGCATCACATCCGAGTCTTCATTCTGCCAGTGTGCCTGGTATTTTAGCTATTGATATACATGGTGGTGATACGAGCAAAATTTTAACTGGTGGAGCTGATAAAAATGCAACAGTATTCAATAAAGATACAGAACAAGTTGTCGCGATTTTGAAAGGACATACAAAGAAAGTAACTCGTGTTGTTTATCATCCAGAAGAGGATGTTGTTATGACTGCGTCACCGGACACGACAATACGTATATGGAATGTAGCTACAAGTCAAACAACACTCTTATTACGTTGTCATGATGCTCCAGTAACGGGTTTATCACTTCATCCAACTGGAGATTATCTATTGAGTTCTTCAATGGATCAACATTGGGCATTTTCTGATATCCGTACAGGTCGTTTATTGACGAAAGTTTCAGGTCCAGGAAGTCAGCCGTTAACAACAGCACAATTTCATCCGGATGGTTTAATTTTTGGTACTGGTACTGCTGATTCGCAAGTAAAAATTTGGGATTTGAAAGAACAGTCCAATGTAGCTAATTTCCCGGGGCACACTGGAATTATCACTGCTATAAGCTTCTCTGAAAACGGTTATTATTTGGCTACGGCTGCTGAAGATTCGTGCGTTAAACTTTGGGATTTGAGGAAATTGAAGAATTTCAAAACTTTACAATTAGATGATTCATATGAAGTGAAAGATTTATCCTTCGACAAAAGTGGAACGTATTTGGCCGTAGCTGGTAGTGATATCAGGTAAATTACCTTTCATATAAATATATAATCCTTTGTAGTTCACTCATTTTAATATATTTTTAATTACACTGATTCTTCCAGGGTATACTTGTGTAAACAATGGCAAGAACTCAAAGTTTTCAATGATCATACAGCTGCAGCAACCGGTGTTCGTTTTGGCAAACATTCACAATACATAGCATCAACAAGTATGGATCGAACATTGAAACTTTATGGACTTCCATGAAAAATAAAATATAATGAAATAGTTGATAACGTCTAATGTAATTTTCATAACATTATTGAACCGTAATTTTACATATGTTTTTTTCATGATCGTATTGATGCTAAGGCAAACGTATATAATTGAGTAAAATCTAACGCAGACAAATAAAATGGTCATTAGATACAAGAATGCAAAATAGAAATACAATAAATGAATATTTCTCAGCATAAAATTATTTTTATTAAATTCATTTCCCTTCGATACAAAAAGATTTCAATGTTATAAGAAAAGATTTGAGGATGTGATAAATAGTATGGTTCATTGTGAAGGTGCGCTTAGTTTGCTAAGTACATGGGAAAACATAATTACTCTGTAGGACCCCCCAGAACGGTTGACGGTAGCCTTCCCCGTCTGCATGGAGGGTGTAATAAACCGATAAACCTGTATTTAAATAAACCAATCATGCTACGTTTGGGGAAGTTACGTCGCATTAGTGAGGCATAGAGATACAGTCATTCCCTGGATCATTGTATCGTTTCAGTTATTGATCAACATTTGTGAGTTGCACATCGACAAGAGCAAAAGTCTCAGTATACTTTGAAACACTCGATATAATCTCGTGAATCAATCCAGTGAATCAATATAGTAATTCAATCCAGTTTATTAACCCAGTAAATAATTCTAGTGATTCAATTCAGTGATTCAATCTTGTGATTCAATTCAGTGCATCAATCTAGTGATCCAATTCAGTGATTTAGTTCTTCAGTGATTTTATCTGTTCGTTTGTGTTGTTCCGTCGCTCGTTCCTATCCAGCTATAGACCTTGTTTATGATCATTGCAGTAAAGGAGGAGACATCTTATCATGTAAGTTCAATGATTCAATTCATCATTACATACTTAAAATATTTATAATGTTAAAATTTCAAATCATTCATTTACATCATCAACGTATCAATGAATATGAAAATGATCGTACGAACGCTATTTCGAATTTGTCCGGGCAAATTTGAATTATTCAGACAATCTATAATATGTGGATGTCATAATTGTACTCATATAACGGACTTTATTTTACGCTACAATGCGCCGCTCATATCGAATTCTTATGAAGAGGGAATTTTCAACGTTCGTTTCACCAAATTCCATTCTGATAAAAATTTCTATCATTGAATATAACCTACAAAATGAAAGATACTCTTCTAAAATAATATTCGAACAACCAATCCACAAAAAAATTTCTTGTTCAATCCATTTTTCGATATCGAAATAAAATTTTCAACAAGTCTAAACACAAAAAAAAAGTCTGATGCAAATGCGCCTTAAACTGTAGCAATTTGTTTCCATTCCTCACCACAACCAATCGCGCAAATTATCCAACAGTCGGAAGTAGCGTCAGAATATCGTAACCAATAAAAATTCATCGTTTTTACCACGTGACCATCACCATACACAAATTATACACAGTAAAAGCAATAAATGATCGCCATTTTGCGAGAAGATCCCGAAGATTCTGTTTCGTGTGAGAACAAAATTGTGTGCGTGTGTAGTTTTTTTTTATCCACAAAATACGCATTTTTATCGTTCATCAAGAATGTTCATCATCATAAAAATGCATCGATAAGGTAATTCAATGTGTTTATTTATATAAAAACAATAATAGTGGAGGATTAATAGGATGCGTATGCAATAAACGCGTAGGAAGGAAATTTTTTTTCATTTCGGTGGAATGATGAGGGGAATGCGGGATCAAACGGGCGTTGAGGGAAACCAGCTGCGTGATTTCAATCGAATTGAGTTTTGCGAGCCTACAAATACAAAACTAACTCGTTATATACATGTATTATATATTTGTGTATGTGTATATCTACATATATATACATATATATGTGTGCAGGCCAATTGTAAATGAAATGTGACTCATGTACAATCGTTACATTGAACCACCAAGGTTGAGATTTTGTCAATTATTTTTTTACGATGCGTAAAAATGTAAAATGAAAGAAGTGAAAGAGAGATATTTTTTTGCAAGTTGATTTCAAGCTGTTGTGGCGATTCTCAATACCAGAACAGCTGCTATTATATAAATATCTAACGCGTCTTGTGCTGATTATTCTTCTATTTGCGCATTGTTCTGTAAGATAAGGAATAATTATATTGTTGTATGTATAGGCAATTTTGTAAACCAATTGCAAAATTGCCTATACATACAACGTTCTGTTGAATATCGTGTTTGGTTTTTGTCGTATACGGAAAAATGTTTGGAAATAATTCGAGGTACTTCGTTGCATCATTCTTTTTTTTTCTTCCTGATAATATCGTATGACTGTGATTAGATGATGAAAATATAAGTTTTTTTATGTTTTGTGATGATCGTGATATTCGAGATTTGATGATTCATTTCCTTATAACTGCATATCTGTTATAAAATATTATCAAGAAAAAAAGATATGTTCGATATAACTAGTGGAAATTGAAGTATCAAAGATGATGCGACGCTGATGTTGATTTAGTTTTTATCTTCATGTTTGATATTCAAAATTATTAATGCTGTTTGTTTGTTTATATGTTTATATAGAATTGAAACGGATCCCAACTTCATAAGTTGGAGTTGCTAAAGGAAAAAAATCGGATAAGTGTCCTGAAAAGACACACACGCACATATATATATATATACATATTATATATATTCCTGAACGGGGAAAGGATAAATAATTATCAAAATGACGTCAACAAAGTCGAAAGAAATTGCGGATGAGTACATATCATCACTCTCGGACCTGACGATCAACAGTAAACCACTTATAGACATGCTCACCATGCTCGCTGAGGACAACGTAGAACATGCTTCAACAATCGTCCAAGCAGTTGAGAACCACTTGCAAAAGGTTATCTATCATCTGTAGTTAAATTTAACAAAATGTTGCGTATATCGACTCCTTCATCGGCCCTATATCTACGAAAAGTTTTGTTATATCTTTGAAAAGGGTTTAGTTGTGTGTCTATTTGAATGATTCAGGGGAAACAAATTTTTTCTAGGGACGTAATTGTAGTTCCTTCAAAACGTATCCAGTTAATTGTTGCCATTACACATAAACACACAGGTAATAGATAGCGAATTAGAAAGAAAAATTGCTTGCATATCTATCACATGAAATTATAGAATTTCGTTATTTGAATGTAACATTGTGAATATTCCATATTTTGCTTCCCCGTTAATGGTCTGGATACGGAATTTTTGATTCCTCAATCTTTGTGACTCATGTACTTTTGTAATTCACAATATTTATTCTTTTCATATTCATTTATTTATTCATTTTTCTTCTTCAGTCATCCAATGATGTAACATAAATTCTTTCATTTGCACATCCACAGAATTCAATAAACAAAAAATATAAAGAATCTTGCGCAATTGGATACGTTTTGATCAAATTGAAATTGAGGAAAAAATATTTATTGCTTAGTATATTGCACGATAGTCGATATAAAAATTTCTATTTAAAAAAAAAGGAGTACAAGATACAAGCGCACGTTTAACAGATAAAAATTTAAATATTGATTGTTGAAATATTCAAAGAAGCAGATGAAATAATCTGATATCAAAGAAAATGAGTTACTGATGTCAATAATGATCAAATTATGAATGAATTGATAGGGATGATTGAAATATACATGAATAGAAAGATATTCATATGGCAGAGTTTGAAGGGTTATTGAAAGATATAGTAAAAAAAATCAATAGAATCTCCGGAATAGTTTTACACTGATGGATACTTTAGAATGTTTCCAGATATAAAATATTTTATTGATATTGTTATTTTTGTTAATGAAGACCACAACTTTGCCTTATGAATAGATATATGTACTCTATATATAGATTTCTTGTACCCGAGACCTAAACATATCATTCGCATTTACATCAATAACGAATTCACGACCTTAGCACGTAACAGACGTGTGTATGCACCACCGTCTTTCTTCATCATCATGTTGCAGTGATAACGGGACAATGAAAACGGAAAAAGCATATCACCATAAAAAATTAGTTAGAAATCTTCTGCAAGTCTTCGTGCTCTCTACGGTACACAAGAAATTACTGTGATAATATTCAGTATTATGAATATAAACCATAATAAAAAATATGGAAAAAAATAAAGTACCGTTTTTACACTACCGACATTCATATCGCCATCGTTTGTTTTTAAACATTCTTTCTCTCATTTACTATATTCTCTACTTCTGCTCTCATTTATTGCGTCTACGACACATCGATTTACCTCTGTGTAAAGAGTGAACGGCATGAAAAACAAAAAAAAGAAAACAAGAAATAGAATAAATAATCAATTTAAATGCAACTGTGAGTTAAAATATTAATTATTCGTTGATTAGAATTTTGTGATGCAAATTCAACAAATTTGCGCCATAAAATTTCGATAACGCGTGACACAATCGCATTTTGGTGATTACTTATTAAATATTTATGTACACCGCATCTGCAGGTATGCGGAAATTAAATATTCGTATTTTTTAAATGGAACGAGTTCTCGATGAAAGTGTAGTATAAAAATATTTTTACATCTAAAAATATAGTGATAATATAAGGAGTGTGAGAATTCCGTCCCGTCATGGATGGCCGCACATAACTTACTGGATATCGAATTTTTTTTTTTTCTCTCATTTGTAACATTGCGCGTTACACAATGTTCAATTGCATCTCGCTGCTGCATCTCTCAGATGTTTTTTTTCTCACACATCCGGAGATCTAAGGTCTATTCTTATGATGTGATGTGGTTGGGTCTCGTGCAGACAAGACATCACTATATTGAGTTCAACATTATACGATGGATTTTGGATGGTGTATCGAACAGTGGGATAGTGTCTTCTTGTATTTTATTAGGTGGGAAGCGATGTCAAACTACCGGTCCTTTATCTCATCGACTCAATCGTCAAGAATGTTAGTGGGGCATATTTAAAGCTCTTCACCGAAAACATCGTCAATACATTTTGCAACGTATTCAAAGAGGTAATTTTTAAAACAATATGTTTTTATATTTATCATTTTGCATGATGAAATTCAAAGAAGAAAAAAATCGATATCAATGTGAGAAGCGCTTACTAAATATTACAAAGTATTCGATCGAACTCTATTCTGTTTATGAACGCGGAAGTGAGTGAAGTGTCTATAAGCTCTTCCACTCAAATATATTAAAAAATTCAGAGACTTATAAGATAATAATTGTAGTGGACGTTCAACGACCTCATAATGTACTACGGAATCAATAAATATAAAAACTGATACATTATTACAAAAAAGTTTCCATTGACTCTAAATATAAAGGTTTCCTTTTTTTTTCTTCATTTCACATTGCTCGTGAACGAAAGATTATATGTAAAACTTCAGGGATTTTAATTGATCGATTTTTATTCACTCTGAGTTCAATCATGTCCTGTTCTATTCAATATGATTTTCTATCTTATGAATAAGTTTGAACTAATTGTGTTTATCCCTCGCTGAACATAGGTGAATGAAAAAACAAGAGCCAGTATGTGGAAATTGAGACAAACATGGGATGATGTATTTCCAGCGAAAAAATTATTCTCGTTGGATGTGCGAGTAAAGAGTATTGACCCAGCATGGCCAATCACAGCACCATCACCGACAATTTCTTCAGGTTCCATTCACCTCAATCCACGATTTTTGTCGATGGTAAAACTCTTTCTTAAAATTATTATAGAAAAGTTTTATTTTGCAAATATTTGAATGTATGTATCGTTTTTTTTACAGTCACAACCTTCACCGACATCAATTGTTAGCCCTGTAAAAATGCCACCGGGTGAACCAGTATCTGTTAGTGAAGCATCAATGCGTGAACAATTGCTTAAGAAACAGAGAGAATTGCTCGAATTACAAAAGCAAAAAATTGAATTGGAGCTACTCCAAGCTAAAACCAGTCTAGAACAACAACAAAAGCAACTCGATAAGCAAACAGCGTCCGTCAAAGCAGATTCGGTGAGTACAAACGATTTTAGTTCACAAATATTGATCTCTATTCTGTTTGAATGTGCTTTATTAATCGACGATTAAAATTATTGTTTCATATGAAGATAATACCGACCGCTCATGTTGTTCCATCTACGGAACCTGTACAGGGGAAGCCAGTGGCACCTGTTGTTCCTAGTCAAGCAGCTAAACAAGTTGAAAAACAGGTAAAACTCATATCCAATAAACGAAGATTAAAAATCAAATCTGCTTGGGAATAAAAATGTTCAATTGCTGTGTTTCTTTGTGTGTTACAGTTTCCTGCAGCTGCTGCATCACTGTTAAAGAATGCGGGTACTAGCAATGGACCTCGTATAGCTCCTGCCAGTAGTCTGTTGGTTGCTTCAGCTAGATCGATGTCACGTGACCCGCGTGTAAAATCATCTTCTACCAGTCAAGAACTGCAACATATCAATGTAGATATGGATTCACGGCTGCGACAAGTCACCGTACCAAACGACGCAGTGATTGATGCAGCAACAACATTACCATCATCATCACCATCATCATCATCATCATCATTGAACCAGACAACATCGATAACCACTGTACTTTCAGACCAATTAAAACAACAGTTGATAACGAAACAGGCTGTGGCTAGCACTATAAACACGCCTACGTTGAATAATGTCAGTGGCGACGTCGCGATATCAAACGCTAGTAGTAACGAAAATAATCATAATACGTCACACAACAATAACAACAATAATAAAACATTAAGTGGTAATACGAGTAAAGATGCTGTCTCGCATCGTACGAGTCAAAAGAAAGATCCCCGTTCGTCTAGTAATAATTGCGGTAATTTAAACAATAATAGTTCCAAGTTAATTTCGAATCAATTGTCTGGTGGACCACTCGGGCCACTATTCTTCATCGCGCATTCAAGCAGCGGTGGTGGCAGCTCTAAAGGTGGTGTTGGTACTGGTGGAGCAGGTGTCGGTGGAGTTAGTGGGAGCGAAGTCAAGTCAAAAGAACCGAAAAGTATGTTGAGCACTTCATTACGTGGCTCTTCATCGTTAAGCGGCAATGACAAATCTTCTACTTCCTCGAAATCCTCACATAGAAAGTTAGGAAGCAAATCGCGCTCGAAACAGCCGCAAGCATCGTCAAACAAGATTACAAAGTTGGATCGTGATGCAAGTCCAATTAGATCTAAATCGCGTGACAAGGATAGCTCTGACGGTTCATCGTCAACATCCTCGCGCATTTCACCCCAATCCTCATCCCAATTATCTAAGAGTCGTACAAAAAGCAATAGTAAATCGAGAAAGCGAAGCCCAAGTCCGCCTTATAGAATTCCGCGGCGAAACGTGGACTCAAAGTCCAATTCCTCTTCTTCCCTGAATAATAGCAATACCGCTATCGGTGGTCTTACTGAGGAAGAACAATCAGGTTCTTTGATAGTATCTCCTCCACATCCACCTACATTCAAAGAAATTCGACCAAATGCACGACAGAGGAATTATATCAGACGTAATAAGGAATTTGGCAATATTAGTCCTGATCAATCTAGTCAAGGTGCTATTGCTGCTCAGACTGCACCTGAAAGTCTTATCAAATCAGCCAGCAAGGACGAGGATCTTCGACCAGCATTACCAGTGCCTGGTGCTACATCAATCACAACTGTAGCAGAAAAAAGTAAGTAAAACGCAAAAATGCCCGTTATTTTTTTCTTGTTCTTCTACATTCAATTCATCCTCAGATTCTTATTGTTACTCCTGGTGGTTATTGTATTTGTTCATGTTTATTATATTTCTTGCATTTTTTCTAGAAGAAGATTTAGATCTTCGAATACTGCCGCCTACATCTAATAAACGGCAAAGCACTGATCATACCGAAGCCTCGTCCACAAAAAAGTCGAAAGCTGAGAAATTTGATGCGTAAGTATATGAAACAAATTTTATGGAAATTATCGCCCTCAACGTTGGAATGATAGTGTAATTTATCTATGATTATTCTTGTGTGCTTCAGTTTATTCGGCAATGAGGATGTTGATTTGAGAACATTAACAAATCCAAAAGCTGGACGTCCTCCAACACCACCACCTCCAGTTATTTCTGGTGAGGATAATAAAGCTAGTTGGGCAAAATTGAAGACACCAACAAAGCCTGAACGCGAAAAGCCAGTAAATAGTGATGAAAAACGTGATCGAGATCGTAATAAGGATCGTCTGGGCCGAACAAGACTTTACAATAATAAAATGTCTGAAGATCAAAAAGACAGGCGTCGACCATTCACAAATGAAGATGAACGGCCAACACGCCGAAATCGCGATTTGGACAAACCTGATCGTCATTCTGATCGTAATATTGAAATAATTATGAAACAAGCCGAGGAACAATTGAATCAAGGATCAATTTCTCAAGCTGAGTATCACACATTGATCCAAGAAGTATGGCAAATGAATGAAGATAAAAAATTACGTGCAGCGCAGAGAAAAGAAAAAGAAGCCGGCTCAATTATCTGGGAGAAAAATTTAGACATTGGCGGATTTGGTCCCGATGATGGTGAAATGGGACATAGAGGAAAAGATCATCCTCATGGAAGAAATGGTCCAAGATGGCAAACACAACCATGGCAACAACAACCAGGTCCATGGGCACATCCAGCTGCACCATCATTTGGTGGACATTTCCCATCAGATTATCGACCAATGGGACCATGGCAAAACTCGAGACAATTTGGTCCTATCAGACCAGATTACAATCAATTTCATGGTTTCAATTCGGGTATGGCACCAGGACCACGCATGACGCCAAGTTTGCTTGGTCCGATGGGCCCCAATGGCCCGATGATACCTAGTCTTCTTCCAAATGGACCACTGGGATCCATTGGATTGCCGAATCCGACAATGGCTGCATTGAATGGTCCACCCAGTCTTCTAATGAATGGACCTCATCAACCACATCCTCATTTGATGAATCGTGTGCCTACACCTACACGAAATATTTCACCCAATTCTGGTCTTAAACTCGATGTAATTCAAGATGAACCACGCAGCTTCGATGAAAAAAATAAAGAGGCAGGAGCACAATGTAGAGAATTACCACCACCCGATCCAAAATTATTGGATGAAATTGCCAACGACACAATGAAATCAATAAATATCGATGGTGTACCGAGAGAAATTCGGTATTATGGACAGACCGGTGTTGTATTTATGAGTTGGGATGAACCACGGGAGATCGGATTCCAGGATGGAATAAGAAGAATACTCGTCGATGATAAGGATACTATTGTTTGTGCATTTAACGAACCTTACAAAGAATTCATTTATGATGGTGAAATACACAGGATACGATTGGGTGCACCAACACGTGAACTTTACGTTAATGACAAGTGGTATGAGTGTTATTTCGGTGGACCTCCTATCAAAGTTGATCTTGGAAATAAAAAAGTTAGCGTGAAACTCGAAGGACCCCCACCACAAGTGAAAATTGGCACAGTCAAGAGAACTGATTTAGTGATTGCTAAAATAAATCTTATCATAAATGCACGTAATATGGTGCCAGTGTTTTTGGATGCTAAACCCCAAATGTTTGAGATCGATGGTCAACCACAAACATTAGAATTCACTGATGCATTGGAAACGGTATTGCTCAATGGAAGACCGTTCAAAGTTGAATTTGGTGGTTTACCGAAACCAATTATTGTGCATGATAAAAAACATTTCATACGATTCTCAGTGTTGCCACGTGGTGTACGTGCGGGTTCAGTGAAAATTGCAAGTATGAAAGGTGAAGCACCGGTTGATCGATCGTCCAATTCACCCTCAGTTGATGTCGTATCGAGTGATCCTTCATCTACCGCTGCAAAAAAACATACTGGACTGGAGCCAGACTCAATCTCACAAGATACGTCCAATGATGTCTCAACGATATCTAAACCTGATTTCCAATTAGATATGTTGTCATCCGCATTGTCCTCAGCAATGGCACCATCTTCGGGATTGTCTTATCAAGCTGAGCCTACAGAAAAACCACCTGTGGCACCCACGCCTGTTCTTCCATTGAATCTCAATCTCAATGAATTATTCCAAAGGCTTGTTGAAACGGGAATAGTCCCAAGAATCGCCAAAACTGAAACGAAGAAAGTCGAAGAAGTACCTGTGAAAAAAGAACCAGAAATAAGTCCAATCACTTTTGACAAACCAGAAACACTTAAAGTCAAACAGCCGGCTATTGCAGCAGCATTATACAGTGGAATGCAATGCAGTTCGTGCGGTGCGAGATTTGCACCAGAATTGGCTACTCGATACAGTCACCATCTCGATTGGCATTTTCGACAAAATAGACGTGAAAAAGATTCGGCGAGAAAAGCTCATTCACGGCCTTGGTATTATGATGTCAGTGAATGGATTCAGTTCGAAGAAATTGAAGATTTGGAAGACAGAGGTAAATATCTGAATTTCATCAATTCCATCTATTTGTCCTCTCAATTTAAACTATAACGAATACTTAAATTTCAATTGTTTCTTCTGTCTTTTTATAGCACAAAGTTGGTTTGAAATGGAAAAACAAATGGCAGAAACGGAAGGCGCAAGTTCCGTTGGGTCGCCACAAGAAACCATTCAACCAAGTGTTCCGACTGGTAGTGATGAAGATACAGCACATTGCCAAGTTTGCCATGATGCATTTGAACAATTTTACAATGAAGAGAAAGAGGAATGGCATTTAAGGCCAGCTGTAAGCTTCGAAGATAAAAACTATCATCCGCTTTGCCTCGAAGACCATAAGGTTAGTTGATCGATTCAAATTTTTCTCTCATTGTAATTGGAATTTTTTTTTTTCTTTTTTTTGAATTAGTATCTTTGTTGAATGGTCGTTTGAGTGTTTAACGTTAATCGATGTTAATAAAACTTTATTCTTTCCTTTACGCATCCCTATGCACATAGGAAAAATGCATTGCGGTATGTGCTTCTTATGGATTATCAATTAGAAATATATAGTAATTCTTGAGATCGGTTTATTCAATCATTATTCTCATTTGCTATTCAGTAGATGCATAACAGAATTATAATTTTTCTTCTCATTAATTTTCCATCGTAAAATATTTATTAATATTAGAATTATATCAATGTTATATCACTGTATTAAATTTTGGAATTCTTTTCTTTCCGATTCTTTCAACAGCGTTCGATGGAAAAATCAGCCGCCGAATTCGATGAGTCTTTCACAGAGCAAGAACAGGAACAAGAGCAAGAGGAAGAAAAGAAAGATGATGTTGATGAGTCGGATGAACAAATTACCGACGAAACACCAGGAAAGGAAGAGCCATCTGAGAATAAAGAAATTGAAAGTGATAATGCAGAAGTGAATGCAACTGAACTCATTACAGAAGCTACAGATGAGAAAATGCCGGAAGTTATTAGCACAGAAGAGATGATGGTTACTGATGAGCAAGAAATCACTAATAAAACTGCTGATGAAAATGTTAATAATGTAGAAAGTGAAGAAGATAAGAAAGATGAAGAGAAAATGGATGAAGAAAAAATTGATGAAGAGAAAACGGATGAACAGTCAGAACCGAAATCAGATGCAGTTGTAAATACAGAAACAGTCACAGAAACTGTAGAAACAACAGTTGAGAACAAACCCGAAGATGAAATTGTCACTAATATTCTCGAAACTCTGCAAACAATAAAAAAAGAGCCAGAGGATGTTGTTGAATCGGAATGGCAACCCGACTGCAACATTGAAATTAAAACAGAACCAGTTGATCCAGAACCTGGTGAGCATACATTTTTTATATATTTCATTTTCAAACCGAATCCACTCGTATTGAAACAAATTCTAAATATTTTCGTATTTTTTTTTTCAATTACAGAATTAGAAGAGACTGTCGTAACTGATGTTACTGCTCTTGTGGATACAACACTCACGGCTGTAAAGAGTTCCATTGATGGCAACGTTGAACACGATTCAGCAGCGCCAATAGTTCCCACAACGGGGTCACGCATAAAAATAAACATAACGAAAGTCATCGTTAGTAAAGAGCCAGAGGAGCCTAAAGAAAAAGCTCCAATAATTGAGAAACCTACTGAAGAAAAGTGTGCGCCATTAGTTCCGGCATCAATCAAGCCAGCATTGCGAGGTAGGAAACTATCTAATATGCCGCCTGTGAAAAAAGATAGTGAGCTCTCTGGCCTTTGTTCAATTATGTAAATATATATAATGCCGACACTTAAAAGTGATGTTATAAAGAGAAAACAAACTGCCAAAACGTTGATGAAAATAACACAAGTGAATTCGCGTATTATCTCTTGAAACAGATAAAATTGAAAAGACATAATCAGAAAGTATGTACCTTAAGTACAATGGCTATTTCACAATGAACAAAAAAAAGTAGATGTTTAAGTATATTAAAAGCTTCTGTTAGGTTTTGAATTCGCGCAATGACGCGTTTACATCACATTCATGTAAAGCTTGTATGGCATGATGAACGCTTTCATATTTATTTTTTCCCCTATATCTCATAGACAACGTTATTGATGAATTTGCATATATATTATATATGCATAAATGAATGAAAATTTGTCGCGAATATGTTTTTCACATGCATCATGTGTTTTTCAATTCCCACATACTTGTTTAATCCCAATATTGGATGTGAAAACGTTTTGTCGCATCATGTCTTATAAGTTCATTTTTCTCGCTACAACGTGAGAGTTTGTTATGTAATAATATTTGCGCGTGATGAAATGAGAAAGAAGTATGTGAGAGTTAGATGAGATAATTTGTATAGAGCTAGACACAAGAGACCTGTACATAATTTAATTAATGCAATCTTAATGCGGTATAATAAGACTAAATGATAATGATGATGATGATGATGATGATGAATAGCATCGAGAGACAGCAAAAGTAAAAACATTCCGCATAGTATTGAGTGCAACTATAAGCTTGCGGCGTGTATGGTCGCCCGAACAATATCAAGCGGCAATTAATTGCACAAATCTTACGACAGAAACAAAAAATAATATTTCATACCATTTGTACTTTGTAAAACAAAAACCCTGGAATGATAGGACGCGGTTAATCGCCTTTTTGATTTTTTACACATGATAACTAATTCTTATATTACTTTTTCAATTTTGAGATCGTTAGAGTGTGGAAATTTTCGCAAAACAAAAAAAAAGAGGAAGAATATTGTACTGTATGACTAAGTTTGTGAATGATTGAGTATGAGTGAAAGCGAGCTGGGCGGATTGGCCCTGTGTGGAATAATCAATATATTTTTTTTTTGTTGATTTAGTTGGATGGATTGTACAAAATGTGTGATATAATTAACTGTTGTACTGTACATAAATTTCAAAATGATGCGATATTGAAGGATATGCCATTTTGAGATAATATAATTTTGGTAATGAACATTAGTCTATTGATAGGAGAAAAGGGAGAGAACATTATTTTGTTGTATAAAAAAAGTTATTGACCATCCGGCGGTTCGACTTTTTTTTCCAATCATTCATCTCATTACCTTTGTACTTTCTCCAGTTATCCTATTGTCAGAGTTAAATGTTAATAATTGAAGGAAAACAACTTTAGCTATAACGTAAATGAGAGTAAGGAGCGAATGTCCATCGCGATTAGACAACTTTTGGTCTATTATTAAAAATGAAAATTAATAAATAAAATTCCAGTACCGAAAATGCTAACTATTAATTCATGGATGTAATTTAGTTGAATTTTCTTAATTATTCAATAAACAAAACCCAACCATAAATCAACTGTTCAGTTATTTCTCGTAAGCCTAACTCTTTTTCTTAATTTTATATTTTATAGTTTTTAATGCCAACAGGAAATAAAAAAAAGCCTTATCATTACAGGGTGGAAGTTGAAGAATAGTAATTGGTGAAACACCAGTCTGCATTCATGTCGAGTCCAGACCTGAAAATAGCATCGTTTTTTTGCACTTATTTCCATCCAAACATTCGATACTTAAAAATTGAATGTCTTTTCAGACATTTTCCATGATGAAAAACCTGTATGTGATATGTGGGAGCATAACAAGGAGGGGATAAATCATGAACACAAAAGCCTGAAAAGTTTATTCATAGACTGCAATTGTGCGGCCATCTGGGGAAGGGAATAACATCTTTGATGTTAGGAACGTTCAGGACTGTTTGCAGATATCTCTCAAAGCCCATACCAAATCCGCCAGTTGGCACATTACCGTATTTTCTCAATTCTAAATACCACGATAAATTTGCGGTTGGTGGTAATTTTTGTTTCAACTTGTCGTAATTGTCTTCTCGCAAACTACCACCGAATACTTCTCCAACTTGCGGCGCTAGAAGATCCATAGCTGCAACCTTCGAAGTTAAGTTGATGAAGAAAAACATACTTCAAGTCCAGAACTTTAAATCTCAGTCATACTAATTATCTTACTTTCGTTTATCGATTGTTCATTTTAATACGTCTTACCTTCGATGAATCTTCGGGGCACTCTTTCATGTAGAATGATTTAATTTCTTTTGGCCAGTTAATGACGAATAATGGTACTCCACCATTATGTTTAACTAAAAATAATTCATGTTCTTTGGAAAATGCACTATCCCTTTTCACCGCAACACTCAATTCATTTGAGTGCTTTTCAAGTATATCGACAGCTTCGCTATATGTCAGCACTCCAAAATCTTTATTCAACCAGTCTATCTCTGGTGCACCAATGGTCCTCATATCAGCACCACCTTTCTCAATCAACACTTGTGTAACTGCTTTGAAAAAATGTTCTGCTTCATTTGTCAAATCTTTTATATCATCCAAAAATGCCATCTCAGCTTCAATCATATAAAATTCCGAAAGATGCAATCGTGATTTATTATTCTCAGCGCGAAATGTCGGTCCAAATGTATAAACCCGTGATAATGCTCTGAAAAAATTCGAAAAGTAGCCAAAGACAAAAAACACAGCACAAATATTCTGAAAATAATAAAAAATTACAAATTGACAAAACTCCATTCACCTTGCCATCGTTTCCAAATGTAATTGTCCTGACACAGTAAGATAAGTTTTACTACCAAAATAAACTTCATCTTCAATTTGATCTTCTTTCTTCATTTCCTCTATCACTAATGATGAATCAGGTTTCACCAAAAATACTTCTCCAGCACCTTCACAATCATTCGACGTAAAAATTGGTGTATGAATATTAATAAATCCACGACTTCTCATATAATCACCAATTGCCGAAGAAGCCATATCTCTTAATCTCAATAAACTGGCAAATTGTCGTGTTCTAGGTCTCAAATGTAAATATTGCCTGATATAATCTTGTGAGTATTGCTTCCTCGGCAAAAAGGGATAACCATCCAGATCGCAGGATCCAATAACGCGTATATCATCAGCATGTACCTCATTATTACCACTTGGACCAATTTTTATATCGCCTGTAATTGAAACGCAACAACCGTACCCCAAATTTTCAGGTTTATCAATCTTCTTCACAACAACCTGTAAATGTTTATTGGATAATCCATCGCTGATATCGACGAATATATTTTCCTTCATCTTCCGCATCGATCGCACCCATCCCTATCATTAATGACAATTAGTAATAAATAATTCATATTTAATATTTAATTATTCAATATGTTTATACGTGAAAAATAAAATATTGAAGAGGGCGAATGTTTTGTCTTCTGTCCGCCATTCGTGCAAATAATTTGGAATATACAAAGTTTTATCTCTAACCTGTACATTGGTGCGTTTTCCAACTGCATTTTCTGTATTAGCTTGTGCAATATTGAGAAAATTGTGAATTTTACGTATTGTAAATCCATCACGAGCTAACAGAAGCTTCGAGAAATGTCTAGTAATCATTGCTCGAAAAACAATCAAGATTAATGAGGAAGTGTGAATTTATATGTCGTGAGGGTCTTCCGTTAGCTCAGAGCGCATTTTCATCAGCGACACGAAATGGCGAACAAGAACATAAAAGCGCATCGCGCGTAATTTCAACATTGTGTGTCCCGATGTTAGGGGTGTTGATAATCGTTTCATTCATTCATTATTTATCAATCCAGTGATGAATGTGAGATGCTTAAAATTACAACTATGCATCAATTGTTTAACAATTAGTTTCATGATTTTCAAATGTGTTCAATACAATGACTTCATAATTTTGGAAAAAAAATGTTCTTTTATTCTTTAATGATATTCAAATCGATTCCCCCGCGAATAAGCATCGCCATGTTGGCCACAAAAAAAATTGTCTCCTCACATAACCTATAAGTTTATATACATATATGCATACAAATGTGTATATAGATAGTCATATTGAATGAATAGTCTCTTATCTCTGCTGTATACTCATTCAATGGCAAAAAACCCCGCTGTTACCAACCTTACATATTGTGCCGATCATTGTTAATAAACATGGCAGCCGCCACAGGGACAAAAGATGTTAATACATTTTTAAGTCAAAGACAAAATGTTACAGATAAAGATTTGGCCGCTGAATGGGCACAATTGGAAGAGCTTTATAATAAAAAGTAAGTGGTTATTTCTTAATCAATAAAAATCCTTCCCAATACAGCGCTATAAAAACTGTTCATGACAATACAGACATAACTTTGTTGATTTGCAGGCTCTGGCATCAGCTCACATTGAAATTAGAGACTTTCGTTAAACATCCAGCACTCCAAAAAGCCGATAATCTTGTACAATTATACAAGAACTTTTTATCAACATTCGAGAGCAAGTGAGTGATCAAATATCCTCTTTTATGTAGAATTTCATCGAAGACGAGGGTACGATAGAACATTTTGTAAAGTAAATGTCAACATGTGAATTGTCTCTATGATTTGTGGGATCGATAGAAACGACTTGTGGGTGGGGAAGGAATACTAATTAATACGATTGTAAGAGACTATGTTGAATGTTTCGTTTAATATTCAACATGATAATTTTTTTTCTAGGATCAATGCATTGTCACTGGTGGAAATATTGGCACATGTAATCCAACAATTTCCTGATAAATTAGAAGCTATCAAATTTTTAGAAGCAACTGAGCCGAAAGTAACGAGCAATAATGAAGCAGTTGCATTGTGTAAAGTATTGGCGGGACAAATTCTCTTGGATAAACTTAATGACCAAGAGAAAACGAAAAAAATCATTGATGATGTTGAGGCAATGTTAGACAATGCTGATGGAGTTACAACAGTTCATGGTAGATTTTATCTTCTTGCTAGTAGATTGTATCGACTTCAAGGAAAACACGCTGAATATTACCGTACAGCATTGAGGTGAATATAATTGATATTTTGACGATAGAAGAAGAAACATGATGTGATTAAAAAATATTTATTACAGATATTTGGGTTGCATCGAATTGGATACTTTAAGTAAACAAGAACAAGAACAACATGCATTTTTCCTTGGTTTGGCTGCACTCTTAGGTGATGGTGTTTATAATATTGGCGAACTTTTGGCTCATCCAGTGCTGCAATCGTTACGTGGAACACCAAATTCATGGCTTGTTGACTTACTTCAAGCGTTCAATGCCGGTGATATTGCTGCATTAGAACGATTGAAAGTTCAATGGAGTAAAGTTGCAGATTTGGCTGCACAAGAATTGAAATTGCGACAGAAAATATCTCTCTTATGTCTGATGGAAATGACATTCAAGAGGCAAGCGAATAACCGGTGAGAATTGGTTTTGAGTACAAATTTAATTCTACCAGATTGATGTGCACCTTCAATGTATGCTATTCGTCATTTATCTTTTTCTTTTTCAGTCAATTAACGTTCGGTGAAATCTCTGAAGAAACTCGATTACCAATTGGTGAAGTTGAATTATTGGTAATGAAAGCTTTGGCTCAGGGTCTCGTTCGTGGAGCAATTGATCAAGTCGCAGGCACGGTTAA
This sequence comes from Meteorus colon, assembly GCA_030523085.1. Taxonomy (NCBI): domain Eukaryota; kingdom Metazoa; phylum Arthropoda; class Insecta; order Hymenoptera; family Braconidae; genus Meteorus; species Meteorus colon. The sequence goes on from JAPYZH010000001.1 coordinate 1,296,196, forward strand.
TATGACTTGGGTTCAACCACGAGTATTGGATCGCACTCAAATAACCGGAATGGTTCAACAATTGGATCGTTGGTGTAAAGACGTAAATACAATGGAGACTCTTCTCGAATCGCGTGCCACTGAAATTCTGACTCTATAATGAAAGTGGATGCCGAGAGTGAGACAATATTACTCTCATTCGGTTGATTTGTGTATTGCATTTTTTGTTTGAAATAATATTGCGTAATTTTTCATCTTGGAATTTATTGGCCGAAAATGAATGACATGTGGATAATTACATCTACCCACATTATTTCAATAACCATCTATTGTTAAAATCAACATACGGAATGTATCGAAACATTGGCTCACATTGCTAATAAAATTCAAGTAACAATTTTTCCATAATTTTTTCTCATTCATTGAATTCACTCAATTCCCAAAAATTTTTTAGATCAACTTTTGCCTCATAGTTTTCATTTTTGCAGCAATGTTTCATCAATTCGGCTAGAATTTTATTGCATACTTGAATATTCAGTAAATATATGTGTGATTGGGGCAATTGGAATGCAGGAGATTTTTTATAGTAGTGATCAAATACAATTGATCGATCGGTGAGATGAAGTATATGACTGCTATAGCACAATATAAAATTGGTCGCATTTGCATTTTGAAGATCAAATTCCGGGAGAATGATGAAGAACCTCAGAGGAGTTGACTAATCTGTCGAGCAGAATGAATGAATGAATGAAATATAGAGATGAAAAATACAATTGTTTCATACGTACATAGAATAGCAACTCTTTAACTTTGTCCTCTTGCACCCGTCCCGCTGCAATAGCATCTTCGACATAATCACTCATTTGATATATCGCATCCAGAAATGGAGACTTGCGAACAAGCTCTTTTTTTATACCCTTTCGACTCTCCTTCGATGTCAATGCTTTTATGGCACTTGGTGTACCGGTTATCAATGATGTTCGTATCCATACCTTCGCGAAATAAAACAATCGGTCAAGATAACATTTTGATTCAATTGCCGAAATTATGATTTGACTATTGCAAGCATATTCGCAACATGTGACCGCTGTATTCTTATACCGCACACTTAAGATACGCAAAATTTCGCTCAAACCATAGAACGTAGACACCCATTGAGATTCATGGCTCTGAACAAAAAATAGGATTATGAAAAAATATTTTTAAAGTGAATCATTATGTTTGAATAATCAAGCGATAAGCAAATATATGGCAAAGTACATTAATATGAATTATACAATACAGTCTATAGACTTCCATGAATGTATCTTTGATTTGAGTTGTTGTCGTCTCATGAATTTTAAAGGCTGGTTTTTCAATTCCACCTAACAATATTCGATCGTAAAAGAGTAACACATTCCGGTAATTATATTCATGAGGCATAAGTGGACCGAGTAGGCATCTATGATCCAATATAATTGGTTGATGACACTTCAAAAATCAAAAGAATTTGAGTAGGTAGGTGGTCATTATAGCCGGCAATATTTTTTTGTATCAGATGAAAAAGTAATCGATTTTTATGATAATTTACCTGTACCCCAAATTTTTTCTGAGACTGCAGAATTGCAGCGAGACATTCAAACGAACCCGCAATAACTCCGTCGCTCTCCCCATGGAAAGCTACGTTTCGAAGAAAATCTAGAATCTGATGATTATTCACAAAATGCCGGACAACTGCAACATTAAAAATGATCATATGAATAAGCTGTCCTTTAAACAGGTGCAATTCGTGATAGTACCTTTATCATCGCGCGTCAAATAAGCAGCATATAAAAATCTACCAGCTTGCAGAATAATTAAATTTAGCAATATACTGCTCAAATCTATATCATTCCGCAACAGAATGTCTATTACAACTTTTACACAGTCTAGAATTGTTCGCGTTCCGACTGTGTTCATAATTTCGGTCTGCTCCAGCGATTCTAGATAAAGTTTAGTTCTGCTCTCTAAATAATAACAAAAAAAAATTCTTTTGTTTAAAAATTTTAAAATCATCTCAACCAAAAATGAAAAGCAATACAATAAAAAAGAGATGAAGAGATGGAGATTGATCAAGCAAAGAAAAGTAGGTGTACTATTCAGTTTACCGTGCTCGTTCGTATGAGCAGATAACACTTCAGAGAAATTCGCCCATATAGATTGGACTATTTGTTTATCAATTGAAATTGAAGGAGTGACAGAGCAATCAATCATGCGACGAAGATTCCATGGACATCGCACCGGAAATCTCCCTGAATCTGAATCAAGCTTCGTCTACAAAGCAAAGTAATACAAGAATGAAAAAAGAATAAACAAAAGAATAAAAAAGCTTTGCTCTTGTAATATCGGCTGTGTACTTCCAGAAATCCTCACCAAGAGACATTCGACAAGAGCATTATGTGGTCCTGGTGTGACCATGAGATAAAAATCATCTCCAAATTTTAACCACAATTTCATGAGCTCATCCGGAAATGCATTCGGAAAAATATTACCCTCCAAGACCAAAAGGGGCAATTTTCTCCCCTCCACAAGACAATTTTCTAAACCGACTGTGGCCAAAATTTGAATCGTTCGTGGCAATGCAACGTGAAACAATTCATCGAGGCTTTCTGATGGTTTAATTAACGTTGATGCCTATATAGAGAAACCAATTAAAATTGATTATTTTGTTTATAAATTCATTATCCTTCCTTAGTATATTAAGAATATGTACTCACAGCGAATAGAAATAAAATCACTTGCAAAATTGGAATATCCGGAATATCATCAACTGATAGTTCCATAACTCTCCTGCACATATCCAACTTGCTAATAGAGTTAATGTAATCAACAACATTGAACCTGATAATTGATATGTAAATAAGTATATGTAAGAGATATCGGGTTGATAGCAAAAGAGCGGAATCGAAAAGCAAAATTTACATTTCAACAGCGTGGAAATGGATGTAAATCAAGAACAGTATAGCATCGTTAGGGAGTGAAGCATTGCTGGATAGTGTAGGATCTAGCGATGCCAGAAGTCCATTCTTCATGAAGCTTAGAAATCCTTGAAGACCAGTACTCCATCTGTCCATGGCAAGATACTTGTGCGACTCATCTACTACAATTTGCGCTATTGTTCCACAAAGATTTTTGTAATAAGGTTTGGACACATCCATCATTGCTTGTAAATATTTCAAATATCCATATTTCGTTATTTGCGTGGAACATTTAGTTTGATCAATATTAAATCTATACAATTCGCATAAAGAATTGGTCAAGTTGATTGATAGAACAGAAGATAGGTCACTTTCACGATCAATAATCTTTGAGGTGACAATCTAGAATAAATTGATATTAATATATTTTTCAGCTTAACTTGTTGCACGAATTAATGGTAAACACACATTTAGCATAGCAGCGTGTTTTCAACTTACGTTAGAATTCGGAATCACATTATTTAATAGAGTGTCACGAGTAATTAAGAGTAACGGGAGCAGAGGATTACTTAGTAAACTCGGGCGATTCAAATATTCAGCTTTTCTAGCTATAGAGTAGATTTTATTAGCGCGCACAAAATATCTATCAAAATAAAGAACGCAGAATGAATTATAGTTTCGATTGAGGAGTCATTTTAGAGGCGATAGTATTCATAATTATCTTTCTTCAGCCATTTTGAAAGAGTAAAATTGTTTAGCGCATGATACATTAAGACTTTACATTCTTTATTCTAGTTTTTTCAATTCAGTTTTGGAGTTAAGTCGAGAAAAATGAGTTTGTTATTTTTTCAAACTAGCTGAAGTAATATTTAATTTGATAGATGTCAAAGGAGGATGTAATATTTCAATCATTTGGGCATGGGAGAAATCATAAATATTAATCAATTCGATATTAAGTACATGGCGGTCATGATTCATTGAAAAGAAAAGTGAACATCGAAGTAATTGTGTGAAAAAAAAATAGTACCTCATTCCTGCATTACAAATAATCGTAATTGGTTCCATCAAGGACCTGGATCTTGCATCCGAATTACGAATCAAAATGTCCGTAATTTTATTGGCTGCACATAAAATCTTCTCATGGACTCTCGTGATGGCTTCTAATCTCTTATAATTATGAATATTTTTAAAAATCTGTACAATAACTGCATATAAATGTGTTAGAGTTTCTACGTATACGAAATGATTTGTGTCTTCAAGATACAATTTATTCAAAAAATCTAGTAATGCGTCCAAATTGGAAATCGTTTTTACATCAGGAATTCGATGGACAATAGCACTGAAAATTGAGAATGTTCATCATTAGTAAAATTCATCAACTTATATTTATGAGAAATTTCACTTGCATTATGTTTAACTTACTAATGCAACAATACGACAAGAGTCATGCAAACTGGTGTAATAGTCTGATGATCATCCTTTTCGTTTCGTATGATTTCTCTACCTTTCTGTAAAACGCGAATGAACGCTCGTCGAGCGATGTTTCTTGTATGAAATTCTCGACACTCTGCCATTACGAATAAAATAAACATTGCTGGACTGCAAAAATTCATTTAATTAACTACATAAAATAATTTTCATAAAATCAATTACATCATTATGCTCACAAAACACAATACATCTTTACTCATCATCAATACAGATGAAACAAAGCTGACCAATGTGTCATAATTACCGAGCCACTTCCTGATCAGAATGCGACACAAAATGACAGAGTATTCTTGCAATACCAATATTTACTAGTCCTTTTGAAAATGCACGTCGCTCCACTGGGTCTTTAATCTCCAATAATTTTAATCTGATACTTCTTATTGCATAATTCTGTACAAGAAAAAAAATTGCCAAAATATACAAATTAGAAGCAAATGAGAATAAAAGTGCATTTATCCTATTGTGTACTTGATGATGATACCATTAACATAAAATCTGAATATTAATACGTATTAACGCATAAATATCTGAAATAAAGTCTGGATATTAGTTGCAGTGTTTGAAATCAATCGGTTAATTAAATTTGATAAGTGAATAAAAATAACCCAAGCTCGGATCACGAAACAACTTCTAACAGTTTCGCACATCAATTTTTCAAAATAATATCAATGTCCATGACGAAGATCACGAAGAGAGTAAAATGGTATTTATTTATATACATACTTGCTGTTTCTCATCAGTCGAAAGTAAATAACGCCTACATAGTTGATCCATTGTAATATATAATTATAAAATCCCGAAAAGAGTATTTTTGAAGAAGATTTCCGACAGATCTCCTATACCTAAATGGTTAAAAATAATGAGCGGCACACGCTTGTATGCATAAAATTCTGAATGGATATGTCTCCATTATCATCATCATCATCATGACGATCGCCGGATTATTTTGAACTCGAGTGTTTATATTTATCATCACTTCTAACAGTTGTAATTGGCTGTATCATCAATCGGCTTTCATACTGAGCCAGTTTGTTTTGATGTGAATATTCTTCTATAAAGGTATGAACATGAAGTAGTACTTGGGAATAACGAACATGTTTGCATGCAGCCACATTTTGATTGTTAGATATCATTCCATTAAAGTATAAAATTTGTAACCTTACTGTACATGACATATTTACGAGAGCTATGTCAATAAATACCATATCATGTTATTTCCATTTATTTCCTGGTGAATATAAAGTTTTAATACATTTTAAAACCTTCAAGAGTTTCAAAAGTTTCATGGTTCTAAAATAACAATCATTCAATTGTAATAAGTGTCCAACTGATGTTTCCATTGGTTGATGTGCGCCATACAGAATTTGCGATGAATCAGTATGACGTTTGGTGGCGGATTTCCGAACTCGAAAAATTTTGCTGCATTGAATTCTTTCTTAATATTTATGCGTAATATAACTAAATCCATAGTAACAATTTTTGTGAAATCTTTCCTTTATATACATGAACTGTAGGCTAATAATATAATTACATGATTATTCATGTTGCCAACGTTCAATTGAAGGGAAAATTCAAATATGAGAATGGACACCGCGTTATTCATTCGTTTGTGTATTGGCTAATCACAAGTGAAGAATTATAGCGGGAAGCGACGCAATTGGTCGAATGCACAGTCCTCCATTTTCTTTTTTCCTCAATTGTGTGTAAAATTTTAGGTTATGAACTTGTTTGTTTTTTTTGCCATTTCAGAAAAACAAAAGAATGAGAAGCATTTGAACGTTGACTATATGTAAATGGGAGATCTGCGAGTTTATACACAATGAGTCAATTTCATTTGTTATGTTAAAGTGACGACAAAAAATACAGCATAATATGAGATATTTCTCAGGTAACCTTAAAATATAGAACTTATAATCAGCTACAGATATGGATAATTAACTGGCTGGTATTTACATTTGTACATTCATATCATTTTCATTCTATAAAACAAGCATGACTGTATTTCTTCACAGGTTAAATTCAAAATGTTCTCAACATTTGTCGTGTTATTGTTGCAAGTATTTACTGTTGGTGTAACATCGGACAATCCACCGCCACTTTATCCCATCGTAAGTTGGGCTGAAAGTAACACGACTTACGAAAATACATTGAACAGCTCAGTAGAATATGTATATTTGTACAATGAAACTAAGGTAAATAGAATAACTGATGGAATGATTTATCCAACTGGTTTTATGAATATGGTACCAATTGGTGATACTTGATGTATAATCTTCAGCTTCCTGAAAGTGCAAGGATTAATGTCGAAAGTAATGCCACTTCGATGGAGCCACTTCTAGTTGTTATTAAACAACGGAAAGGGATTTTGACATGGCAGATGCCAGTGCTCGTTCAGAAAGCAGGTTCAGATCCCCAGCCATACAACAAAACTAGTAGAACTCTATGTTCGTCGAATTATTATAAAAGTGAATTGGCTGTGGATGAAATTGAAAATGAGTACATCACAGTGAGCATTTCTACTGGCAGTAAATTCCCTGTACTTTTCAATCTCAGAGTAGATGTTGAAGATTATTTCTACATTAGGTAAAGAAAGATAATTTGAAAACAAAAAATGGAATTAACATTTTCTCATATGTCAATCGTGACTTGACCTTTATATGTGATCGAATTTTACAGTTCAGGGGAGCGTCGGAACTTGAGTATTTCGCCAACTCAGCCAAGATATTATGGCTATACTTTTCCAAGACAGGTGGAAAGTGGTTCAGTATTGGTACAAGTTGAATCAAGTACAAATACATGCATGACACTTTTCGTACAAAATACAACGGCAAGTCTTTAACAAGTAACCAACTCTCATTCATATATATCCGTACTTATTATTTGAATTGTATTGTTTCGGCCGCCAGTGTCCAGTGGTTGGTTTAGATCAAAATACTGAGTTCACAGGCTACTGGCAAACTGTGAGTCAATTGGGTGGCATTACCATACCAGTAAGTAAAACAATGTCTTCGTGGAATCTTATGAGTGAGGGAAGGATTCTTGAATAGATTTCACCGAATCAAAGTTTTGTATTCTTTAATTTAATTATTTTTTATTTTAGCGTGACATATATCCGAATGGATTTTTTGTCGTGATGGTTGTAGAAGGTGATGATACCGATTGTACTGGAGAAATAGGTACTCCAAATCGAAATAAAAATATTTCCTTAATTATAACCGAAAATATAACCAAAGCAGAAGGTATAAAAGCTGCAGCTATATCTTTGATAATTGGTATGGCTTTTTGTGGTATTTATGGTATAAGTGTCATAATGCACAATGCTTGTATACGCCGAAAATTACGTCAGCAATTGTTGAATGAGTCGGATGCAGCATCACCGCCTCCGGCACAATTATTAACACCTTCTATCATAGAGGAAGCTGGCCCTAGTCAATGGACTTCAATCGAAGACGATTCTTCAGTGGATGATGATATCGACATGCTGGACGACGCATATTCCGATAAAGATATCATACGCACCAAAAAGGTGCTCGCAGTGTCAGATTTAGCACGAAAAGAACCAAAAATTCTACGACATAAATCCCGACTGTATTTGTATTATTTAGGAACAATCGCGGTTTTCTATGCTTTACCAGTGGTGCAATTAGTGGCTACTTATCAGAATGTATTGCACTTGACTGGCAATCAAGATTTATGTTACTACAACTTTTTGTGTTCACATCCATTTTTCTGGTTTTCCGATTTTAATCACGTGTTTTCCAATTTTGCATACATTTTACTTGGATTGTTGTTCATTTTCCTGACATATGTAAGAGAACAAAATGATATCGAACATGAAGAAAAAAGAAAGAGTTATGGTATACCACAACATTATGGACTGTTTTATGCAATGGGTACAGCTCTCATGATGGAAGGTGTATTATCGGCGTGTTATCATGTTTGTCCAAATCACATTAATTTCCAATTTGGTAAATATATTCATCATATTTTCTATCAATTGTTCAACGGAATAGCTAAAACAATTTTCATTTTTCAGACACCAGTTTCATGTATATTATATCCGTTTTGTGTATGGTGAAAATTTATCAAGCACGACATCCTGATGTAAATGCTCGTGCGTCTGTCACATTTGCCGTGTTGGCATTAACAATATTTTTGGGGATGGTTGGAGTGCTCAATGGTTCATATACCTTTTGGATCATGTTCACAATTGGCCATTTAATCGTGTGCTTTCTATTAAGTGCTCAAATTTATTATATGGGTCGTTATAGACTTGATCGGAATGTTTTCCATAGGATAATCATGGTACGTCAATTGATATTGATAAATTTCTATCAATTAAATTTTACTATTTATCAATTATGAAATATATAATAATCCATATTTGTTAAAGGGTCTGAAACATGATTGTCGTGTGAGTATTTGGCACGTGCTGCGGCCACTTTATCCTGATAGACTGATACTTTTGCTTATTGCAAATTGTTCCAATGTTACCATGGCTGTTTATGGCAACATGCATCACGAGAAAGATTTCGCAACATTTTTACTCTCATTATTGATGTTGAATTTACTCATGTACACGTTCTTTTATATAGTCATGAAAGTAAGTCCACTTTTCAATGAGTATTTTATATCACGAGAGAATATTTCTTGACCATTTATGCTGAACTGGAATTGTTTTTTTTTCTTTGCAGCTGTGTCATAAGGAGAAAATTCTTCTCCAGCCATTGCGTTACATTTTATTGTCATTCATTGCATGGGGTTTCGCACTATATTTTTTCATCAATAAATCAGTATCATGGGCTTCCACCCCTGCCCAGTCGCGCTTTCACAATAGACCATGTACACTATTGAGATTTTTTGATTATCATGATATTTGGCATTTTCTTTCGGCCCTCGCAATGTTCTTTTCATTTATGGTTTTATTGACACTCGACGATGATTTGGAGGACACTCATAGAAGTCAAATACCTGTCTTTTAATTTTATCAATTGAACAATGGAGAAAATAATAAGCATGGAAACATCAAAGATTATCAGTGTTGGAAACATAAAAGTTTTTAAAATTAATAAAACAATATTTTTCATATTTCTCACAGCAGTATGAAATCATTTTATTGCAATTATATCCTTTGTTATGTACAATGTGAACTAATTATGTTACATATTTGAAACCAGTGTCGGGGGATTTTTTCGCAAAAAATAAATTGTTTCGGCGCTGGGGGGCAAAACAGGGACCTCGGCTGAGTGGTCCAGGTTTTCCGCATTTTCCTGGGCCCTTGATACTAAGTGCCATCGCGAATGCGCTACAGAGAGGAAGTCGGTTGTGGTCGCAGTGAGGGTAATACCAGAAAAAGATTAGGGTAGTGTATCAAGCAATTACTGTACACAAGGAAAATATTAAACTAACTAACTCATGTTACATATTTATCATTTCATTTAATCAGCGGCAGCATAAATACGCACATACATTCATAACGCAGTCAATGAGCAGTCAAAAGGCAAATGCGATTCTGTGGGTTCATATTTTTTTTCATTCCTTTTTCTAGAAATAAATATATATATAATCTCTGTATATTCCAACGTTTACAAATATTATTCCAGTGAACTATTTTTCACACAAACTCACAATTGTTTACATTCATCCATAAGTTTTTCTCTCAAAATTTACAAATCTAAAATGAGCGTACAAAATATACAAGTGTGGGTATGTGGTAGAAAATAGGAGAAATACGAAAAAAAAATCGAATATTTCATCATCAATATTTTCTAAAAAAAAACTAATCCGACAGGCAATTCCGCATGCAGAGTCTATGAAAAAAATTGTCAACATGTTGTACTATATAAATATGTATGTATTCACTGTACAGAAAATTGATATCTATAATGAAATAATTCTGTCTTACTCATGATTAGAATGAAGAACAATTACCCGTGTTATAACTTGTGAATTTATCATAATAATTTTTACGATGAGGCACTCGAGTCATTATGATGTTCTTGGCTGCTTGCTGGATCGAGTTGTGCCAATGAACGTTGAAGCTCAGCTCGTTCAGCTGGGCTGAGTCTTTGTGCAATTTCCAAAACCGCTTCAAGACGCACATCCGAATATTTTTCGAGTGCATCTTTGACATGGGTAACGACAGCACCATGTCGTACACAATTGATATTACGCATGACAACGCTATTTTCATTATCGCGTTGATTTTGTAACCAACTTACAATACTTTCATCTTCATCCCAGATATATGAATCAGTTGTTCCTTTATCTTCAATGAACCAACGTCTTAACATAGCATCAACCTGTCTCACGTCAAGATCTGGTTGTGTTGAAAGGATTTCATTTCGCAAGTCGTCCTCTAATAATCGGCGACGCAAACGCCAATACAATACACGTCTAGCTTTTTTCCATGGAATAATATCGTTAATTGCACCTTTTTCCAACATTCGTTCGGGCGTATCATGAAGATCCGAAAAATGTACAGCTGCCTGACGATACATAGGCTCTAAGAGGTTTTCACGCTTGTGTAATTCATCCTCAAGAGAGACACGTTCTTCCGCTGATGCATTTGCCATTTTTTCCTGAAATTTTGAAATTGAACGAAAAGTTAAAAAAATGCCATACCGTGAAAAAATATTCTATTTTTGTTGTTGTAACATTTCTTACCGTAATTTTTTGTACTATGGCATCATTTCTGTGTATAGTCTTTATAATATCCTTAGTTCTAAATTTGATTTCAACAATGCCCTCTGGCTCGAGCACTCCACCTCTGCTTGTATTGTCCGCGAACATTTCCATGTAACGTGGATTTATTGTCGGGTCTACAACGGCCCACGCGCCACCTCTTAATTCACCATTCGGTGGAATGTATATAAATACTGGCCTCTTGTACTCTCTCAATCCGTCAACAATATAAGCACCAAATTTCATAATCTGCTCGTACATATCTATTGAAAAAGTGATAAAAATTGATGAAAACAAAAGTCCTTTCCAGATTTTGATAACATCAACCAATAAATAATTGATCAAACTTACCTTTCATACCACCAGAAAATCCTCGCCAATTAGCAAAGATGAATAATGGTATCTCTTCACGATTAAAGTCTTTAATTGCTTGTGCAGTCTTGTATGCACTGTCCGGATACCAAACTTGACCAGCTTGTGATATGGTTTTAGCTTCTGAATCAAGATTAGCCGGATCAGCGGGAAGATGAATTTCCATTGTTCTTGTTTCAACAGCAACAACGCCACATGGAATTCCACCTAACCGTGCACGACCAGTAACAACTGTTTGTGCCCACGGTCTCATTATTTCTTCCCATGAACCATGATCAAAGAAACCGGATTCGAATCCAGCTGGATTCTCCGAAGATTTTCCTTCCAGCATCCATCTTGGATCATAAGGATTTTTACTTGGTGTATAACCGATTTCACGGTCAACAGGGTCGGCAGGAATAATTATCGGCAGTGGTGAACCTTTACATTTTGGTACCATACTAATCCATCGTAAAACTGTCGCTATACCATCGAGATCACGCGCTTCAGTTACATGTGATATGCCGTTGTGATGCATTATCTGGATACCACCGAGTTGATTATTACTGGCATATACTTCACGACCAAGAACAGCATTGAGCGCTCTATATCCCGTGAGAATAATATGTGAATTCTCAATTTGAATGACACGCTGTCCAAGGCGCACCAGGTACGATCCAATACCAATTGCTCGACAACTCGCCACAGATATTGTAACAATTTCATCATATGCTCGAGATGTTTCGCCCGCAATCATTCCAGCATATTTCAAATTTTCAACACCTAAACCATCGTCTTTACCAATAATATCCGTAATTTTATAACGTGACTCGCCACCATCTTCAATCAACGATGCTTTAACTGAATTGAGCGCAGCTAAACGTGCATAATCATCCGGTAATAAGTAAATGTACTTAAAACCTTTCTCTGGCGCTGCATCATCCTCCCATGCAATTCTGAATAGAGCTTTAACTTCTTCAGCAAGGCCTATACGTGCACCAGCATTTGCTGAGAAATAAACACGTGGAATCCCAAGTTGTCTTGCGCGTTCTGATGCGCGATAAAATACTAAATCTTCACGCGGGCCAAATGATCCAATCAAATATGTTATATCGTTGGCAATAAGAATGATATCCCGTCCTGCTGGATATTCAGGTGTGTAAAGAGTTAACCTCCATGCAATCATACCAACGTCATTTTCACCGGGTAATCTTTTTTGCTCCACGAGACTATCACCATCCAAAACCAATTCAACGCAATCCATCACTGGACTAGGGATCGGTGGATTTTCAATATTCGGTCGTTCCTCAATATATTTAGCCCAAGCTTTTTCACCATGCTGTCGGAACATGTCAGGTAGATCGTAAACGTACGTCGTGCCAGCACTCTGAGCTTGGAATCTTTTCGCTTGCAAATAATCTTTTGTTAAATATGGCGTAGAGACAGGCAATCCGTGCATTGGTCCAGGCCTTCTATCCGCAGCACCTGAATTGCACGATTCAAAACGAATGACACCAGTTTTGGGATCAGTCGCTTCAGTGTATAGATGTAAATCGATACCATATCCACTATCATTTGCAATACATAAACGTGCGGTTGATGTTTCTTTTCCGGGTGCTGGACGAATTGTCATTTTAATTTCTGCATGACGTACACGCAACTTCCACAATCTTGGACCGTATCGCAATACCATACTCGTAACACTTTCCTCAATTCGTGCAGGGTCCATTATAACCGTCGGAACAAAATTGAGGAATATGTGATTGCAATCTGTGCGTCGTGCTAGTGGATGTGAGAAAGCCACTTCGAGTTCATCCATGGCTTCAAGTAAAACGCGTTCCCCTTCATTGTGTAAATAATCAAAGCTCGCTTCTTTGGTTATCAAATCAGAGTGACGAATTATCGAACGAATGAAGAAACGATAATCAGTAACTTGTTGTCCCTTTGCCACTTTAGCTTTACCCAAATATAGATGCATTTTCTGATTTGATGTTGGCAATGCCTCGAGATCATATGTTCTCATTCGATTCAATTCTAATTGGAAGGCACAACCGGGCTCCAAGTGTCGATAAATTCTGTCCTCTACGAAACCTTCTCTATTACGATACGTGAAAAATTTAGGGAATTGGCGTTTCTGTAATGCTGCAAACGTCACTCGTCGAATGCCTCGCGAAATCAGTTCTTCTTTATTTGATGCACACCAGTCACCAAATAATCTTGACATCGTTGCGTCATCTTGATTTCCATTATCCTGAACAGTAATGCTAAGAATGTGAACAGGTTCTGCAGGTTTTTCACCAATTTCAGCCACACCAGCACCGTCATTAACGCTAAATGATACATTTATTGAAGTACTGTGGCGTGACTCGCTGCCAGCTGCATCAACTGCTTCGAGAACTTTGGCTGATAATGACGTTGGCGATGATAAATCTTCAAGTAAATCCAAAACTTCATCAGCATATTGACTGAATTCTTCTAAATTATTGAATGCTGCTACTGCGCCAGTCCGATGATTAACTAATGATTGATTTTGGCGATTTGGATGATTACTTGGCAAAAGGAATTGGAAGTAAACTAATGGAATTTCACCTGACAATTCAAGATGTTGTAAACATGTGAATTCATAACTGATATATGCACGTCGTACATAAACTTCCAGAGCTGCATTGCAAACTGCGCGATTTGTATGATAGAAAAAGTCATGTAGAATATCGAAAATTGACGTTTCAGATAAAATGAGCTTTTGGAGATTTTCTGGATGAAAATCGTGGCCATACATATCCACTGCTGACAAGAAAATCGACTCCATTTGATTGTGACGTAATTCATAGGCCGGTTGATGAGCAGCAATAAGTACTTGGCGTGCTCTTAATGCAACTCTGCTGTGCTCACTGCGGTTTAAACTAGTTAATTCGGTTAATGTACTCGCAAGCTCATCCGTTAAACCGGGTTCATTCGCCCATAGATGATCTATCAACATTGTTACTAATATATTCTTTTTTGTGACATGATTGTGACTGAATATTGTACTCGTTACCATTGCTGTATCGTCTTTATATAGTTGAATGAGTGCCGAAACACATTTGTCATAATGGCCTTGCTGAAATTGGCTTTCAACAACGTAATATTGTCGTAACAATTCATGCACAGCTGTTTTCATGCGACCACGTATTCCATTCCTATAACGTTGTACAAGCTGTACAATTGCCTGTGTTGTCAAGAAAAATACATCTCTTTCAGCTCGTTTCGATAGTGTTCCAGCGTGACTGTCAATTACCGAAGCAATTTGTTGACTTGGGAATTGTGCCAGTACCGAAGTGATATTCCTTTCATAAAGTGTCATTAATTTCCGTATTTTTTTCTCAACTGAAACTGGAATTCTGCCTGATATTGTTGATATAACCTCTTGCAACTCAAGTAACGGTAAACTTGGATCTCTCAGTGAACTCATGAATTTTTCAATTAATTCACGCAATCGTGGTAAATGATATGGATCAGGTAAACAGTAACCCGCCAGTGTGTTTTCAAGAGTTTGCCGATATTTTGCATGGAGAAGATTTAATTTCTCAGGCAAAACAGGTGTTATCGGTGCTGGGAATTGTCCAGTATAATCCTGTGCTTTCGTCACCAAGGACGGATCATCTAATTCCAAATGAGCAATAAGTGTACCAGCTTCAAGTACAGCGCCCGGACGCTTCACATAAAAAACACTACCGGCTTCACTCGCAGTCACTGTCATAACCATTTTCATGACTTCAATTTCCGCGTACGCCTGACCCATATCAACATGACCACCATCCTCAACGAGGAAACTAACAAGTTTACCTGCGGACGGCGATCGTAAAAGTGATGGGTCATTATCCTTTTCAAATATACACGTTTGATTGCCAATCACAATCCGATAACGATCAACCTCTTCACGCATATACGTTGTAAAACTCGAGCCATCGAGTGAAAGCAAAAGGCCACCATCTGATAGTCGATGAATATCTACTTCTTTATATGAACCATTCATTACTACGAAGTAACTATTTGGACCAGATTTAGCAGCTTGAATTCTATATTTCCAACCATCATTGATTAATTCAACGTCAACGACGTTATTCAAATCGTTGCTTGCTTGAATTTGACCCCTATCTAATGCAGTCTGGAATCCTTGAAAACCTGCAGTTATTGTACGATCAGCAATATGAAGCGCACCACACGTTACTGCAAGTAAAACATCAGGTTTATCACTTCGAACACGCTCAGCAATTAGCGCATCCAACCACGCCGTATCGATGTTATTGGTTTGAAAATTCTCCGTTTCTAATAATGTAATCAAATATTCAACAGTTGTACGAAAATCACCACGAATACTCAATTCTTTCAACGCAATTACTAAATTTTCACGTGCCTGATGACGGTCTTCACCCCATGAAAAACAATGGCCGAATTGCGAATCTGCAAATTCATGAAGACCACCTGATGCACCAACAGAAAAGTATCCCCAGACATTTTTTGACGATCGAAAATTCAATTCTTGCACTGTGCCTGAACTTGGCTTAAATCCTTCATCAGGATTTTCGCTAGTAATTCGGGCGGCAATAACATGACCCCATGGTTGTGGTTTGTGTTGCGGTTCATCGAAATCTATCTTGGAATCGCCCCATGGACTTTCACCATAAAGCAAACGAATATCCTTAATGTGATGTAATGGTAAACCCATAGCGATTTGTAATTGTGCTGCTGGTAAATTGACATCGGATACCATTTCTGTGCACGGATGTTCAACTTGTAATCGAGGATTCAATTCTAGGAAATAGTAACGTCCTGATGTGTCGTATAAATATTCTACTGTGCCAGCACTCACATAACCCACCATTTTGGCAAGTCGAACCGCTGCTTTTTCCATTTCTTCAAACACGTCCGGCTGCGCAATTACCGCTGGTGCCTCTTCAATAATCTTCTGATGACGTCGTTGAATTGAACAATCACGACCAAATAGTGAAATAGCATTTCCATAATTATCAGCGAGCAATTGTACTTCTAAATGACGGGCACACTTTGCCAATTTCATAATAAATATCGGTGACCCCGGAACTTCTGTTTGTACTTGTCTAAATAATGTTGGTAATTCTTCACCATTTTCAACTTTACGAATACCTTTACCACCACCACCTTCGCTAGCTTTGACCATTACAGGATATCCAATTTTATTTGCAGCCGCCAAACACTCCTCAACTGTTGATACACAACCTTTTTTGAAAAGTTCTGATGATATTTTGATTTTTTTTCCACTGTACTGAGCCATCAATTCCGAGCCAGACCACGGCAAAGTTGGTACTTTAGCAGTTTGTGCAACTATACTCGATGCAATTTTATCACCCAATGCCCACATTGCTCTTTCAGATGGTCCAATGAATGAAATATCTTTTTTATGAAGCAACTCCGGTAATTTGGGATTTTCTGATGCGTGACCCCATCCAGCCCAAACTGCTTGGACTTGAGTACGCAATGCAATATCAACAATAAGTTCTACGTTAGCATAATTATTGTTATTAGATCCACCAGGTACTGGTACGTAATGGTCAGCCATTTTAATATACTCTGCATTAGCTTTGAGATCCTCTGGCGTAACCATTACGACAAATCTTATGGAACGTTCATTTTTAAACATCTCATACGACCATCGTCGTATTGAGCGCATGCATTTAACCGCAGCGATTCCGTTATTCGCGATGAGAACCTGTAAATATAAAGAAAATTAATGGCTAAAGCAATACCGGGATTGGAGGAAAATGGTCATAAATGTATGATCACAGTGAGTCAAAGGGGTCATAGTACAAGGATTGCAGAACAGAATAATCAAACAATAGAGGTTTTGAAATTATTTCAAACTTCACTGTAAGATGGTATTGTTCCACATTTGAATTACAGGAAAACCATAAGAACAATCATATTTAAATATTCCATACTTGACAATGAGAATAAAGATTTTTTTTTTTAGTTTAAACATCTCACAGAGATACTTCCTATAAATATTATTTACCTTATTGATAACTTTGGTGCCATTGAAGCGATGGACGAATTCTTCAGGTGTTGCAACAGTGAAATCTTTCTCTTGTAAACGATTCGGAGCCTGAATCATCACCGTGCCCTGCGACATGCTGGGCCTGCAATTTAACAGAAAACTTTGTGTTGATTATATGCCATAATGGTACTTCATTTAATGGTTGTCTCCGTCCATCAAATTATTTGTGCTTAGCATAGCCATTACGTATCGAAGAGTTACGTTGATTTACATTCTTTTATTCAAATACAATGATCTCATTAGTCGTCTGGAGAGAGCATGAATGGGCGTAACGAAGAAAGTATGTCGAGTCAATTTTCAACATCCACTAGCGCGCGTTGGTTCCGGAATCTCTTGTGTAATGTTCACGAAATTCTCAAGGGAATTCAATAAATAAAAACTCGTTCAATTTATACTTTCTACCACGTAATGGCAATTGTCAATGATTCGGTTTTTGTGTGTGGTAAGACATTGATATGCAATTAAATATCATTGGTGTACAAATTGTGGCAATAATAAAATTATAACAATTTTGTAAATAGAATGAAACACGTTGAAAATAGTTTTAGTTAGTTGAAATGATGAGTATTACTGAAAACTCGATGTTGACGGTTCAGAATTACTTGGCGAAGTTTTTTGACTGCTCGATTGCGCGCTAGTTTGATCTGTTTCCGTGGAGTACGTGCGTTCATCACTACTAACGTCTGAATTCTTCCGCATCATTCCAGCGAACAAATTGTCAGAGCTCTTCCACATCGGATCTTTCTCGTCACTCTGTACCAATACAAATCTCTTTATTCGTCTCATTATGTTGTCACTGAAACTTTGAACTATTTCTTTCGAATTCTGAACAATAGCATCCAACACTCTCACAATATTTGAAGGTTGACGCGTTTGAAAAATCTTGAGATTCGTATTCCAAAATGATGATACATTGGAAGTAATTCATGAACGGATGTCTCAGAAGATATTTTTTCGGTGTATGTCCTGATACTTGGCGTGGACAAAATAATTCGTTGCTTGTGTCAAATTGAAGATTCAAAGTTCAACATGTATTCATCACATATTCTCTAACAAATCAATTCTCTGAATTGTTGTTATTAACATTGTCTCCATTTATTTCCGTCACGTTGAAATATTTGCGTACGTTGTAAGCTGCTGACAGAATAATATCTGTGAATATTTTTTTTATAATTAGACACGTCGTGTCAATAAAATGCGTACAAAGCCAACGACGAATCACGAATTACTGTTCAACAGCCCAAGCAGGTAAATACACCTGTAACTGAAGATTCCCCCTCTCCATATTATACATTAGTGTGGTGAGAAAGTCATTGGTCAGTCGAATAGAACTTCGCTATCACACAAGTGACGTGAATTCGTAACAGGTACACGTGAATACTTTCCTTATAACAATCACTCGTTAAAGTCACTCCAAAATTTTCACAATATAATTTACAGTTCATTAATATTCAGAAAGATGTTTACGTGAATTGGATAATCGGCAATTAGAATATAGTTTTTACTTCGTTCACAATTAATCAAATTAGTTCATTTTATTCAATAACCTGCGCATCAATTTGAGATAGAGAAAAAAAAATTGTAAAGATGTAAAAGAGTAAAATTGATGTCAATCAATGACACATTCATAATCTTGGGGCACCAAGTTTAAATGTCAGAGTTGCCAAGATGCAAATTGATATTTACAAACTAATACGCAATGATGTAACATTGTACGTAATTCTAATTTGGTTGTGCAAAGCATTTGAATGTGTATTTCTTATCAATCAGTCTATTAACAACATGTTGTATATCTTGATCGATCAATTAATCACAAAATATTCTGTCTTCGATATTAATCCACAGTTTTATAGGACAATACATCTTCATTCAAAATTAGAGTACTATGCGTGTTTAAAATATTTCGAATTTTGTCGTTGATGGCGATGACCTATCCTCATGTCAATTCAGTGATTCCAATCACGCATTGTCTAGTCACACCGCAATGATAAACGTTACTATTCGTTGATGAAACTTGGGAAAGGATTGTTCAGTAATTGGATTAATGTTGGAGAATATTAATTAATATAATAAACAAAAAAAAAAAAAAACGTCGTCGTCACCTGAGCTTCTTACGACGTTCAACCAAACCCGGGAGAATTGGTAGCTGTTGAGGTCCATTATTTGCTTCAGTTGGAAAACTGTCCTCTGTCTCAAGCTCTGCCTCCGTATCACCCAACATAAAGCTTACTGGTGTCTCCGCCATTTCCTCAATTAATTCAACTTTCTCTGGAGGCTGTTGCTGTTGTTGTTGTTGCTGCTGCTGTTCTTGATGTTCTTGTTCTTGTTGCTGCTGTTCTTGTCGTTGATAAACGGCAATTAATTCCAAATTATGTTGGGGCACAATCTCCTCCTGGTTGGTATTACCTTCAAAATCAACACAGTCGATAAAATTATATCCACTATTCCAATGAATTCTGATTCTTTATAATAAATTTCATTATTTCCCAATTAGTCTATTATTTCGTGTTCCTCTTGATTTTAGTAGAATATCTTGAAGGCCATGAAATAACAATTTCGATGATTATTAACGAAATCTGATCAAGCCATTCCACGTGAGTTGCTTCGTTGTTTCAAACTCCCATGCATTAAAATAATAAGTTTTATATTATTCACTCTGTATTATTCATATTAACATTTTCAGTATACTCATGTGGTTTTATCTGGTTTATTAACACATCCCACAAAAAAAAAATGTTAAATAGCGAATGGCAAATGAACATGAATCCAAAACGTGATCGCGCAACACTCAACGCTCTAGCAGAGCCAAAAATTATTAATCGATGAAAAGAAAAAAATGCTGATACCGAGGTTAGTTGTAGAATATTTTTCATCCACACCAAGCAAAAAAAAATGACAAAAATGAAAATTCATGATAATGATCTATTTATTCATTCCCATTGAAAATATGAAAGTACATAAATTCTGAAAGGAAAAAGATAAGAAGACGAGAATTTATATTAATACCCTGCTATCAATCTCAACAATATTATCATAAACTCACCATGCACTCTGTCACCATGAAAATTAGAGCCGTGTTGAAATTTTGGTAAATTAACACGTAATAGCAGTGAAGAAACGAGAAGAGAGCAAAAGACATATAGGAGCTGCTTCAAATCAGATACACGACGTTGGACGATGAATTGAAATTGCCAAACAACGACGAGACTGATGACGAGACAACAGGCAAGAAAACCTTGAAACAAATTGACCAGCTACAGGTTTTCTCTATTATTCAATAACACACATAATATATCTTTTATATAAAATTTTTCGTCATGTCAGATCCAATGCAGTAGCAATTTCGATTCAAAGAACACTGGAGTATCTCAATTCAGTATTCAATGATTATCGATATACTTTGCGCGAAAATTGCACAATCTTTTTTTTTTTCACCTCAGAATAATTTTATTGAAACGAATTACAACTGCACAAGATTGAATGACATACCGATAAGTAAGTTTACAAGTCGTCCAAGCATACCGTCCACCAAATAACTTAAAATTCACTCCAACTCCTTAGTCTTATTGTTGCAAACTATAACGAAATTTGTATATCATTTATTCACAACGTTTTCCACTGATAGCAATCCATAATGTGAAAATGGCTGTGTTACTTCAGTATTAATGTTGAATTGATGCAAATTACATTCCATGTAACAAGTTATGCATATGACATAAGTGTGGCTTTGAACAGTGGCGGTAACGTACTGATCACTGCCTGAAGCACAACGATAAATTAATATATTGAATCCACGAGGGCACATTGAAGACTATGACCGGAAGATCGAGTTCACGGGGTCAGTGAAAGAGTATTTTTTATTACGTCTTTTTATTATTTTTAATTGAATTTTTTATTCCTTCTCAAAATTCCTGTACACAACTGCGATTCACAATCGACTGAATTTTGAGTGAGTGATTGTCCTGACCGTTGCTTTAATAAATATTTGCCCCCAGATGATTGACACATCAACTCTCTGACTTTCGTTTATCTATTTTGGCAATTTTATCGATTCATTTGTGAATAAATCTTTCTCAAGCATATAATTGTGATTGGTAATTTATCATCATTTTCATCGTCTTCTTCATCATCATCAAATTACAATTTTGATGTTCTGTGAACACAATAGTCTTGAGTTCTTGATCTATCTTGACAAAGATGAAATAAAGTTGATAGCTTAGTTGGCAGAAATTGATTTTCATCCATTTAACTTATGGTAATGTATAATCATTTCTCATTCATGAATGAGGCTAAAGCTCATAAGTGCCATGAAGTTTTGTAGTTTAGCCTTGCATCATATGTATGTATCGAGAACAACAAGCGACAATGCTTGTCTAGTATTCATAAGTCATGTCAAAAAAACACAGCATAATATTTTGAATACAGCCATCGATAATATGAATTAGCATCTCATTGCATCTCTTCATTTGATTGATGCATCTGCCACGTGCTTTATTTTCGGACGTGTATGCATAGATGTATGAAGGGAACAAGCAGTAAGGGAACGGTTGCAGGTATTCATCAATTCCGCTTCAATAGAAATATATTATTTAGTACAGAAATTTGATGAAAAAAGATGAACAGTATTTATAAATAACAAGACAAATAACAAATGATTTCATTTTACCAACACCTCCCAACAAATTGCCATACAATCACATAACATACCACTCATTAAACTGTACGCTTGTCCCATTTTATTCTCCTTCAATTACTTACGCGCATTCAAAATTTTTAGATATATATTAAGATTAAAATTATTAGCCAATAGTAAAAGAACGAGAGAATTTTTTGAGGGAGCAATACATATTCTCACGATATGTAGTAAGACTCTCATTGGTTGGCCTGGATCATCAGATCACACGATGAAAATCACGATTGGTTGAAAAGCATCGCGTGCTTGTAAAGAAATTAAATATGCACATACATAAACCAACAAACGCTGTTTTACGATATTTTCAATATTTATTTCTTCTCTTGTTGATAATCCAAGAAAAAATAAAAGCAAAAACACAGAAGCGATGATATAATATGTTGTTGATCATGGTTATCCATTCAACTGTATATTACGAAAAATCCGGTTCTACGTGAAAACAAACTCACCGGTGACGAATCTTGCGACGGGTCCCTCGATCCTCTGAGAGGTTAGAATTTTTAGGATCTGACATTGGTGATATCACGGAATAATAGAGATTGTAATTATACGATTTAGCTTATCGTCAAAATTGCTGGCGATGCATTAACTTGTGATGTTAATTTCAAAGCCCACACCGGATTTCCAAAATGCTTCCGCGACTGAAGCACACGCACACTTACACAGAAGTTACGTGTTTACTCGGCCCTTATTACAGTTGGCAGCATGATAGATACGAGCACGCAAGGTCATGGTGTAGAGGAAGGGACGAAACGAGTATTAAGGGTCTTCACACAATGAAGAGGTTATGTGATGATAAGGATCGACATTGACCAATCAGCTGTAAGCATTGTGCAGCGCTGCAACGCGATTGTACCAAAATGTTCTGTTATTCACTGTTTCTTCTGTTTTTTTTCATCATGTATCGACCTGAAGCCCTTCATGTTGTCAACAGTGCTTGTATGGTATGGGCTCAGTGTTTATTGTTACCACCAGAGGGACGATAACTTTTTTTGGCGGTTTAACGAAATATTCTGAAATGAACTAGAACCGTCAATGCAAGTATGTTATTGTTGGTTTTTATTCTATTAATAAAAGATGCAAGATGATATTGAAACAATAGAAAATTCAGAACTGAATGTTAGTCGTTTTTTAGGTTATGTGACAGAGGTACGTGAGTGTTACTTGTTGTACCATTTAATGATGAAGTAATCAATTATGTCTTTTTCAGATCATAAAAAAGGTTTCGGAGCAATATTATGGACATAAAGGGGCATTATTAGATAAGAAATTTGTACATATTGATATTGAGTTATTGAAGGATGATGCATCTAGTTGGATTCAATTAACAAATTGCGGTCGGCTTAAGGATTCTAATTGTTCAGATAATATCAATAAACTGAATTTATTAAGTTGTGAGACATCAGCAACAGGGATTTATGAAAAATCTGTATTTATTTATTTTAAAACTGCAAAAAATGATCATGAAATAATTTATGATCTACGGAAAATGGAAAATGGTCCAATTATTTCGGAAATTATACATTTTCCACACTTGAAGGAGTATTTGTCAATAAAAATCGAGGTATGAATTTGAAATGGAAATATTCAATGATGAATAGTTGAATTTATGAATGAATTGTAAATTATTATGATCGTTAATGATGCACTTCATTTGTATTTCAGCATAAATTGGGCAAGAAGGAAATCAAGCAATTTACCGATAATCTTATTGAATATTTGAATCTTCTACACAGTCGATATCCGAACATTAAATATACGTTTCGTACTCTTCACGATAAATTATTATACACAAATCTGGTTGAACTCGATCATACATATACACATTGTCGATTAATAAGTTCAGCCATAACACGAATACTCCGATTAAGTCTGAACATGGAATTTCGTAATAAATGTTTTGAATTATTGCAAATTGACCATTCTGAGATGGCTGATGATGCAATAATGAACAGATTGTTGCCATTATTTCATGATAATTATCAAATGTAAAATTCTACGAATGCAAAACCAAAACTTTGCGCATTAAACTATAAAACTTTCTTATACAAATACAAAACAAAACGGCTCTAACTCGACAGTGTTAACTCATTCCGAACTATAAATCTTCCCTTCTTCATAAATTCCCGCCATGGAACAAGCGCAGTTTCATAACCTCCATTTTCATCTCCTCTCTCATTTTCTCCCACGATTCTTTTCCCATTCCTCTCTTTTTACTGCGCAATGTACACATGCGCGCATGCGCACATAACATTTTCATATGCCTGCACCTTCCAGCTGCTATGTTAGAGCCACCACATACACAACATTTCAATAATTCTATTCAGACTGCCACAATCCACAGAGAGTCGCGCGAGAAACAGGTCAGGTTGGGCAGGTCGAGCAGGTTGTGTGTGTGCGCGACTTGACAGGGAAGTGCATTAAAAACATCAGCGTCCTCACTCAGTACACACTCTTCAGCAATCCGTTGCATTTGTCATAATTTCGCGCGGAAAAAAAAAACACAAGAAATCACACTAACAACTGCACAACACAATTAGCCAAGTTTATTATTATTAATCACACAGATTAAAGTAAGCATTTTTACTCAACTACAATGCGAGTGGCAATGAAAGAATTATCCACCATTCCGCTGACTGTTGTGCATCGGATTGTGCGCCATCAATATTATTTGTCCACTGTGTCGTCCGGCAAATGTGGCATTTTCACTTTGAAGCTTTGAGCTTGGTGCAAGTGAGCAGTTAGCACAACCAGCGATCGTCAACTTGTTGGCAGTGTCGAATGTCTTTGCAGCTGTGTGGTTCGTGTGCACCCATTGGGTATGTATCATTTGTTTTGTTTCTATTTTTATTATTTTTACAAAGAGGAAGAGGAAGGAGAAAAAAAACTATTATTCAACCTGGCAAGCGAATAATATTTAAATAATGACCAATTGATTTTGTATCAATTAACAATAATGTGATGTGTCTTCCTTTTTTTCCAGTTTAATTACTCAATCGCAAGTATTGAATTACACATAATCTTGCTTTGAGTCTGTCGCGTCAAATGTTTACCACATATCTCATTACGTTTTTCCGGCTCAATGTGTATGTAAGGGTACATAATGTGGCACGCATATACACATATGCAGATGAGTAAATGTGTATAGATGTGCATATACTTAGATTTGATGAAGAAGTGTGCAATGGTATCATCGGTGCAATAGGTTGCATGGGAATGTGGCCAACAATCTTTGAATAGCAATTGTTGTGTGAAAATAAACACAACTTTTTGTTTCTCTATTAAGATTGATTATATAGATTTCACGCGAGTTCATATGCGAATGTGCGAGTTACATTGTTGAGCTTTCATATCAGTATGGCATAATTGTGATGATAAATTGTCATGGATTATTCTGCTGGTACGAGCTCATGGTAAATTGACGCACTTTTGCTGTTCCGGGATTGATAAGAGCGATAAAAAAGAATGGAAATTATATGTTGCACTCGTTCTCCGGCGTCTGCACACATGATTCTTCTCGTTCTTTGTCATGGTTCTTTTTTTTTTCGCCCTGTTGCATTTTTCATTCTATCTTTTTTTATTTACTTAGCACACATTTGTGCCCCTCGACATAACATCTGGAGACGCTTCTAACCTCCAACTTGTGGATCAGAGAAGTGTTGTAAGTGTGCTAGAGAAAAATCAGAATAATCTATCACACAGAACAACGAATGAAGCAATCATTGATTCAAAATAAATTTCGTGGAATTGTATATGATTTACTGGCAAGCCATCTATTTATTCATTTATTTATTTTTTTCTTATAACGTGTGAAAGATGATAGCCCAGAGATGATCGATGATCGCTCTTTGGTACTGAAGAAAAGAGCAAGAGCACGAAATTGATGGCGCATTATAAATTTATATCTATTCAAAGTCTCCAGAACATGAAACGAGTAACATGTAATGTTAGGAAAGATCCAATCATTTGAAGATAAAATATTTAAAAGGACTTTGCCATAAAAAAAAAGTCCCGCTATTTTATTTTGCTTATTTGGGCAATGGCCAGCCAATAGTTTATAAAATATTCATAAGAGCCGGGAAGCTCACAATAACGCAGATCATGACCTGTCTGACACTACACAGCCATTAGCTGTATATATAAATATATAATATATGTACAGATTAAGAGGACGTGCCAATTCAAATCACCCTTCGCATGTTAATAAACCACATTATTTAGCATTTCCTGAAATGAAAAAGATGGATAATTCCAAATAAGAACAATGAAGGAATATGTTATGGATGAGGCAATGACATGAAGATGATGCCTAAAAATAGTCTTGAAGGGATGCCACACCATGCAGTTATTATGACTCACTCGATGACTGCCATTGGAAAAGCCCAGGTGGTTATACAATTTGTATGGTTTCCCCGTGAATAATCGATTGGTTCTATCGTTGGATATAACGCAGAGTGTTGGTGCGTTGACGGTAAATACAAAATCTACACGCGTATATAGCACGTTACATACATTGAAAATACAAGGGGACTACTACATCACATAGTACTAGTGTTAGAATACCAACGGTTTCTCTCAATATACGCTTGTTGGTCGCACGTCGGTGGCCGGAAACAAGAGAGTGCCACAACAATTACCAGTTCGGCTTCTCTTTTGAATCCCTGTAATTATTGTAGTCTCATTCATAATCTTGTTGCCGCTCTTCATGAAATGATTTTCACATATATATCCAATCTTTCTAACATATTAAGAAAAGGTAAATATGAATGAGGCAGATGTTGAATTTTTTTTTAAATTCTCTCTATATTCGTGAATGAATTTATAATTTTACTGAATGATCGTTTGTAAGAGTATTTGAAAGTAGAGATGATGGAAAGGAAGAGAGAGGATATACCATCGAGTGACAGAACGGATGCACTGACGACTTTTTGTCTTTGTATTTTGTTTTATTATATTTTTATTTTTACAGAACGCTTTAATTTGTTTTACTTCTTATTCTATCTTTTTTTTTTTCCTTTTTTTATTTTAGTTTCGTTTGTCTTTATACGTTCTCAGCGCATATTTTTTTGCAGCAAGACGGCTTGATGCCAGAAAAAAATGAAGAAAGGAACAGCGAAAAAAAATTGGGAGTATGCGAGAGTGGCATATAACGAGTACGTCGACGTAAGCTGCACATAATTCGCTGTCCTGTTGGCAACGACAACGTCGGTATCTTTCGTTTAAAGAATACAACACATAGGACGCCGCTGCAGTGAAAGAAGAGAGTTAAATGACATTTATGAAGATACATAAATTGGCAAATGAAGCACTTATGGTGTTTTATCATCCCTTTTGCCAACTTCACATTTCATTGTGGCCAAATCATTATTGAGGGAAACTTATATTTTTCCGTTTTCGATTCTCTTCACACCTTTTATATCTATAAAATTTATTTTTTCCTCGCGCATATTCGTGGCTATATTGATTTTCGAAACTCGATGCAGCCACACCACCCTACTGACCATACTTGATTACACCTTTTTTTTTTACAGTGATAGATGACAAAGAAAAAACCCAGACCTAATAGATTTTCTCACTTTGTAAGCGAGAGAGAAAGAGAAAACGATTTATAATATGAAACTGCCGTTATATCTTTTCGAACTCTTATTTTTATTTTGTAATTCTTCTTTTTTCATCTCCTGCTGTGGAATCGTTTTAATATGTATTGCTTTTCACTTAGTAGCTATGATCTCTCTAGTGACGTTTTATCGCATGATCTACTTTACTACTACAAATCTGTGTATCAAACTTATCATTTTGAATATGTTCTACAGTCTTTCTCTTGTGAATGTGTCATCAAGACAAATAGTCGATCATTTCACCGAGATTCGTGCGCGCGTCCAATGAGAATAACTCAAGGTCGCGATCATATATGAGTGTATGTATACACAGATTGGAGAGTATCTGAGCCTTGAAATCGCTTTCGATTCTCCCCCCAATGAAGTTGTGAGGAGAGAGAGTAAAACTCGTCCTCGTCATTGAGCTTTTTTACACTTTCATCCTGTTCATGAACAGATATATGTTGAGATGTTATTTGCCAAAAAGAGAAGCAAACCTATAATATGTACTCATACGATTAATCAAAGATATATTTGAATTTATTCAGTTATGATTTAATGATTGTATATTTTGTGATATTTCAGATAAGCTTGGAACGGCCGGTGGCGTAATATGGAGCATCACGTAAGGATATAAAACCTCAAGCGTATCGGTTTTTATTGGCGTCGTCCTGACGCGTGGGAAACTGGGCCAACGGTCTGGTTATCATCTTCGTTTACAACTACGTCGTTGTCGTAGTTATTGTTGTCGTTGAGCCACGTCCTCGTTGGGGATAATATTGCCAATGATGCCAGGACCAACGCCCGAGAGACCCCGTGCGCAACGTCTCAACGACATCGAGCCGCACACCGCAAAAGTGAGTGTCGTATATCGATTATTAGTGAAGAGTATGATACATCGGACGGTAATTATCCACAGAAATGAGAAATTAATATAATGTTTAATCATATCTATTAATTAGAAACCTCATTGCTGTACTACAAGTTCTAATTAGATGATATGTTCTTAAATTTCAAGAGTTCTAGTTGAAGAACTAGTTGAGGAGTTTTTTTTCTCTCGCTGGCTTTCAACTGATGTCAATTATCCCATTCCATTTCTCTTGACTCGCGAAGGGCGAGACTCCTTTAGATGTCTTTTTCTTTTTGCTACTGACGTTTGTCGCCGGAAGTCACCACGAAAATTTCCATTAACGGTCTTTAATCCTGATGATGTTGACAATTGAGTTATTGCTGTCGGAAAATGTCTAGAGACACAATTCTTTTATTTCATTTTCTTTTTTCTTGTCTGGGAAAGAAAATTATTCTAGATTAATCTGAGTTGAAAACGCAGGATGCGGGTATGATTGATGATGAAAACAAAATTGTTTTACATTTTTATTCATCGTTCGAATGAAATAAGAAAGTAATTGCATTCCATCATATCAGATGGCAGGGTGTAAAATAGGATTTTCTCTCGCATCTCATATTTCGGACGAGCTTATAAGTTGATGATACATATTTGTGTGTATGTGTTCCGAATTTTATTTCTTGCTCAACCAGAAAACACGCATTGCTTTATACGTTGTCAAAATTCATTTCTCGCAGCACTACGTAAATTCTTTGTGGCATTTCTCTGGAGTACACCACATAAACTAGCACATATGAATATATGATGGAAACGTTGAGTCGTTAATGTTTAAGATCGTAGGAAAAACAAAATTATTTTTAGACAAAACGTATATGATGGTACAAGGGAGAAAAGAGATGAGGTGGAGAGGCAGGGAGCTAATACACGTTTGTGTAAACTTGTTCAGTGATTCGACGGCTAGGTTGGCAAAATTGTTTCCGGGTCAACATGGGTTATCGTTCTGGTTTCACTGTTGGATTCTGCACAATCTATTTTTTCTCATTTTATTGATTCATTTACATTTGGCACTGTCGAATATAAGAAAACAGCATGAATATGTTTTACGAAAGATATAAAATACTATGGGACATGATACAATTCACGTGTACCATATCAATTGAATTAGATATGACAATAAGAAAGGAAAAAAATATGACGGTAGAAAAAAAATACGACACTTTACTTTTCAATTTTATTTGAGTGTGTTCTTCCCTCCATTTTTTATGAGCCGTCTCGTCGCCTTCCGTCATCCCCACCGGTAATCCTATTTCCCCAGTGAGCAAATAGACTTCTGCTGGATTTTTCTCAACATTATGTTGCATATATTGACATCTAGATAGACTGAACGATAATGTAACGTATGAATCACATGCTAGATGCAATGGGTTTAATTCACAGATAAATTTAATTTACGATTGGAATGCTATCGCGTGTTCCTGATTGGAATGTCATCGCTCAAACTCTTCTACAATAAATTGCCATGTGCTCTATTGCTAAGCATCATCATACGTAACGAGCAATTCAGTTGAATTCCACTCAACTGATGCTCGGCCAATGCCCTCAAAAAGAAAAAAAAGAAAAAAAACAGCGAGAGAGAAGGAGAAAAAAAAATTGTTGCTGCATCAATGACAGCTGTGGTTGATGTTTGTTTGTATTGTATTAGACCACTCTCTCTCCTGGACATTCAGTCAGATAATTTCCTGTAGATTCAGTTAAGCTGAACACAGATTATGTTTTTGTATTTCTATCACTAACTAGTTAATCAATCAATTAACTCGAATTTGTTTTCAGAGCATGCAGTTCATTTTCAAATATTACGTTAATGTTAAAATGGAATTGTATAATGAATGCGGAAGTCAATGCCTATTTCTCTTGTCTGATGCTGTCTAGTACGGACACACACGTTCTTCCATGCTGCTGCTGCTGCTGCTGCTTCGCTAGAGAAAATCGATAGAATCTCGCGCGCATTGGCACACACAGCACCCTGGGAATGCTGCGTCTCGCTCTGCACATCATTTTTTTTACTCTGTCTTACTCGTTCACTCTGTATCCTTCAATGCACATTGCATATATTCGCTCACGGAAAACTGTCTCACGAATATACGCACATCGCCAATGACGTGAACATGAACGCGCGCGCTTACATTAATAGTCATTTTCATTCGCCGATTTATTCGCACCCGTATTATCATACGTCTGCGTTGAACGCGGCATACCTATTTGTAGAAATATAAAGAGAACAGAAAAAAAAATGTTGAGGAATTGAAATTGAAAACAGGAATATTTTTTTTTTATTTTAAATATATATTACATCATTTCTTTGTCTTTTTATCTCTTTTTTTCCATGTGAAAAATTGGATGATGCGGGGGCGAACGAGATTGAAATGGAGATAAATATAATAGTAAAGCCAGAAGCGCAAGTCGGTAATATTGACGTGTAAAATTCGGCGCGCTCAAACGGCCGTGAATATCCCAGAGTATATACCGCGTGGTTCTCGGAGTGTATACATGTGTATGTGTATATATTTTGACCTAGTTGTATTTGCTTGTATGGCGCATTATGTCCTCTGGGAAAAACAGTAACCATATACACACTGTATTACCACGTTCGAGTTTCTACGAAGAAATATATGAGATGACGCGCTTTAAGGGATGAAATATCAGTGGTAGATAACGTTTCGCGCCTATATTGCTGCTATTGACTTGGCTCATTCCTATCTTCTCGCGGGCTTTTGGCTTCAACTTATATTTATGCTATAGCACACTCTTCTCTTTCTGTTTTTTTTTTCTTTCTTTCATCATTATTAATATCTTTTCATATTTTGGAAAGTGAACCGCCCACGTTGATGACGCCAAAAGCAAAATAATTCAAAGAGGAACCACGTCAGTGGGCAAATGCTATGGTTGTATCAGTGAGCTACTTAAAAAGAATAGGAAGAAGTGATGAAAATCATAACCGTTAGAATATGTGCAAACATATATTTAGATCGATGAAAAAAGAAAAAATTAAATTTTGTCATGAGGTTGAGGTGAAGATGAGTGAACGATGAAACAAATAGCGTGTTGCAATCAGTGAAAATAATTGTGGAAATCGATGATGCGACGCGTGCTGAGCAGTTGCAGCTGCTGTTCAGGTCATTTTGAGGTATACAAACAGATGTACAAACATGCCCATAGACAAAATGTATGTTAATGTATATGAATATATATAATATTGGCAAGAATATCAGTGATGAAAGGCTGTTGTGAATGTCTTAGAATGTGAGTGTTTTGTGTTTAAAATACAACAAACGTGTTTGAAAATTATGAATTGAATTAAGTTTGGAGCGCGTTTAGTGTTTCCTTTCTTGGTGACATGCGGAACTGACGTGTGACGTCTCACTCACTACGTACATACTTAATTCAATCTCACACTTATTGTAACGCTACATGCATGACGACAATTTTTAAATTTGTTTTGCCTCTTTTTTTCCTTTCGTTTGATATGAAAAGATAAAGGTGTGTACGACTGTAGAAGCAGAATAGGTACATGATCGACGCAACAAACTAAAGGCAAGGTACATATATATGTATATATATACACATATATGTATTTGTATGGATATTTTATGTGTACACATTCACGTAACGTTTACGCATGCGAGACGACGTGCGCTGCTGCTGCGTTGTCGTTGTCATGACGCGAGCAAAAGAGGGGCTTACAGGAGAAAAAAATTTTTATGTGATGAAAGAGAGGACGAGGCGGGAACGGAAGAATGAAAGACTAGGTATGCTATATATGTACGTAAAAGAAAGAAAAAAAATAGATGCAACAATATATGACGGGGGTGGAGGATTCAGCGATAGCCGCAGATTATCCACAGAGTGTTCATATCAAACTTGAACGTTGCGCGGATTGTGAAGTGTTGGGTGGAATGTAAAATTTCTTTTTGTTTATTCATTTACATTCAAATGAGACGATCATGTTCCCGTGTATTGTACGTATTGCCATTTCATTATGAAGAAATACAACTTAGAGGATAATGAAACGTTGACTGTTATGAATGAGAACTGAAATTATTTCATTAATGAATATAAATAATGGTATATGAATACAATAGAATTTTCATTGAATCAGGAAAGCAAAACTATTTTCTTACTGTATTGAGTTAAATAGAAATCTATTTATATGCGAGCGGTAAAAAGATTGTAACATGTAATGTTAGGTGTTTTACAAAATTTAATGTCGCGTAACGAATGCGTTTGAATTTTAGTATTATGTTATTCAACAGAAGTCGCGAGAGAGTACTTTACCTACTTTGGGTTATGGTCCAGGCTGACGACTGAGTGAAAAATAAAATATAAAAAAACGCGCGAATGACAGCAGCTGTAAAGAGTACGACACTTTCTATCACATACAGTCTATTACAGTCAATTAAGATACAACTTGATATATAAAAGCCAATGGTCAATTAGTCGATTAGGTTTCCACTGCAACAGTCATATATAATATTATATGATTGTCAATTGGTTGCAGAGGAAAGTGCATACAAGGAAGAGAGTTAAGAGATTTTATAGAGGGATTAAAAATGTGTATAGTAAAGAATATTTATTTCAAAGATGAAAAAGATGCAAAGACATGAACTGTAGAATGAGCAAAAAGAAGAGAGAAATGTTTGAAGAATATGTGTATGTATGCAGAAAGGTCTTTCCGCAATTTAAAACATGCCCTGCTTTAGTTTTATATTTTTGTTTATATGTATGTAAGTGTATGTGCACTTTTTTTTCTTGCCATCACTTGGTGGGTTCATCTTGGCTGCTTTTGCCGCCGCATCACCCTGCGCAGTTCTATTGTTTGTCAGTTGAGAAGGAAGTACCAGCTGGTCGCGCTTGAAAGACTTTTCATTCGAGACACTTTCGATTTAGTAGCAATGATGGTTGGTGCATTGGCGCATAGAGTAACACTAAGAACAGAGTTGCAATGAGAATAAGAGAGAAAAAGAGGAAAAAAAATAAAAAGTTAAAAAAGATAGTGATAGTAATGTATCCAGTTTGCAAATGAAACTCATTGACCTGAATAATTTCAATTGCTAATGGACATGAAGGGAAAAATAAATTTTTGCAAGGTGGTTTTTATTGGGAAAAAAGTGAATCGGATTTTATAAATAGTCTGAGGGGGGGTTTCTTCTTGCTTTTTTTTTTCCTGTTCAGGCTGCTTGCCTTGAATGTAATCCCAAGTCCCGCATATGTGCGTCCCAAAATGAATTTAGAGTTATAATGGTTATGTATCAGCTCTTTCCTGTCACGTATTGAAACTGCCCACATATTTTGAAGTCGTGGTCAGCACCCGCATATTTGACAAGTTGTAATTCATTATAGCTATGTATTTATTCATTATCGTTCTAAACCTCTGGAAGTTGAATTATTCAGAATAGTTGCTTTTTTTTTTCATGAATAAATTATTTTTGTTGATCACTTTTTTTTTTGCGTGAATACCAAATCACGAAAAGTCTCTTGATCGAATTGTGAATCTGGTGGAACTGTATCTTGTCTCATGTTGTTATTTCTTCGGTTCCCTCATTCATATCCATCGGATTATACGTCAGTGTTTTGCTTTCGTTTTTGCTCAAATTCCTCATTCTTCAATGGCTCCATAGACTCTTGAATCCGTTGCTGAATACATTTATATTTAAAACTCTATCATGTGCTTAATTACAAGAGAATGTTTTATAAAAAAAACGTTAATGTTTGTTTATTAAACTATAAAGAGGAGAAAAATTCTTTTTAACACATTAATGAATATGTATTATAAGACAGAATGAAAAATTGAAGTCTAGCAGTTGATAATTACTTTTTTCCAGTGTTTATTGGAATTGTATTGCTAGATAAATCTGATAATTAATATATTTTTGTTCATCTTTCAACGAAAAACATACGTACTCCTCTAATCGGCCATTAACGAACGAAAATGATGAGACTTATTGGAGTGATTGGCCACTGACATGAGAGAAAGAAAAAAAAAAAGTTCAAGTACATTACCAGCCGCAAATTCACCAAGCATACACACTATGAAATATATGATTCATCGTTGAGTTTCTGGCATCAATTGCCCTCGACGCAGACACATTCCCAGTCACATCTTTTCTCACACAAATAAATTTATATCATCACTTAACTTATATATCAATCAATCATTTTTACCAATAAATCATTTCATCAATACAAAAGTTATTCCCTCTACCGAAATCATATGTTAAATTCTCGCATCTTTTTTATTTTTCAGGGTTTAGGGTGCAACCGGACTGAGGACTTTGACACTCCAGTAAGTTCAGGCAGCAATATGGGGAGCGTTGCACGATTTCCAAAGCTTGATGAATGCGCTCATTTTCATTATGAACATGTAGAGCTTGGTGATCTCGAGGTTTGTTTCTCATTTTTATCTATTAATTGATTTTTTCTCTCGTACAATTTCTATCATTCTAAGAAGTTTGATCAACATCTTCAAATTTATTTTTAGGTTTCTGTTACTGAAGTACCACATGATGCGGGTTTTGCTGTTCGTGTCACTTCTGCAGACACCTGCTGGACCTTACAGCGTTCATATGAAAACTTTGTGATGTTTGATCGACAGCTGCATCGTTGTATCTTTGATCGTAAATTCTCATCACTTGTCAAATTGCCGGACAGTCAACCTGATAATGCTCGTGAATTATTAACCGCTTATTTAGAACACTTTTCTCAATTAAATCATGAGGGATTGAACTGCGGTCCAGTATTAAATTGGTTACAACTCGATAATCGTGGCAGAAGAATATTAGTCCCAGAATCAGATTCATGCCCAATCAATACTCCAGCAGTTGCAGCGGCTTATGCAGTTAGGCCTTATACTGCTCAAGCACAGGATGAAATATCATTCCAGGTAAATATTTTCCGGTTAATGGGGAATGTTTGGGCACATAATCTTGTATATCAATACGGAATTGGGTCATGCATGTATGATGTATATAGCAATTGTGGACAGCCGGGTTGATTAGATTTACACTCAGACATTCCAGTTAGGAGGACGTTAGGCGTGTTTATTACGCAATAAAAGCGCGTGGGAAATTGTGACCTGTGCGTTGGCCACATACATTCTCGCAGAGAACGTCGATAATATTTATACTCGTTTATTGTGACTCTTGAAATAAAATGTTTACTAAGTTCAATATATATGAACGTGCCTTTTGTATACGTTTAATTGGGTTCAATGAATGGGTGTCGTGTGATTAATTATTGACAAATTGTCAGAGATATTGAATCATTGTTTTCGTTATGGTAGACAAATATGATTGTGACATATCTATTGTTTATTTTACTGAAGTTTTATACTGTCAAAACTGCCTGGAGGAATTTCATATGTCAAGTTCTTTTCATGTTTTACAGGTTGGAGATATGATATCGGTGATAGACATGCCACCACCAGGCGAGAGTAATTGGTGGCGCGGTAAAAAAGGTTTTGCCGTGGGTTTCTTTCCAGCTGAATGCGTAGCAGTAATTGGCGACAAGGTGCCACGTCACTTGACAATATCGACTACAGTTCGATCGAAATTGCCAGTTAAACCGGTATTAAGAAAACATGGAAAATTAATTGCATTCTTCAGATCATTCATCCTTAATAGACCATCGCGCAGACGATTAAAACAATCAGGAATTCTTAGAGAACGTGTATTTGGTTGTGATCTCGGTGAGCATCTGTTAAACTCAGGACAAGATGGTAAGTGTCGCTTTGTTAAATATTATTTCATCAAGAGATATTGTGAATGAAGGAAAAAAAAATATAATTTTTATCTTTCATCTCTTTTTTTGCAGTGCCAGCTGTGCTAACATGTTGTGCAGAGTTCATTGAAACACACGGTCTTGTCGATGGTATATACCGTTTGAGTGGTGTCACGTCAAATATTCAACGACTACGCCATGCCTTCGATGAAGATCGTGTACCGGCATTGCATTCAGATGAAAGCATATTGCAAGATATTCATTCAGTTGCGTCGTTATTGAAAATGTATTTTCGTGAATTGCCCAATCCATTATGCACCTATCAGCTCTATTCTACTTTTGTTACCGCTGTACAAGCCAGTAGTGATGCTGAAAGATTAAGAAGAATGCGTGACGCTGTACGAAAATTACCCCCACCACATTATAGGTTGGTTATTGCATAATTTCCATTTAATTACCATTAAAATTTAAATTTACTGAGAATTAACAAACCTTTCTTCAATATTCTCTTCGCAGAACGTTGGAATATTTGATGCGTCATTTAGTGAGAGTAGCGGCACGCGGCGCAGATACTGGAATGACACCGCGCAATGTTGCAATTGTTTGGGCCCCGAATTTATTACGATGTAAAGAATTAGAAGTCGGTGGAGTGGCAGCACTTCAATGCGTTGGTGTACAAGCTGTAGTAACAGAGTTTCTTGTCTGTTATGCAGAGTTAATATTTGGTGATGGGCCACTTGGTCGGCCTAAATCACTAGCAATTACTACGCCAGCTCGACTGTTAAGTCTGGAAGAAGCACGCAATCGTGCGATTCGCAACGACTCGGAGTATATTGAAGTTGGTGCGGGCCCAGCTGGTTTACCACAGCACTATCATACGGTTATTGAATTACCGAGGAAACGAAATGGATCTAAACGTTCGCCTTCATTAAATTGGCGTGCCATATTTGGACGCGGTGGTTTTGGTGTACGTGGAAAAGCGAGACAAGTTGGTACACCACCGCAAACTGAAACGATGCCAAGTTCATTAAATGCGATGCGACGATTGAGACCAGTTAAAAGTGCTGATAGTTTGGATGGTGAAGACAGTCTTGGACCGTTAATGGGTCCTCCTCCAAATAGACCGTGTGGTCATAGTCGATCAGTTTCCCATGATTCGTATTTTGATCATCTGGCGGATGCACCAAGTTCATCATCACCTCTCGATCTTTCTGAAATTCAATTAAATTTTGATCTCGAAGAACGTGAAATGCGTATGTTCTCAGAGGAAGAAAGCGTTGGTGTTGCATCCGTCGAAGCATCGCCACGTCGTCAACGAAATGACATACCACCGTGCATCGCCGTGAGCGGTGGATCGAAACGTAAGAGATCACGACTTGAAGAGCGTTTACATTGTGAGGTTGAATTGAGGTTTATTGATAGTCAAAGTCCTGACCAAGTCATGGTATCGGCTGATATCCATTCAATGGAAACGCCTTCGCCATTGGTGACGCCAGGATATTTGCCATTATTGTCTGAGGCTTCTACACCAATCAGTCCCGGAACATTGCAAGCAACACCACTGTCGACGTCACCAGGTGGCACCGCCAATAGTCCTAGAATAAGTTTTCGAAGTTTTACATTGCCACTGGAGCTTGACGATCATCAATCTGAAATAAATAAAAGAGATTCATGTGATCCTAGTCAAAGATTGTCAGTTAATTTAGACGATTGCAATAAAATAAAGTCTTGCGATAGAATAGAAATGTGTGGATTGATAGTTGACAGCGTTGATAAAAGAAATGGAGCATCATCATCAGATAATTTGATTGATGAAACATCTCAGGATCAAGAAATGACGTGCGATCCAATAATTAGGACGCTATATTGTGCCACTGAAAAAGTAAAATCATCAATTGTATCCGTCATGACCATGCAAGAAGATGATAAATCAACTGTTGAATGTCAAAATTCACATAGTAATGCCAATAATGGTCTTCCTAACAATGATGTTTCGAATTCGAGAAACGATGGTGTCTTAAGTCACTCGTTGACCAATAGAAATGAACCCTCAGGTTTACCATCTTCCAATAACACTGATTCTGATTCACCAATGTCGTGTGAACATACCATTGAAGATTTACCCGATTCTGGATTTGTGATATGTGATAGTTCTGATAAAATGTTCACAAATACAGATACTCAACCTTTAGCAACGAATACAAATGATTCCGGCGAATGGGTCATAATTGAGAGAACGACTGAATCTGTTACAACCCCAACGAGCGATGCAGACAGCCCAAAAGATCCATTGGATGACACAGTAAATCCTGCAATTGCTACAGATCCTCCACGGCTGAGATCGACGTCTGACAATGTTTCACGAACTTCACTCGATTTGACAATGGGCTCGACTGTGGATACCGACACATCATGTATTGGCGCAAGTGATCTAACAGAGAGTCCAGTATTGGCACAAGAAGCTGGTGATATGTCTTATGACATGACTGAAAGTAAAGATAATAAATTATCGGCGGTGGATCAAGATGAGCATCGCTGTCGTACTACAAATCTAGATGAAAGTCGGAGATACGGGAGCGACTGTCGTAATGGAAATGATCGTCCATGCTCTGATAGTGTAATTAATCGGACATCGAATATCGATAGTGGGCGAATGGAGCACGAACATGAGTGCTGTAGTTACAGTATGAGATTGGATAATGATAATGTGTATCGTGGCAACTTGAATGAACCGAGTCAAATGATGATGTCTAAGTCTGGGATTGATAATAATTTACAAAATTATAAATCACTGACATGTGATGATGGTGATGTGCAGCAGCAACACAATTGTTCGAGGAATTATTTATCGAATGCTGAAAGACGCACAGACTGTTTTGATCGAGTACACGATACACGTCATAGTTTTAGTCACAGTCCAAGGAAACAATCAATAAATCATCACATGTTTTTATCCAAACAAGTACACGAAACATTGAAAAGAAATGCAAATACTCAAATACGTGACAATGAAAATGTTGTAATACCGTCTGAACATGCAGCGGAGGCATGTGAAATTGCTCATCATCCAGAAGGTGCATCTGAAGCTACATCACTTGACTCATCGTGCACATTTTCAAACGCATCATCGCCTATTGATGAGTCGGTGGTGTTGCGTGACACAGCCACTATTCTCCAAGAATTGGCACTACAACGATTGTCAGGTGGTGTTGGTAGTGAAACACCACTACACCCACGAAGACGATATGAATCCGATGTTTCGAGGGATCGGCACAGTCTTGATTCAGAAATTGGTCGTGAGATTGTGCGAGAGAGGAAAATGAGACATGAAAATGATTCTATGCGTGATAAATCAGAAGAGACACCTGCAACCAATGGAACGCAATATTTACCACCGTGTTTGCGCGCGCGTCATGCACGTGCAACAAGAGCAGCTCTAAGTCGTTCATTGGATGAGGGTAAATTTAAGCGTATGACGAGCGATTCATCGCGAATGCCAATTAAACAGACGTCCGACGAAAATTCACAACACAACTCAACACCAAATGTTGGCGTTGATTTATCATTGTCTTCTTCTCAAAGCACTGAAAGATTACAATCACGTAACCTTGGCCTCGATCTTGGTGATCCACGTTGTCGTGAACGAATTGAAAAGTACAAAGAAGAGAGACGAATGTTTCTTAGAGATAAATACAGGAGTGAAAGCTTTAGAGGTTCAACTTCGAGGAATGAAGATGATGGTGAACAGGCATTATTGGCCCGACTGAAACAGCGTGCTACCAGACCGTCACTTCATTGATTGACACGTTCAATGAAGAAACAAAGAAAAAAGGGAATTTTTTTGAGCTATTATGCTTCTATTATATTATAACTAAATCTATAATAGGAAACTTTTTCGTAAAAAAATTGTTGACGCGAATCCAGTGATAAACGTAAAATTGAGGCTTGAGTCATCGGATAATTGTTGAATTAATTAAGCATTTGTGCGATATATTTGTTGGTTTAACGCAATCAATTATTATTCAATCAACGTTCCCTCAGCGTTCAGCGGAATCACATTCCTCTTCTATTATTATCGTCATAACGATTTTCCTACGACGAAACGAGAGAAAATTTTTATTGATAACAATTGATAATTTATTTGAAGAGTAACAGGGGGAATAGGAAGAAAATGATGTGCAAAAAGAGCGTTAAGTTTATTCTATAGTTTTTAGTTTCATTTCCACATTTTTTTGTAATGTTACGTTTTTTGGAAATATAATGAAAGAAATGAAGTGAGATTATTTTGATTGTTAACAAAAAAGAAGTCCCCGCATTTATCGAAACAAAGAAAAATTATTATGGACACACGTGATTGAAATTTATATTTGATTAGATGAAATGAAAGTTCTGAAGTAATTAATTTTATGGGTGTGAAATTCAGATTGATTTATCTTCTTTTTCATTACTCAATAAGGATACAGGGGGACAAGCATTCTACGGTTATATTTATGTTTACCATTTATACAAGATAACTAAAATGATTGAGAAAAAAAATCCTACGCAATTTAGGCTATGGAGCGTCTCGTAATATTTCTTTGTTATTGCGTTCGGCCTAATACGCTTTTCGCCAATGCTTGACTTCATAACAGATGATCATTTTCGTATCATTCGCCGCTTATTCTATATCGGTGTTAAAAATCGAAAAAACTGTAAACTTCAAATTAATTGAGGATTATCTATTTTTTTTTTTTTCATAAGTGAAGCCAGATTTAAAATTCAGTATTTTATATAATTATATGCGACAAATGTTCGCTGATGGTAGGACAGGTCCACCGCAAGAATTCATATGAATATCTTTGCCAACATGCTAAGTTTTTGATTACTCTCAAGGCTGATATTTCTAATATATTAAGTTTTCACTTTACTGGTTTGATCGCCATTGAAGATCCCAAAAATTTTTGATTGAGAGACAAACTGATTTAATTATAATTATTAGAGAGTATTATTGAATGAAATTGCAACAAATTGTAATCTTCGCAACGCTCATATTTGACGTCGCTTGAAATACTTTATTTGTATTAATAAAAAAGAAACAAAATGAAGAAATGAAAAAGAATGATATTGAAGTGATAACAAATGACTATAGAGAACATTACCAATATTAATATTAAATCCTAATACAGCAGCAGGAACTACTCAATCAATCGTGGGCTGCTAAATTGGTTATTGTGATTGAAAAATTCGTTATGAGCATGCGATGCAATTTTCCAATAACTAACGCCAGAATTAATATTAGAGTCGAAGGAAGAATCTAAACTTATAGTGAAATTATTGCATTCGATCTCTCAATGGTACCTAAAATGCATGCATTAGTTGACAAGTAGTTCCTCCGCAAAGATATAAAAATTATATAGGCATGATTGGAGCTTCAAATAATCAGATAACGCCTTTTTGATTGCGCCAATCAATCAACATTGATAGTAACGGTATTCAATATACCTCCAGTGCTTTCTAGTAATCCGGTATTTTTTCTAAAACACTCAAAGGATGGTCCAACGAGTATTATTAAAAAAAAGAATCAAAATTATAAACATAACTATATAAAATATTGCCCTAAACATGTTTGAAACATTTTTTTTTTCATTTCACATTTGTGATAGAAGGGAAGAGAAAGCAATAGAGTATGATGAGAAAGAGAGGGCGATCATGCAGCTTCATCAATACCTATTGTTTCCTCTATCCAACTGGGGCAGAAAAAATATGTTGACAAAATTTCGAAACAAAAGAATAAAAATGTTTATCTGTATACAATTGATTGAATAGACAGATTGAATATATTGCATACACATATTGACAAATGGATGAGGCGGTAGAGTGACACCAATATAAATGATAAAAAAAACAGACGGAGAATATCAACGAATAAATTCTCAACATATATGGGACATCGTGTGCTATAAATAAGTGTGAAAGGCCACGAGAGAAATGTATTTTTAATAATTTGTGATTCATGTATAGCTGTTGAAAGATATACGTCTTCAGTAAATATAATAGGACAATTTCAACAGGAATTAATCTACAATAACTACTATAGTAGCGGATAAAGTTATCCTCCCTCTTCCGTATACATAAAGACCAAACAGAGACTATTGCCGTAGTATTTAAGAACGTCTACCACTAATTTTCCCAACTTTACGATGAATATCATCAATATTACATATATATATATATATATGAATACTTATCGAATCGATTGTTCCTCAATATGGCATCTTTGAATTGAGTGTCCTGACCTAAGGTCGTAAAAAAAAAAATGAAACCATTGTCTCACCCAATACATAATTAAACAAAGGAGATAACTATATAACAGTATGAAAATTGTATGTAGTCAAATATATAACTATTCAAAATTGACGAAATTCTCTATACATACATTTATACTCCATCCACAACTTGAATATTGTGCATATACTTTTCTTGTTTCTTTTATCTTCTGGAACGGAAGCACTTTCGTATCATGAACGATTCAGTATATCGGATTTCATCGCATCTTGCGTCTTGATAAAAACAGAAAAGAAGTTGAGTTGATAGTGCCAATATACAGAGATGATTTGAAAAAAAAAAAAATCTTCGGACACATTGTCAACGAGAGAGTCAACTTCTTTTCAGTTCTGATGCCCTCAACGCATAAAGAAAAGAGAAAAAGAAAAAATTCCAAAGCCGAAGGAAAGAAAAACAAAGAAGAAATCGAGTGAGCCTTCAGTCTTTACTTCTTTAAACGCTGGTGATAGAGTGGTTGAAAGGTGAGTACCACTTGTCGAGTGCCGGAAGAGTAAAGAGAGAGAAAGGGTTGGTTTGTGTTCCCGTCATATATTGTAGTCTTGACGATGAGGGGAAAAAGAGAGGGTGCGAACGAGAGAGAGAGGAAGAGATGGTAGTTTTGAGCTCGCTTTTATGCCGCGAAAACCACTTGAATCCAAGCATCAGGGGATTTAGAGGTTCACAGAGGTGAGGGCAACTCCGTGACTATCGTTGGATCTTCCACGGTAATTATTTTTAAACACGTCGTCGGTGATATGAATCTTGCGTGTTGTTTTGTTGTGCTTTCTCATTTCATCCCTTTTCTCTCACCTCTTTCTCTTTATCCCTACTCTGTGAATTTCGTTCTATATACATGTATACATACAATATATAAATTCTCACTGCATCTCTCATACAGCTGGTTGTAACTAAATAACCAGCGAC
This sequence comes from Meteorus colon, assembly GCA_030523085.1. Taxonomy (NCBI): domain Eukaryota; kingdom Metazoa; phylum Arthropoda; class Insecta; order Hymenoptera; family Braconidae; genus Meteorus; species Meteorus colon. The sequence goes on from JAPYZH010000001.1 coordinate 1,339,847, forward strand.
TAATTGGAAGCTCTTGGCACCGTCGTCATCGTCGAACGTTCTGCATATTGTCGTTGAGACTGCTGCTACTCTCACGTTATGTCACGTATACGTATATCTCCAATTATCGTTAAACAACCCCTCTCGCTATGTGTACATCATGGAAGATGAAGTGAGAAATCACTCCAAAGTACAATTTCAATCACAAATAATCCTGAAAAATGTCATGTTACGGTTTAGATGTTGTAATATAGTTATGACCAAGCTGCAGAATTACATGAGAGAGTAGGAAAATGTTACTTACTTAGCATGAAATATGGCAGTATTTTATCATGGACAATCCATCATTATTAATTCGTACGAAGTTAACATGCAGATGGTGAAATCATGATTGGAGAATTAAAATTTAAAACCACATGTGCTGCGTACGATTCGCTGTTCATATAAATACATTTTTTGTTTACGTATTAGTCCCACGTGTGATCAGAACCAACAAATTTTTTGCACTGCTCCATAAGTATTTCTGACATAATTGAGTTGTATTCAAATTCTTCACAGTGGTAGCTGACATCACGAGTTTCAAACACTGGTTTGCGATTGGCATGGAGATCGCAGGATCATCGTGGATTGGATAATAGGTCACAAATAACAGCATAAAGATTTACTGTTCGAATCTTCATGAAATGAATTGATATTATCTCGTGAATTGTTGATTGAATTAGAATCTGGACAGTTTTCTTCATAGATGTAGATATGAATCAATATTCTCCAGGCAATAAATACCACATAAAAATCCAACTTAAACCGAGGCTTGATCATCAAGCTCCTGCATGCAATGCTCAATACTTATCTATTTGTATTCTAGCGAATTTGAATAAGTGAAATAAAGAAATAAAACTTGGCTACACTTCAAATCACAAAAGTAAATGTTTGTCGAACACTAACTTTTGATTTCAATCATGTGCCATGTATACTCCGTTGCCTTGAAAGATAAGATAGATTCTTTTCATTCATTTTAGCTTTTTCTGTCACCTCATCTGTCCTCCAACACATACGATGAAGTGCGCCGGGTCGTCACGTTCTTTGGTCACTCGGTGGCTCCCGACGTTTCCACTTTCACAGTGGGAAAAATCGAATCAGTATCCGCCCTCGCACACGAAGCCGACAATGTTATTTGTTAGTAGAAACGTTGAAGTAACCGAAGGTTGAAACGAGGCCAGATTGCTTGGTGATCAAGTTAAGCGGCACGTGGCGCCAAGCCAAGCCCTCTGCTCATATTTCTCTTCCTCTTTATCTATCATTCCTGATCCTTGTCTTGCTTCGTACCATTTACTTTCAAAGCGTACCTATGTACACACACACACAACAATACAACAAATTATGTATAAGCGAGAATAAAAATTGTGAATAGAAATGGTACACACAGGAAAGAATGCACTAAACTGCGGGGGAAAAGATGAATTTATCCAGAAATGAAAGGATGTTTAGGATGAGGAGTGAAGAGTGACACGCGTCAACAACTTGACAGCTTGTTAGGTTAAATGTGACTATATAAATAAAAATATACAGGAACTAAGGACTCTCACTATTTGTTCTTCCAAAACCTCGACATCAGTAATTGTCCCGAAAAAATCAGCATTTACTGTCTCAGCACATCCAGACACCAAAAAAACTCCTGAAAAATAGAGTTATACTTAGAATAGACAAATGTTACCCAGGCATATGAAATATCTATGTGAACTAACCGAACAACTGTTACACAACAGTATAATCCTAATTAACATTCCACACATTGCATCCATCATTTCTCCATTGTGTTTCAGTTGAATTGGAACATTGTCCAACAATAAAAAATCAGCTATCTCTGATTCAACTCAATTCCGATAGTTCATCGGACCCATTCATCAATCAATGAATTCAAATATCACCACCATATCGATCCCGACATAATTGAACACGAACGGGGAATTTTCCTTCTCATTACCAGCCCCCCTCTTTTTCTTCACAACAATAATAATTTTATCAAACGCTATGGGATGATATACATTTACGAGATGATATGGAATTCAATTGAGTGGATTATTACGGTACCTGTTCACCCCTTACACATATACACATATACATATACGATTTAACTCGTAGTGTCCCTTTTCATGACCCTGTGATCCCAAACCCCCTTGGCGACTTTATCATAGAAATATAGGAATATCCCTCACACTTTCGCTTGGGTTTTGGGTACATTATGTGAGGGCCTATCGTTCAAACCCTCCTATGGCGAAAAATAATGAAAGTAATTCGAACCCGCCCACTGCATTTAGTATATATGTGTGTGTGTATGGTACCTAACCAACACATCTCTATCATTCCTCGTCCCTTTCCGATTTTTCCTCCGTTGTCACGATTTTTTTTTCACGCGCTTCATCTTTTTCTTTCTCCCACTTTCTATATATACTTTTTTTCTGTATCATGCGCGTACAGCTCTCTCTATTGGCCATTGTCAGCCACTTCATTGTCCTTTATTTCATTATTTTCGCCACATTCCATTCTGTGTAGCACCCGCGAGAAAGACGAGGTGGGGAGCCATCCATTTACTTGTATCTGTATGTATATATCTATATATATATAAGTGTAAGTACTACGGTGCATTTTCTACCCTTTATTTACGTACCATAATAACAGGCGTCTTAATGGAATCTAATAAACATCATAAATGGCCCGTGATCTAATTTATGAGAAACTACTCGACGTGCACAATTCAAAGCTTTATCTCTATATGATGCACAGGTGTTTGTTTAATATAAAAGATTGGTACGTATATGTATTTATATTCATAGAGTCCGTGTGACTTCAAACGAACACACACTGAGTCATAGAATTCGCAATATCACGTTCGCAAGACGAGATCATGAATAAAGATATGGTCGCACTGCTGTTCAATATAATATGTTCACGTTTGTGTGTATATGTATGTGTGTGTGCTGTGTTGGAAGTGATGCATATAAAAAAAAAATATACGACAGAGCAAAAAAAAACTCTGCACGATTTGAATTTTCTTTCATATCTCCATGTATGAATTAGAGCGCTTTCATTTATATAAAAATGAATTTTTCTCCTCTACAATTTGTTTATTTATTTAATTTTCATATTTTTTTCTGGTTTCAGGTTTTTTTTCCCGTATATCCTTTCATATTTACACATATTTTGTGTGTATGTATATATATATATATATATATATATATATGAAGAGAGAGCGTGAGTGCGTGAACAGAGCGCGCGATATTTCGTATTTGAGAACGTGCTACTGTGATTTTGTTCCGATAACGTAATTACGCACCCTCCTGCATCCCTTCAACGCTCTCTTCGTTTCCACTCTTGCATTATGTGTGCATATGTATGGGTGAGTATGAATCTCTCTCATATGTGTATATATGTATGTGTAACTATTATGCGTATATATATATATGGTGTTCCTGCAGGACCTGTGACAGAGTCGCTACTGCCGGCTTGCCCTGATCCCTCGCAATTACTTCCCATTATCTGGGTATTAGGATTCAGCCCCCAACTGAAAGCACGGCGCGTATTCTCAGTAGCTCCGCCTGTAACAACCCCCAATATATGTATATATATGTGTGTATGTATATTTTGTATATTGGATATGTGTATAGGGCTGGTAGGGCTATCAAGACTGTGTCGAGAACCATACAGTCATGGTGTATAGTTTTACAAATGAGAGAGTATGAGGGTTAGAGAATTGAAAGAGAGATAAATTTATCGCCAGTTTAGTTATACCACTATAACCGCAACAGGTTCCGACGGCACTAACGTCTTCTAGTACTACTTGATTTCAAATTCATTTTCTGGATAGAATAATTTATGTTTATGATAGGTTATATTTGCGAATATTTTTTGTTTTAAGACAAATTTACGAATGAAATAATACTGTTTTGTTTATTGATCAAATGTTTTTCTTTTGTTTTCAGGTTTCGTCATTTTTTTTTTGGCTCTTCTTATTTCTTTTCAGATATTCATTACAAATGAATAGTTGACACGGAATGTTGAAATTGATACATATTTACATTGCCGTAAGAAATAATTTTTTAATACACTTTGTTTATAATTTATCGTAAATTTCTTATATTTTTTTGTTTTTCGTAGTGTTTTGTTCAAATTTATCTAATATATTGTACACTTTGTATGTAGCAATGTTCATTTATATATATATATTTATATATATATATATATATATTTGGTTTTCTTTATTATAGAATGAAATGAAAAATTCAATTTTCTTTTTTTTTTTCCGAACTATTCAACGCTCCCATATACGAAAATACACTCATCGATCAATTTTTTCGTTAATATAAGTAATGTATGTGATAATGTAAATGAAATTGAAAGGAAAAACAAAATTATGTTAAATTACGTTATTATAGAGATGGTTTGTTGTTATTCATCTATTGATGATCATCTACGACGAACTAAATCACAGATTACACTCTACACTTCTCTATAAATACTAACATTTCTGTATGCACTTGGGCGATGCTAAAAATCTTCATGTTATTTCTTGTGAAATGAGATTTCTGATGGCAATATGAAAGTCTTGAATATTTAAAACAAAGCTTTCTCCATTTGTTCGTTTCCACCATTTGTTTTTGATCCAAGATTATCAATTGTTGTTATATAGATAACCACTAATTTTATTTCACAGTCATAATGTAATGAATAGTTCAATAGACATCGACGTAAACTTGTTCATATCAAATAACTTTTGCTTCAGCGATGATGACGTTGCAGCGATTGACTTCCCTGGTGATGAGATATATGATTATGATGATATGCCGAATTGTTCGAATATACAGAACGATGATGGAAGCTAATTGAAGGCGGTGATGATGTACGTCTTGATACATTTGCTGTTTTTGATGCAGTAGTAGTGGCGATTGTGGTGATTGCAGATTGCACAGGCGACGGTGCTTCATCACCAAGGACATCAATCTCATCAGAATCAGAATCAATTGCTGCATCACTGCTTGCACGCGATTCACGACCACCATTTAGTGAAAAATCAACTGGTCTTTCTATGAACAAAATTCAATGAAAAGAATTAATCAAGGTAATTATCTTCGATCCATCATCATCAACACCATCAATTAATTAATCAATGAACAAATAGATAAGTAAACTGATGTTAATTAATTTATATTCCAGGGAATACCACAAAAACTTTAAATCTGTACAGATATTCATGAATGAATCAGGTCAGAACAATCTATGAAATGAATAAATCAAGAGGTCAAAACTGTGTTTGCAAAATAAAGTTAAACGTGTACACGTGTACTAGCAAAGCGAACAATTGAGAATGTAGGTGTGGCCGAGCACTTAGCTGATATATAATTGACTAATTCTCTTGAAGTAGCCACGAATTGAGAAGTGAAGTAAGTACAGAGTCAGAAGGAGACAGCATATAATGAAAGGAGGCGTGGAGTTGTGTTACAGTGGGCAGGAGCTGCATGAGGAAGAGTGATGAAGTGATCTATATATGAATATATGCATAGATGAGGGAGGTATTGGAAGTTGGTTCCACTTCCTTCGTCTTGGAACATCGTATATATATATATATATATTGTCTTGCCATCTTGAGGAGTCTGCGGAGACGCGTTTCCTTGATATTTAAGGAAAGTTCCCTTGACTCCGTTGACTGACTTTACTTGATATATATAATACTATCTACACATAGATATTATATAGCCCCTCTACATTCACCACCGCCACTGCCGCCTTGGTCCCATCTTACCAAGGAAGATGTCTCAGGCTAACTTCGTTAGTGTGGAACGTAGCTCCAACCCCTCTTTCATATAACGCCAAATGAATAAGAACGGAGCCATCTTGGCAGTACTCGATACGCTATCTAGAAGGGCAGGGGAAGGTAGAGTTGATAAAAGGGGTTACACGGATATGATGCGGTGAACTTTGGATCACGACAAGTATTTCATCTGAAGCGACGCGCTGTAGTTATCTGCAATTATCAAACCTGATGATGCAGATGGCAGAAGTGGAGGTGAAATGAGAAGATGCGCACGTCGTACTATGGTAGACGAGGCAAGTTATATGTTCAATTCATTACGTCTTCTTGCTAATAGGTATATATATATATATAACATTTATTTATCAGTGGGTATTAAGAATGATTCTTGGTATTAATTCAAGTATTTTATTTATAGGGTAGTTCAATGATGATGTCGATATAATGGAAATTGTTCTGTATTTTATTTTCTGAATTTTCTGTGATGGAAAATAGGATTTGTTAAATTTCATATATGCAGAACTTTGCTTTACAGTTTCTAGTAAAATGTGTTCCACAAAATAGTATATATGTCTATGTGCTTATGGATAGTGGTGTTTGAGAGCATGCACGTGAAGTGTTAGGAGAAAGGTTTATTGACGAAGGTGCAAAGTGGTTAACGATGTCGGAGAACCTGGCGGTCAGTTTGGCCGGAGAAACGGATCGTGTGTGTCACATATGCAGAACCTCGGGATGTATGTGTGTATACATGAACATAACATGTATAAAATATTATAGCGATATCTAAATTGATGTATCTCATATGTTTTTCATGTCATTTGTATTTTATAGTTTTGATTTCTTTTTGTGCGATGGTAAAAGCACTTTTGGAGAATTTCTCACATGTTTTTTATAGGAGAATATCAAAATTATGAGGAATTGCTGGGATGAGTATTGATATTGAATAATATGAAAGGACTTTATGAATTAGCCAAATGTGTGATGGTAATTTTTTTGAACAATTCATGTGAATGAATGTGAAGGTGAGAACTTGATTGGATGTAATCAGTAATTTTAGAATCTTCGCTTCAATTTCTATGTATTGATATTGATATATTATATTGAATAAGATGAAATTTTATAATGTTATTGTTTTTATACCTGCAGGTGAGGTTGCTGAGGATGATTGTCCGCCACACTGTTGTCCGCCGGAGAGACTTCCGTTGCTACCACCGCCGCTACTACTACTATTAATCTTCCTCAATTGTTTTTTGTGTTTCATCCGGCGATTTTGAAACCACGTTTTGACTTGCGTTTCTGATAAATGAAGTGCAGCTGCGAGCTCTACCCTTTCTGGTGTACTTAAATATCTCTGTGCTTCAAATCTCGCTTCTAAACCTGCCAATTGTTGATCACTAAACACCTGAAACATATCAGAAGACATAGAGTCAAAAGAAACCATTTCTGATTAAGTTTATTTATGACTCGGTGTTCAGAAAAATACTAGCAATATTTTTGGAAATATTGAGCAGTGTGCTTGACTATTTAGCTGTGGTCAAAACACCGGTTGAACTAAAATGGAGATAATGCCAATTCTTGACATTTTGACAAACTCCAATTTAAAATATTTTTATAAAGAGAAGAGTTGAAAAATTATTAGCGAAAATGTTCGGGATGAGTTCACGTTAACAGAACCACAAATTCTCAGACAAATTTTAGATTTTACATTCATCTTAGTGGTGAATAAAATAATGTATATCTGTTCAAACGAATCAAAAAAATTTTTATCCCTGTCAAAAAAAAAAATAACAATTCATGGGAATTTAACGATTCTCTTCCGCGTTCTGTGAGATGTAATTTAACATTTGACTCAAAATTAAAAAAGAAACGTAAAAATATGTTCAAGATTGTAAATTCGGTGATATAAACAAAACATAACGATGAACTTGTAATTCTTCTTAACGAATAAGTTCTAAATAATTCGTTGGAATACACGCGAGTTTTGATAATTGAAAATTGACGGTGTAAAAATTACGGGGCAAGGTGAACCTATTGATTATAAAATTATTCATTATTTTCACTCTTACAGTTCTGGCTTTACGACGACGACAATGCTTCAATGCTGCCAAATCATTGACACCAGGCACAACACCAACACCCATACCAGCAGTGCCAAATAAAGGTCCAAGAAAGAATGCTGCCGGTGGACCCGTCGGATAACCTGGCAATAAACTCGCAAATTGTTGATATTGCTGATGATGCTGCGAGTGAGAAGTTGGTGCAAGATGATGATGCAATTGACCATGATGACTATGTATAGATGGATCAACGCTACCGCGACTCAATATATCCTCAATTAAAAACGATGTTCGACTTGCTGACGTGCCATTTGGCTGTTGTTGATGCGATTGACAAGTTGACTGCATCATTTTTTTAAAAACTCTCGAAGGAAGACCGAGTAAGAGTTATCAATGAGAAAAATACAGCGGTTGGTATAATTTTCACTTACTCATGTCATTCACCACTTTGCTCTGATTCTTGCAATAATAACGATACAAACTCCCTCAAGAAACAAACATTTGTTAGAATGCAGTAGATCATTGAAATATTTCCTACATTCGTAGTGCCACTATTTCAATCGTTGATATATTCCAAAAAATTATCTATTCACAATTCCGGATAATCATGCATATGGGCAGATGAAGAATAATTTTTCTTCTTGAATAAACTATACAAAATAAGAAAAACAAATTAAATAATTTAAAAGCACATGGAATTTTATTCAAAATAAGAAATCCAAACAGATTTAACTTCAGATTTTTTTTCACTAAATTCCTTTTTCTCCATTCGTTTACATTCAATTCATTTCCACCAAATAATTATACACTTGAAATCACCCACATTTATCTTGTGTAACGTTGAACAATACTCAAATGACATAACACACACGTGTTATCGTTCGGGCAGAGCTATGTAAGACACTGGCACCGTTTAACCCCCTATCGGTCCGTCAACCTGCCGATTGAGCTCGTCTGTCGGTTCCTCATACACCCCTTTATGTCCTATCACCATTCTTCTCTTTCTCACTCGTTCACTTGCTCATCATCTCACCCGGCCCTTTTTTTTTTACCATGGATTGGTGGAGGGATGGTTTTACTTCTTGTCTATGAACATGGGGGTAGTTGCGCAACGCATCCATTCGTTGGTGGTGAAATGCTGCTCTAAACTCCAATTGGCTCGTTTACTAATCGTGGGCGTGAACTCACGATTTTGCGTTGCCATGGAGATGTTCAACCCCTGGCACATGAAATTCCGTGCTTGCGGATTCGCGGAAAATGTATGTGTGTATATATTTATATGTATAGAGGTATTGTCGTCGTGCCTCGTCTAGAACGTTGGTAACCGAGAACCACTCGTATACACATATATATATATGTGTATACACAAGAAAAAGAGATTGAAACATCTTTTCAACCGCCACTTATTTAATAGACATTTATTTTTACTCTATGAAACATTATTTACGATTCATTTCATTTGGTATGTTTCAGAATAGTTCAGCATCAATTCAACAGAACAGAAAATTTTATCTGGAAGTAAATTGTGAAAATGATACGGACAGTAAAATTTTTTGATTGATTTCACACTCTATTCTCAGTTTTTTGCTTCATTGTGAATGACTGGATTGTAATTAATTGACAAGGTAAGGACCACTTAATTCTTTTCTGTTATTCGTTATCGTGCGATATTATAAACATTGAAAATAATGAAATTTAGAATATATCATAACTTCGTTGAATAGAATTATTTGAACGCTATTCAAATTCTTTCGTAATATATGAGCCATAGAATTACTTCGATTACTCTTGACACGACAATTCTAAATGAGATATCCCACAATAGCATTCACTTTATTTTATAAATTCATTCTGTTTGGAGTATTTCGACAAATATGCATTCCAATATATGACATTCATGAGCGTACATAAATAAGCAATCAAATTGGAATGAAAAGCGCTCGAAGATCAGAACCAGAGACTGGTACATGAAAAAAAAGCAGTAGCAGAGGAAAAATTGTCATATAAAAGTGAATTTGCAGTAATATTTTTTTTTCACCGTTTTATCTTTCCAAAATACAATTGTCCCAATTTGTCGACATCATCCATGTCCATATATCGATCCTAGAGTGGCTACACGTGGATCAGACAATCGCTGGCTGGTATGTGATGCATATGTATCTGAATTATGTACATATATGAGATGAGGAAGAAGGAAAGTGTGTAGGGATGCGAACGAGGATGAAGCAAAGGCGACGTATATATGTCAGGTATTAGATTAGTCGCTTGTGCTTGACAGTATACAGAACAGTTTCCTGTGAACGCGTTGAAGTACTGTCTATATATATTCATGTACACTCATATGTATACATGTATGTGGTATAAAGCACTATATCGCCACAGTATCGTTTATCGTGATGTGGTCCTCGTTCGTGTCTGCACACAACCCATTGGCCCGCATAGAAACGTTGGTCGCCGTTGTGGCGATGCGAATTATAGACGGTTCTCTCCCACAAGATTGATCAATGGTGCCGGTTTACAAACTATCAACAATATATGTAGACAAATCATGATACATTTATATATATACATAGTGAATTGTAATTAAATTCATGTGATTTCGATTTATAGACATTGCAGGAGTTCAAAGAAACATGGCAATACGTTTGAAAAGGACACTGATAATCTTTATCAGAGTGGCTTTCAACATAGAATTCTGTTATTTATTCTCTTGGAATTTTATTTCTGTTGAACAATTTAAGACACAAAAATATTTATCATGACTAAGAATATTTTGCTGTATGTTGATTGTGAAATTTTTATGGGCTACTGTTCTTCGGTATGTTTTGTTATTTCAGACAATTTATTTTCTAAAAGCTCTCAATTTCTTCAATTTTTTGCGTTATGGTTCACATTTTTACGGAATATAATTGTGAATTTCCATTTTCTTAGTACAATCTTCGAGGTAGGAAAGAAATTTCAAACATTCCATCATGAGACTGTTCATCAAACTGATAATGAATATTTATTGATAAAATTATGAACTTTCTTGTAGGGAATCACTGAGAGAGCTGAATAATGTTGACAAATTCCTGTTTCTTCGTTCAAGTATTTCAATATTGGTGTAAACTTTAACAATATTGAATTTATTATACAAATAATTGAGCATCACTAATTAAAATCAAACTTCGACACTAATTATATTCACAATGCGTCGATTGAATTTTTGGAGTATTCACTTATGTTAATTGTCATATTTGATATGAAATATTGATCATCACTGGTACCATGATAATTGTCTGAATCAAATTACAAGAAGATTGATTGAGTAAAGAATTTCGAAAAATTGTCATTAATGTATAGCGCGTGTCAACATTCATTCGAACTACTACAATGCCATTTAAAATGATTAAAATGATTGTTAAATGTATAACTGCGTTACTCATGCGCGTGTCTCTTCCATCAGTGACAATAGTTACTCTATATTATATGTAAGGATTTATATATTATATACGTTAGCGCAATTAGCTACTGGTAAATGATGGTAATAGATGGTGGAAGTCCCTCTGTGTAAGTCCACAAAAGCCGTCGACTCCTCGAGTTTCTGACTCGGGACATAACAGAGTGACGTGCCGCACACCCCCTTGAGACTCGTTAGTGAAAGCCGTGCAACCAAATGTATATATTATATATACGTATATATAAATATGTGTACACATGTGTGTGTATGATTGTGAAACAGAGCACTCAGCCTCGTGTTGAGCTTGAACCAGTCTTTTCTCTTTCTCTGGTACTCATCAATGCTCCACGATATCCTGATGATGTCGACGATGTAACACGACGGATACTGGACGTTGAGTAGCGCTAATACTTTGATATCCACAGCATGAGGACGAGAAACTAAAGACTAACGAGCGTGCTTGCTTTTTTTTCTCCCTTCTTTTATTATCGACTTTCCAGAGTCGTCGAGAATTTAATCCGTAAAAGTTTTGAACATCCTGTTGAACGAGCTGATGATTTCCTTTTGATATTTGAGTTGATATACATTAAGTTTAATTGTGTTACTCTTCTTGTATTTAATTCATTTCGTTGTTCTTGAATGATAGACTTTGATATTGAACGGATGTATGAAAGTGGTTGGAATGTGAAAGAAGAATAGATTAATGTTCTGTATGGAATATTTAGTTAACTTTACTCAGAGTATTATGTTAGGAGTTATTGGGAAAAAATGTGAATATTACTTTGCGAAAGCACTGGTTGAACTATTGCTCTCAGTGAGAAGAATGCTGATGTTTTTTCTCTAACGTACGAGTTGATGTATATGTACATTTATTATGAAACTTCCTTTTTTGTCAATTATTTTACTCTATTTTTACTTCTTTTTATTTCTAAGAATATTTTTTAATGAACAAATGTACAAAGGTAGTTGTAGAGTCAGAGATAGAAAGAAGCTTTATCTCTTACATAATTGTATAATTTATGCAATATAATATAAAGAAATAACAAACTAACGAATGAATAATATGGTCTTGCAAAGTTAAATAATAACTTCCAGGAAAGAATATATATAAAAGGTTGTGCATTAAAATTTAAGTCAATCTACGTGTATATGGTGTGAATATTATATTATTTAAATGGTTTTATATATAATCGTCATTAGAAGCTCGTTGGTAAAATGCCCGAGAGAAAGTGGCTGGGTGTTGTATATTGCAGAAGAAGAATCCACGCCGCCAAAGAAGAAAAAGTGTGAGCACGATGGGAATAGCGAGTAGTAATGCAATTAATAAACCAATGAGAATTGCTGCATCACGTTCAGGACGTGCTCCATAGAGATCTAGACAACGTAATTTTCTATGTTCTAAAGATGACATATTTTTTCCAGCATGTTCTGGTGGGGCTGAACAAAACATTTTATTCACATCTTCGCCCATGAGAGTCTGGCCAAATGTTGGCAATAATGTCCCCACCTTTTTGGACAAAAATAGTAATCACAATTATTGATAGAGGTGATAAATTTCAGTTTCATTTTATCTTCAATCAAATTTAATGACGAACTTATTGATGTCATTTTTACTTACCAGATATTGATTATCACAATCACAGGACCATTCGTTACCAATAAGATCCAACTTTTCAAGATTGTCCCAATGTCCAACGAGATTTTCGGGTAAGTATTTCAAAATGTTGTTTGATACATCCAATATTTTCAACGGTGGCCAAGTTGCACCAAGATCCTGCTGATGCAATAATTCGATTTGAGAATGTACTTTTTATTAATTCTCCCAGTTGGAATCAAAATTTGATTGTCATATTATTGTAATTATAATTTATAGCTCACATGCATGACAATTGCGTCTTCATCAATCTCGGATAATCGTGAACAGTCACATACATCAAGTTCTTCGAGTGCTGTTAGATGTGAGAAGACACTTGGACCAATTCGTGTCAAATATGGTAATGAACATAAACTAAGTTTTTTCAACATCGGTAAATTCGGAAATACATTGGCATTATCAAGTACTTCAAAAGAATTCTCATCTAAGTTCAAATATTCCAAAGCTGTGGCTTCCACAAGTGCACTTGGAATATTTTCTAATCGATTTCCATTCAAATACAATTTTTTTAAACTGGCTCTGCGGAAAAATTTTATGGTAATTTACTAGAATTTATAATATACTATTGATATTTCATTTCATTGATGATATTTAAAGTTTTATAATACTTGTGTACGTGAAACATATGATCCGGTAGTGTTTGAAGATTACAATACTCAAGGCTAAGTTCCTTGAGGTAGTGAAGTTCACTCAGAGCAATGAGACTGCTGTGATCGATAATATCTAAAGGATTACCGTTAAGAATCAACACTTCTAAGTCTGGGGTGTGTTCAAAAACATCTGAATGAAGTGTATGGAGATTGTTGTAACCAAGATTTAATACTCGTAATTTTGGTAGTGGTTCCCACTGATTTGGATTATACCTGCCCTAAAATTCGAAGAGTGAAGGAAAAAATGTTTCAGAATTTTCATGAAAATATCAACACAATCTTATCAACTTTTGCAATGCATCTTACTTGAAACACCCGTGGTCGAAGCATAGCTGACGTAAGTTGATTGTGACTCATATCGAGTTCAGTCAGTTCTCGAATTTGTTCAAAGACTTTATCATCAATCTTGACAATTCTATTAGAACGTAGAATCAATTTGTTGATGGTGACATTAGGAAATGGTTTAAGATGAGCAATTGAATTTGCTTCGAATGTTACAAGTTTTAGAGTTGTGATGGGCCATGACCCATTTTCAAAGTGATGAGTTAATTGACGACCGGTACAGTTTATCATGTCCACTGTGAAGTAAAAATTATTCATCGATTCAGCCGCATTTTCTGATAATCAATATATTATCTCGGTGTGGTATTTCACATTATGATGCATGAGAAAATGAATATTTTGTTACCTGTGCACTCGCAAATGTCGCAAATCTTTGGTACAACGGAATCGCCAACATTTTCAGTTGGACTTAAAGTTGTAGAACTTGGAGCTGATTGTTCTGTAACAATACTGGTTTCATTGTCACAACGTGCAACCACAAAAAGAATTGTAATGAATAATACACGGTACATTATTCGTTTGTCTTAACTGCGTTCACTACGGTGTTTTCGTTAATACAGAATAGATTTACTCATATTATCAAATACTAGCATTGTCACCGATAACACACAAGATAGGCTGATAAGATAGCAATACGCAGGATTGGGTATATTACTCATCGTGCGCGTGGAGATCGAATGAGTCGGCTGCCTGACTTTCTCGCGTATATATAACAAACACGTGAATGCATTCATTGTGCTTACTCTTTTGCAACAGCAAATTTCATGGTGACGAATAATTGTATCCTTATATGCTAACAATATTTCAGGTTTTATGATAAATTCAAACATTTGGTGCTGCATGGTGAAAGTATTTGTAATTGGAAGATAAGAATCATTGATTGTCGATGAGATTGATAAAATGAATAATACCATTTACGAGAATGTGACAATCTCAAATAATTTCTTTCATTGCACCATTGTTTGCTCTTATAAGAACTAGATTTTGTTGTCTTCTCCAACACAATTATTTTTCACAAACTCATCATCGGATGAATTCAAACGCAACTCATTCATTTTGAATTGATGAGAGAATTTGTCGCCACTTTTCTTTTCTCGAAGCAACTCAGTGAATTCATGGGGGAAACAGACGATTCTATACTGATTCAGTATAATAAGATATAGTGAGATAAATCATATTTACATTTTTTTATTATTTATATGGAAATATTCATACACACAGATCTTTTAATTAAAGACCAAGCGAATTGTTGATACAGAGTTTTTATTTAGTTATCTCCAATTTCTTGTTAGCTTGTCGCGTTCTGTAAGACATAACAGCGGCAGCACTACAGAAAAACACGCCAAGTGCGATCATTATCCACTTCATACATCTGAAAGAAGATATTTTGTCATTAAATCTAGTGATCCAATATTCTTCATAGTCAATGTACAATTCATCTGTCCCAACTTACTCAATTATGTATATAACATCAAACACAGTCTGGAGCTTTTCGAGGAAGACATCACTCAATAAAATACCTTCCTCAACCCAAAATAATGGTAAAAGTGCTGTTGGAAATGTTTTCATGAGTTCGAACTTGGTCACATTATGGATAAACATATTGAATTGGAGCCTTTTTCTTGCTGACATTGGTGTGCCCGTCATTGATTCAAACTCCAAGAAAACTTCGTGTTCTTCCTATTAGGAAAAAGAATTTAATTATCTTTGTGAACATATGAATGTGGTTGGATCATCTGTTGGTTATTACTGTATTAGGATGGAGTCCATCTACTTGGCTCAAATACTCTTCATCGACAAGATATAAATGTGGTAGGCTAGCAATAAGAGGTACGTCCTTGCAACGAGATAGGTCCATAAGACCTTTTTTCAAACAAGTTATGTTTGTTGGACAGAAACATTTGAGCTCAGGATCCGTACTCATATCACCAAAGTCAACTGTATAACGATTTGATGGAATTCCTGAAAGATGTGAGAAGTGAAAAAAAAATCAATGAATTCTGTTGAAACTGATAAATTGTCAAACATCTTCATCATCGGATCACTAACCCGAAACGTTGCTGGTCTTTTGGAACTTCGCACCCAAACTTCGACAAACATCAGGTGAGAATGCAATAACATCTTCGTCTTTATATAAATAAGGATGAAAAATTGTAGAGTCAGTTCCATTCAAAGTATTACAATTTCCTTCTTCATGCCAAATATCCAATTTTGATTCACCATTGAACTCTTTTACGACACCTACTTGAAATACATCCTCAAGACCCCGTTTAACTCTTATCCGATCGGGTGAAATTGTCCCATTTTTCTGTAAATTGTCATCATGATAATTGATAGTATTCATTTTTTCAGTTGTATTCAAACATTATGGGGAATGTTTTTATGTATTGAATTGCGTCAAGAAATCTTTACATTCAACGTGGTCTGAGAGAATGCATATTCAGAAATTTGTTAATCAAAAGAATTAATAATATATTGAAGAAAGCTTGATTTAGTTATATACTACGAATACTCTCTGAAAGCACTTACTGCACCAAATAACGCAAACTTGTAGTTTCCACCATCTTTCAAAAGCTCATCATCTTTTTGACGTAATAATGAACATATACCACTACCGGCAAAGTCCGTTACTGAACAATCAATTGGTAAACCATCCCATAGAAGCTGTTTTGCTGTTGTCTTTACAAACACCGAATCTGGTTGGTGTAGAATACTGTCCATGCCTTTTGCTATGATAATCATATCAAATGAAGATATTGACACTAATGAACTTCAATCAATCATCAGTTGATCAATCGTATTACTGAGTAGAAATTCACATACCGACAACACGAGTCATTCCTGGTCGATCTTTAACAGTTGACATGACTGCACTCAACATTAATAAATGTGGGAATGTTAGTACAGTATTTTCCGAAAGTCCTGGTCCACTTTTTGCTTGATTGAAGTGCCATGTCAACTTGAAACTGAACTCTACTGTGTCATCTTCCTCACGATCAATTATATTTACTTTCTGTTTGTATTCACTGAAGAATAATTCAATTGTTACAATCATTTTCATTAATGAAAATGCGCATTTTAATATTTTTACTCACTCATAAAAAAATGGTCCAACCTCTTGCACAATTGGCTTTGCGCCTGCGGCTATTTCCGTAGGATTAGTTATATTAAATATATAAATCTTGAAATCCAATGGGAAAGGAATATTCTCCCATAGTCCTCGCAGTTCTGAACCTTGTTTCAAGACTTTTTGCTACAGATTTACAAAAATTAAAAATTGCATCTAAATCATACTGAATTGACTTTCATGTTACAGGTGTTTCATAACGACAACAAACTAATTCACAATTTGTTTTTCAGATTGAAAAGTCAATAGCTCAATGTTACCAATTGATCCAGTCATCGTCAAACAGATTATTAAATCCTACTTGAGCTATTATTATTGACATGCCATGTCGCAGCGAGAGGTGTAAAAGTATACATCCGAAGATAGGCAAACAGAAAATACCGGCATGGTAATTGATGCTTAATTATCACAGTTATTGCGCTACAGTGCTGATGCAATGATTTCGAATAAAAACAATGGAGAATGAATTACTGTGATGCTATTTATGTGCGTGTGGGTAAAACGAGTTTGTGCATGACTTGTTCATTCCAATTTTGTCCTTTTTTTTTGAGTATCTATCAATTTTTTTTTCTTATTTGTTCTCATAGTCTAAAATTATGTCAAGCTATCACCAATATTTAGTTACGAAGCAGAACGAATTTTATATTTTTTATTCTCTTATTGATCAGACGATTTGTATAAAAATAATCCAATGGATCGTGGGATAGTTCAATTATTCAAATCAAAATTGGAATAATTATAACTGAATTAATTGTTATTAATGAATCTTTATTTATTTCAGTTTATCTACAATATTGTTGTATACTCACTTGTTTTACTTGGCTCTGGAGGAGTAACGGAAAAACAATGAAGCCAATGAGTATACCCAATGTGGAAAAGACACCACCGGCAATGCCGATTTTTTTGAATAATTCCATGATTGAATTGGTCAACACAGCGAGGAATCGGTTGAATTAGCTCATTGGTATTTGAATTTAATATTCAGATCATTTAATGTTACTCTTCTGAATTATTCTTCTGATAGATTTATGTCAATTACGAGAGTTGCAATGAAATTCTTCTGACTAAAAGTGATTATGTGCAACTGCTGGATAGAATCTGCATTTATATGAACCGATGTTGTACATACCCCACTTGTACTATTTATCATACAGCATCAACTGCACTTGCGCACTTCATGTCTATTGTATTTCAAATCATATAGAATGTTGCATGAGGTCTGTTTAATTGCACATCCATGTCTGTTGAAGAAATACCTGCGTCATTTGAATACTAGTGGAATTTTTTATTCCCACCAAAGATACGTGTTTCCAGTTTCCAATATGAGAAAAATAAGTTTTTATGATGAAGAACTATTAAATTTTTTGTAATAGAATTATTCTTATTTTTCATTGCAATTTTGAACGCATAGAATTATTAACATTCAATTGAATGGACTGAAATTAGAGGTTAATAATTGAATTCTAAAGAATTCTCGTTGATGTCACTATCATGGAGTAGCTGAAGCTCATTGAAAGTTTTCATAAACATGAATTGTTTGTGATGCATTGGATTTTTCATACACGATCGGGTTGTAATTTTATAACAATTCAATCGATCCATTTCAAATATGTTTACTCAACAAAAAGCAACAACCTAGGTATTCAAAACATTATTCAAATAACAATCGCCGTTCAATACAGATCAACAAGTCCAACTCGAAACATCTTGATCCACTAAACTTCCAAATTTAATCAAACACAATAAAATCTCCTTTCAAAAAACTCAACTTATCCCGCGTATCAATCTCATCTCACCAACAGTCGGTAACAACGCATTCTAGTAGTTCGACTGAATAATAAAACACACGTAAGTAACGCCATCTTTTCTCACTAAATCAAAACACTCTGGCGTTGTGCGGCCCCACTTTGCACATATCCATCTACAAACACATATACATACACACTCACACATAAATGTATTCTCACCACGGCACAAAAAGTATTGAATCGATGACGTCACAAAAGACGAAACAGTGGAAGGAGAAGTGGCCTGGCTAGAGAGCGAAAGATACTCCGGGGGTCGGCGCGTTGAAAAATGTTGCAATTACATTAATTTATCGTCGGCGTAAATAGAGTCGGTGAGTCGAGTCGTGAAGACGCGAACGTGATTCAGCTGCTGATCTCATGACACGCTTCTTGTTTATTTCGCTTGCCTCGTTAACCCACTCGATTTACACGTGGGACAAACGTTGAAAAAACTATTTTCTCCATCTAACGTGAACAAATAAATAAATATATCTATATACAAACACATCCATACGTTTATTTCAAGAAAAGCTTCAAAGTGAACGTGAGAATTGTCCATATTTTTTTTCGCGTGTGCCGGAGAAAAATGCAAAAATAAGAGAGGGGAGGTGATTGATAATAAGAAAAGGAAAGAAAAAAAGCTCACGAGAACACGAAATCTGATGAAAAGGCGGCACAACCAAGTACATCATCATATTGTGGCGGAAATAATAACACCTTAATAAAAAGGAGGGAAAAGGGTAAGAACAAATACATTACCGGTATCCACATTTACATATGTGTGTTGATTCTTATGTATTAAATGTTTTTTAATGTAAACATGTGCATGAAATGATGATGAAGATGAAGTCAGTGGTGTGGGATAAAAAGAGAATAAACAGGAGTTGTTGGTATTGCTCGTTAAAATATAACAAGAATTGAGGTTAGGTTTGATGGGCTGAATTCAAGTGCGCTGATGTGAACGAAAAATTGCATCTCGTTGCGCATTATTTCGGTATCTACATTGGGTCTATTTATTTATTTTATTCATTGATATGTATGAAATTATTCTTTAATTTGTTATTTCTTTATGAAATCAACAATTTGTTCTTATTGTTGCTATTGTAGTGTTCTGCTTTTTCGAATTCCAATGTTACCACTGGGATATACAAATAAGACAGGATAAAATGTGAACGCCCATTTTTTTTTGTTATTTTTTTGTCATGATCACTGCACTGCCCGTGATAAAATTGTGCATGAATTAATTTAATCAATAATTCATGTATGATGAACGGCGTAGGTACAGGAATGTTGGTTGGATTGCACGAGGTGCAGGAATTGGCGATGGAGTTGATGGAGAGGAGAAAAAAAATTAATGTTGATGCGGATATTGGGTGGAATGATGAAAGAGTCGGGTCAACAACGTAGGGAGTTCTTTTGATGTTTGATCACGAATGTAAATGGTTTTGTGTGGAGGGTGTATGAATAATCTGAATTTTTTAATATCATTTGATTACATTTTGAAGATTTTTCATGGTGTAGTTGATGATGTTGTCTTTCTATTGATGGAATTCATTTTTTGTTAAAAAGGAAGAATGCAAATGGAACAAAGTCTGTAAACAATGAACATTATTTTATTTTCATTGAATGATGAACATGAATATTCCTCATGTTCATATCAAATTAAATTGTGTTATACAATTAACCATATTTTGAATATTCTTTTCTACATATTGGTCACGTTTGTGCCCAATGAAAACTAAACGATTGAATATTTAATTTGTGTCCCACAGCATCTGCGATTTGTCTATTTCGTAGTCAAAATTAATTCAATTCATTCTCATTAACCTAAAGATAAATAATGTTTTCTTCTGAACACATGAACCAATCCAGAGACGTAATATTCTATTGTTGTTTTGAAAGGCTGACATTGAGGATTAGAAAAGAAAATAAAGAAAATATATTATGAATAAATAAATAAATAGATACAGAAATAATATGAGAGACTTTGCCAGCAGATGAACCCCCGCAGTGATTCGCAATCGATAATGCAATTCGGACCGGGGAAAATTGAGAGAGGACGTTTGCGCGACTCGTTGCGCATCTAGTTTTTCTCTTTTTTTTTAATGTACAAATACATGTATATGTTTGCCATCATGGAATTTCCATACATTTATCAGCTTTGCATATGTAATTCGGTATATTTGATGCATGAATGCAATCGTATTGCGCTCTGATAATAATTGATAGATTAATCAGTCAAAGCACGTATTGTAGGCAAAGTTAATTTACCAACTGAATTTATGCAAATTATCATCACCCGAAATATTCGCAAAAAATTACAGAAATAAAAAATTAGATATTACATCAAAATAATCAACTAACATTTAATTATCTATTTACAATACAATTGAATTCACACTGTAAATATTTGTTCATTCATTCAATCAAATTTAATTATTTTTTTTCAATTAATCCTAAAGCTTTTGTGAATATGTTGTGTATAAAGATCTCAGAAACTCAACCTAAACAAACGTTTAATGACAACGATACTGCGCATGGTCGTGACGAATACACGAAAATTTCAGTTGTAGTAGTGTACAATACAAGTGTCTTTTTCATATATACATTTACACAAGATAAATGTATTAGTAGATGTGTGTGTGTATATTTCGTGGCACTTCAGCTCCATCGTCCATCGAAAAATGATTATTATCCTGGTGTGAAAGTGATCGCAGTTTCGTGACAGAGAGTGAAGGCAAAAGTGAGGCATCAAATATCCATCGAATGAATGTAGAGTAAAAAAAATAGGAAAGCATTTGGTATTTTTTCCAATATGAAAGAGATGATGGCGCGTGTTATATCATTCTTATATTGACGTTCATATAATATGAGATCTTCATATATTTTATGAAATAGTTGAGCGTAAGAAATTTGACGGCCATTCGCACGCGGATGATTTTTCGTTCTTGTTTCAACGAAATTCGAGTCAAGCTTACGCGCTCGTATTGTTATAGCACATAATAGTTGTTGGTGTTGATGGTGTTAGTGTAAGTGTTGGTGTTGGTCACATTGGAATTCGTTCGACAAAGCAGGGAGCAGAAAGAAAAAAGTGGAGGGTGGACCTCGCACCGGCAAGCCGGACGAGTCTGACAGATCGTAAACACCATTGTTCACGTTCCCCACCGACTCACTATTTATGTGTCTCTATATATATGTATATATTTTGCTATGCATGTATGTATTATATTCGAATTACACACGTGGTATTTTCCGGCTGATCGATTGTTCCATTATTTTGTCAGTTGACTCGAGTTTTATAGTCTAAAAAATTTCTGGATATAAAGAAAGACATGAAATTATTTAATTAATAATGAAAACAAAATTATTTTGTATAAATTTATTCATTTTTTGTTTGTTTTTTGTTATGGACAATTGATAGTTTAATTTTGATTGAGGATGAGATTTTATATGATGTCAAATCCGGGTTGCGAAAATAATTGTAGACTATGTAAAATTGATTTTGTTATTGAATGTGTTGATACGTAGTGGGTAAATGATAATTATTATGGTGGGATGAATGTAGCGAAGGCAGACTTACTGCTGTTTATATTCTAATGTTGGGGGTACTTATTTATGGATGTATATATATATATTATTTATATTCATTATTCATTGCATGTATGGCTGCTTGATAATCACACAGGTGTTTTCCTCACTCAAATTGCTATTTGAGTGTTACTTCGTTCTTATCACATATGTATTTATTAGATTGGCATATTCAATTCACATAGAATTCTCTAACGCCATCGCGTGCGTTTGCAAATAGCAAAGTATTCATACATCTACATGAATATATAAATGCGCATGTGTGTTTGTGTGTTTTTGCTACAGTTAGAGGGTTGGTGAAAGCTCTGGAAAAAAAGAAGAAAAAAATTTTGGCATTCGAAAAAAAAAGGGAAAGAATAAAGTTTCTTTTCTCTACTTTCAAACTATTATATTTCATTGTTGCTATTGAAATAATCTTGAGCTTTTCCAAACTTGATCTTCCGTTTCTTCGCTTCCTTACACGCGCACTTTCTATCTGTTTGCGTTTGTAGTGGGTTGGTGTGTTACGTCACATAGGTATATATACTTCCGGTAGCAGATGCGTTAAAATACCGCGGTCGTGAAGAATCCAAAAGCAATATTATGTGAAACGGGATTGGTATAGGCTACGTGGGGTCTATAGATAAAGGTAATGGTTAGTAGAAAGCGAGAGGGTGATTGTATGAAAAAAAATAAAAGGCGAAGAAAAATTTGTTGGATGAAATGAAGAGAAAAAAATATTGTAGTTTATGTTTATAAGTGTGAACTTTCATTTTTTTTTTTGGCCGTGATCTTTTTTCTTTTTTTTTTTGGTGGTGGAATAGCGATTCATAAATTTTTTTTTTAGTTCTGGTATTAGAAGTTATTCAAGTAGATGAAGTTATCAGGGAGAATTAATGTTAGTGGAAAATTTTCATCGTATAAAGAGGAGCTTTGAGAAACTCATTCTGGCTTTTATGCAAAATTTCTGATAGACTTTTCAACTTCTTTTTTTTCTATTTCACTTTTTTTTTTTTGGTTCCAGTTTTATTTAATACTTGATTTGTTTTATTATTCAATTTGATATTGTTCATGAGATTTTTTATTTTTATCAGAGGTTTATTAAGATATTATATTTATTTTCATTTTTAAATATTCAGAATGAAAATTGTTTGAAATCAATTTATTGTTGGGTAATGTTCAAATAATAGTGAATGTATTGTGGTTGTTTTTTCATATTTATTCCAAAGAACATTTGAATTATAATTTTTCATTGAGAATAAGTCCAAGAGATTTTATCTAATTTATCAGCAATTTTTCAATACCAATTAACATTATTATTTAAAACTAATAAACTTAAATAATTCAACAATAATAATTATCAAATAATTATTGTACAGTTATGAAAAAAGAAAAGAAAATTTACATACGCAATTTTGAATGAAAAATTGATCATAATTACATTTTCATTTTATAACATTGAGTAACAAAGTTTTATTGAATTGAAAAATTGGAAAAGCTAAACTCTTGATGCCGTCGCAAAGTTTCATTCATTTTATGTATATTCACATACATATATTTTTAATATAAAGTATATGTGGATGAGAATACGAGTATGTATATATATAGAAGTGAAACAAAACTGGGCAAAGTGTGCCCTCGCCGTCAGCGATAATATTTTTAAATGAAACTTCCAACCAGCATGCGACGCCACAACGATAAATATCGGGCTTGGTTGTGTGGGAAAGATGTGCTCGGCAAGCGCCACTTGCGAATAATGGTGCCCGCGTCGTCGATCTCCACCCCTTCAATGTCTATACTCTATATAGATATATATCATATTTTTATCTCTTTCTGTCTCTTGTTTTCTACTATACAACTTCCTTCGCACCACGAGGGCCACTTCTGCCGCGTTCGACCCGCACGTCTTCCATTCTATTTCTCTCTTCTTCTATCTACACTCTTTGAGTTTATAAACGTTATATACAAATATATATATATATATATATATATACATACACATTTGACTGTGCATTATTTTTTGTAAGAAATTTTTCGTGTCATATTGAAGAAGGAAAATCAATTTCTAATAATAATTCAAATTATTTAATTTTGTTTCTAAGTTTCTACTTTTTCTATGTTCGGTTTTATCGTATTTTTTATTTTTTATTTTTTTTTTTTTTAATTGAATAATGTGATGGAACTAAAACTAAATTAAATTAATTAAATTGTTGGAATTATTATTTGTCGGTGAATGTTGATATTTTATATAATGTATAAAAGCCATGTGTAGAATAAAGTGCCGACCTTTTTCATGTATATGTTTATGTATGTTTATATATATATATATAAATAGCGCGGTTGGCGAAGTAATCGTCGTCGGGGCACGTTAATCGTCTTCTGTAACCACGTCGCGCGCCAAGCGTTTCATTAATGCGAGCTATGGCGCGTCGCGCGAGTTCCAACAACGCAAGTTTGCTTGTACTCGGACCGATAAAGGAGTATAAGTGTATAAATATATATATATATATATATATATATATGCATATATATGTGTATATGTGCGTGAACGGACGCTTTGCAGTCAAGTTCTGTCGTCTCTGAAGGGATGACTCTTTTCTTCTCTTTACAGTAGCGCGTGATGTCACGTTTTGCGAAACTTTACACTGATGATTTAGAATATTATTTTGAAGTTTGTTATAAAAAAAAAAGGAAAATTTTTTTCTTCTGAAGTTTTATCAATGTTTTTGATGAATTGATAGATTTGGGTGGGGGATTAGATAAGAGGTTTTGAAAAATGATGGATTATGGGGGGTTTTTTTGTTGTATTGGTTATATTGAGAAATTTTTTTTGACATTTTTGACGTGGAATGTTGATATTTCTGAGTGACATTTCAATGGCTTTATGTTTTTTTTCTCAGATAGAAGATTTGAGTGACCTTTGGAGAAATGTCAGGGTTATTTAGTTGTAGATAAAGAGACACGGGTTTGAAGACTTATTTATTTGTTTTTTCTTCTTTATTCCATGGGAAAATATTTTGTTAGATTTTATTGATAGATTTTATGAAGATTTTTTTTGGTTGGTTGGTCATTCATTTGGTGGAAATTTGGTGGTGTGTTTGTATTGTGGCAGTTCTGTATTTTATTAGTAGGGAAAAATTGAGAATTGAATATTTCTTTGAATTTTTTTGTATATATTTTCGATGAGATATTTTTTTCTCTACGTCAATAAATTTAAAAATAACTAAAATTCTTATTAAAATACGTTTGTTATGACGTTATTTTTGATAGTTGTGAGTCTATTTCAAATGTTTAAAATTCAACTTGAAAATGAGAATTAAAATACTTGAGGTGTCCCATCAAATATATTGGAGATGAAGAAGAAAAAAAAAGTATGAAAACTGATCATATTTTATGGTAAAATTAATTAATTAGAATAAAGACGAGAAGAAGAAAAAAAGGTTAATAATAGACGAATCAAAAAATTATAAATTGCGTGTTATCATAATTTTCGTTTTCGTTATATAGCCATGAAATAGGATAAGTGGCGATCGATTATCTACAGATTCAGTGGATCTAAAATGGATTTTTTTTTTCTCATATTTTTTCATTCATTTTATGTTTAAAAGTCGTAGTGAAAACAAAAGCAATTTAAATATATATATACATCCAGTTGAAGTTTGATACGAAAAGGGGAAGAAAGAAAAAAAAAATAAATGAAAACAAAGGCAGTTGAAAGCTGAAATAAACCCAATCATCCCTCGTATATAAACAGATAATGGCTGCAATCACCAAAGCTTTTGAAATGTTAATGAAACACAGCGCGCTGAGGGAACGATTAGGTAAATCGCACACTACAACGTTCCGCTCCGTTTCGGCAACGATTATGCATAGGAAAGATTATGCCAAACGCATACAAACACACTTGTGATCATAATATATTCACAAACATATTCACACAAACATGATTGTCAATATAGATGGAATAAATGAACGTTTGAAAAATCAGCATTTAATACTGGGGACTATTAAAAAAAAAAAAACAGGTTTAGATGCATAGTAATTTATATAGAAACAGGAAAAAAATGCAACAAAATGTACTCAATAATTACAGTCAACTTCGTTAGGTGAAAAGGAAAAAAAAATGACCGTGAAAAAAAAAGGAAAAATTGAAATTACTCATTATCAATTCATGCAAAATACCTTTTATTACACGTTATAAGATAATAATTAAACAAAAAAAAAGGTAACGACCAATCGTGAATATGCCATTCATGAAGACTTATTTTTATTTTAAATTCATGTGTTATAAATAATAATTATTCATTATTAACTCATGCATGAAAATATTCCGCATTTTATACATAAATTGAAAATAGAAATGATCTATTGCCAATGTGATTTTATTGAAGTGTTACCAATTGATCTATAATAAATAAATTAAATATCACAGAAAGAAAAAACAGAAAAGAAAAAAAATATTCAATATTAATTGACGTATGAAATGAAAATAAACTTCATTCCATGTTATAAGAAAATTAAAGTGAGAATTGACGTGGAATATTTTTAATTAAGATATTATTAATTTAAAAAGTGGGTGGCGACAAATGATTTATTATCAATTTATGCATGAAAATTTATCATACATCATTGAAGGAATGAAGAAAAAATATATGATTGATCGTCAATATCTCGCGAATGGAATGATCATGTTAATTGATCTATCATATGAATGAATAAAAAAGTAAAAAAATACGACTTGAAGTGACCTCGCTATTTCGTTACATATGTATACATATATATATATCTATCTATCGTTTATTATTTTATTTTTCATCTGTAACAGACACCGTCAGCGTGCCGCAGTGCCTCATTTATTCATGTTGAATCGCGGGCGCGGATACACAAGTCCCTTGTGGCAAAATGAGATAGACTGTGTATAAGAGAAAGAAGCAGAAAAGAAAAGAAAAGAGAAGGAAAAAAAAAAAAAATAGAAGCATGGAGAGTGAAGGAGTCAGCGGAGATAGCGGTGGATACTCCCGGGGGTTTGGAAATTCGAAGGGAGAACATGAGAGAAGGTATATGAGTTGAACGAGGAACGTGCAATCGTGCCACATTGCCAACACGAGATAGATAGTGCGAGATAGAGAGAAAGGCAGGCGAGAAAATGAAGGCGACGACGATGCCAGTCGCACTATAGTGGTCGACAGAGGCCGTCTAATGATGACATTTAAATGCAGTGGCGCTTGTTCGGTGCTTCGCGGTACGTTGATGCCTCCACGTACATAACGTCCCAAGAGTTGAAGCCACTTTCACAAACGAAAAATATATATGTATATGTAGAGTGGAAAAACCTGGGAAGCCATTTGTGTGTATATATGTATGCATACATACATATATACGAAATGAAAAAAGGCAAACCAACAAGATACATTTTTTATTCTTTTTTTTTCTTATACTTCATCTCGTTGCGAATAAATGAATATAAAAATTTTCGCAAAAACACCAACTCACAATATGTATTACGTTCACTACCTTTTTTATTTTACGTTTCCAATTTTTTTATTTTCATTTTTTCAGATTTTTTTTCTCGAAACTGAGACTGAATGTTATTGTGATGTGAGATTTTTTTGTTTGTTTTATAATTGTTTGATGTGATACAGTTTGGATAATTTTATTTTTTATGGAATTTATTTTGCTAAATTATTTATATGATTTTAGGGTTGATTGAATATGAGATGAATTGGTTGTGAAATGTTTATGAAATATTTTAATGTGATATTGGTATTTGAATTTGAATTGGAATGAATGATATCTTTGATCAATTATTAGTGACATTTGATTGTTGAGTTCAATTTGTAATTGTGTTTGATATATTGATCTGATGTGTGGGTGGTATTTATTTTTCAGACGTGCAGAGTAGGAGAATATTGTGGATGAAAAAGTGTGATCAATCGTCGTATGTAGCTGCAATTGGATAAAAACAAAAGAAATTTATTTATAAATATTTATATGTACATGTATGTATATAAATAAATATACACCAATGATGGCGAATGTAACGGTGGAATGATAGAATGCAAGAGGGTAGCACCGCGGTGGCGCTAGCAATGGTGACTCCTGGCTACGATCAGGACCCTGCAAGTGGGGTAGCTGATTATACAACGCATCAAGATCAAGCGCAATTTGAAGCTGATAAAAGAGCAGTTTATAAACATCCATTATTTCCATTATTGGCGTTACTATTTGAACGATGCGAATTAGCAACGCAGAGTTCGGACAATTCAACGTCCGAAAGTTTCAACATGGACATACAGGCTTTTGTCCAACACCAAGAAAGAGACCGAAAACCGTTTCTAATCAATGACCCAGAGATTGACGGTTTGGTGAGTTGATAAGTTTGTTTTTTTTTCTTCATCATTAATCCCATTATGTTTTCAATTTTATAAAACATTTAATGGCATTGAAGGTGATGAATTGAATAGTTATGATTCCTATTGTACAAATCACTTTTACTTTGTGTTTATTCTTTTTTATGATACAATGAATATTTTAAAGTATCCACTGCAATATTATTTAGTTGATAATGTTCAATTCTATATCAGACGACATAAGAAGACAAAAAAGAAAATTTATTGGGGCAAGTCAGAAGTTTCATAAGCTTTCTATGCATTCAGTTTTAGTTATTTTCCTTTATCTAATGATTTTCGACACAATTAATATAATTTTATAAATTGATACAAAAAAAATTTGTTCATATGCTCTTTCTGATATGGGAAGGGCTGAAGCTGTCGCATATTCGTTGCACTTCACTCTGACGAATTATTTCGTTGAATGGTTAGGAGTAGGGGATATTAACAAGTGAAAATTTGGAGAAATAATTGAATATCGATAAAACGTAGGAATTTGTTTCTTATTTTTTTGTTCACATTCAGTATTCTTTAATTGCAGATGATCAAGGCCATACAGGTCTTGCGAATTCATTTATTGGAATTGGAAAAAGTCCAAGAGCTGTGCAAAGACTTTTGCAACAGGTATATTGGCTGTTTAAAGGGAAAAATGCAGAGCGAAAATTTATTGCGAAGCGATTACAGTCATCATGGACAAGATATTGGGCCATCGAGTGGCAGCAATGGCAGCAGTCCACTGCAGGTTAGCTATATTATATATCATTTTTTTTTCTATTTTAAAAATTTACATGGCAAATTATCCGCAAAGAAGCCCGCATTGAATCCCTCTAGTTGAAAGAGGTGTATAAAATCCAAAATTATCAAATGATAATTGAATCAGACAATTTTAATATTTCCTTGATGTTATATCCATCATTAATGGTAATAAATTCGATACGCATTTTTAATATCTGCGAAATTGATGAACTCAATTGACCAGATGACAATAGAAATGATTAACAAGGTAAATAAATAATCTAATTAATTAATAGCTTATGAGCTAAAGCGATAGAAAGAAAAATATGCAACATTATCAAATACATAAGAGAAAATGAACGAAGTCAAGTATGTATTTGTACACCTCTTTAAAATAAAAGATAGTATTCCCACCCCTTGCTCTCTGACGGCTAGATGCGACATATATTTGCCAGGTGCTGTCATCTACAGGCAATGATGTTGAGCCGGGAACTAACGGACTCGGAGTGAGCAGAGGAGATGTGCTGTCGGAGAATGACAGCAGTATTAGCCAGGGAATTGTTCAAATTGATGGTATCATCGAGAGGCCCTCGTCTGCACGATCATCATCGATCACCCAACGTTCGATTAGATCAGACAGTCAGGATCATGATGATCCGCCGTCACCCTCCACTATCCATGGCAGTACACCACTATCACAAATTGGAGCGCATCCCTGTGCGTCTGTTAACGATATGTATTTGGGTCAGGGTGAGTGTCAATTAAAGGTTCATTTGAAATTGGTCTAATGAAAATACTTCGAATTCTCATTTTCATTATTTGGAATCACTATGATAAAATATTGTTTCATGTATCCACTAGCAATCCTTCCTACTATTTTTATTGAACCCTTTAGATCCACTAACAGATCCGCTTGCACTCACTGATCCATTAATTGATAAGGACGTTTATCTTGGTGATAGAATTTACGTTGAAGAAGTTGGTTATTGGGGTCTTTTACCGATGCAAGAGCGTGAAAATGAATATGGCGATGTCTGTCACACTAATTATGAGAAATATTTCGGTCAGAATAAAACCCAGTTCCTTTTGTTCTTGAATTACTAACCAGATTTTTTTTTTTTCCTTCAAGTGTAGTCATTGGACTGAAAGAAGACAAAATTATTATAATTGACATGATATTTTTTTGCATGCAGATATTACAGTTCCAGGCTCACCGTCATCAGCGCCAAGCGAAGATGACGATGAGGGATGTGGTAATGCACCCTCTAGTCACAGCGGTGGCAATGGTAGTATCAGAAAAGGAAGACAAAAACGTGGCGTACTGCCAAAACAAGCTACCAGCATAATGCGCGCATGGCTATTTCAACATTTGGTCGTAAGTATAAATGATCAATTGAATTGAATCAATTTTCATTCGATTGATTTTTGGAGGCGTTTACCCATATATTATAATATTTTGAAAACAGATGATTAATAGTGTGTCAATTTATTGTAGCATCCCTACCCAACGGAAGATGAGAAACGTCAAATAGCGAGTCAAACAAATCTCACGTTGCTTCAGGTGAACAACTGGTTTATTAACGCACGTCGACGTATTTTACAACCAATGCTCGATGGTGCAAGTGCTGAGACATTGCCTCGTACTGGCAAACGGCATAAAGCTGTTAAACATGTTGTTCAACCGCAACATCAACAACAGCAGCAGCAGCAACAACAATCGCAACAGAGTGGCGGTTGGCAATCGGAGGATTCAGGAAGTGACTCAGGTTCAAGTGACGGTGATGGAGGTGCTGATAGATCTAAAGACGGAAATGACAGCGATGATGATGACGATGATGATCTTCACTGACCTTTGTCGTTAATCGTGATTTAGTTTGCCTCTTTACGGTACCTTCGAAACCAGTTGCTCACTACAGTATTAAGGTATTCGAGGTTAGATAACGCTTTAACTGTCAAATACGTAATTAATCACGCGATTATCAGGGATACGTGGCTCGGAGTTATCACGCTCTCGTGCCAATTAATTTCGATGACACTTTATCTTGAATGTCATGTTAGGGTAAAAAATAGGATTTCGACGACGTTATTTTCGTCTTTGTGTTTTTTTTGTTATTTTTTTTTTTAAGTTCATAATGACAACGCCGTAATGACGAGTGAAATGGGAATGCATTCAAATTTTCAAGTATTCATCAGAGAATATTGTACCGTCAACCAGATATTCCTTGTTTTTTTTTACACGTATGATAGTTATGAGACAGAGAGAAATATATAGAAAAGAGTCTGAATCTCTCCGATTAAGTGGAATAGATTAAATATTATCAGGAAACAATTACAAAAATAACAATTCACTCATTTTTACAACAATAAATCATATTTTTTCGCGTCACAAGCGATTTATCAATAATAAAAATTGAAAATATAATAGTGAACGAAAACTCCATCATTAAGCTTCCATAAATTCGTCACTAACTAACAACATAATAATTTATATAAGTATATAAACAATAGTCCAACGGTTGATCTTCCTGCCTATTTTTTTCCTTCCTTTTTTGAGACTGTTCAATCAACATTAACACAATCAAAACGTACATTAGTTACATTGCAATTACCATATTGAAGTTATGTGAGAAAGAAAAAGAATGCGAAAGGATAATGAGAAAGAACAGATAATTTTTATAATATTTGATTAAATGAATGTGCCATCAGAGCGTGGTAACTTTCTACGCGTATAGTCTGTTCACAGCTCTGCATCATCGTCGTGATGTAGCAAAGTGCTGTCCCTCCAAGATAATAATAATAATAATAATAATAATAATAATAATAATAATAATAATATAACAACTACTTAAATTAAAGTATATAACGATTATATTTTTAAACTCTAAGTATCGTCGTCTCCCTCATGCACGTACCGCAGTCCCAAACCCCATGGGCCACGGTATTCTGCTGTACATATACCATTATCGTGTGGTTATCGGAAAAAGAACAACAAATGAAAATGGAAAAAAAAAAAGAAAAAGGAAAACAAAATATGAAAAATAAAATAATTAACGATTTTTAAGAGTAGAAAACAAAACAAAAAAAAATTCAATGTATAATGAGAAAAAAAATTTGCATACGCGATTATAATATTAATCCCTATTTCCCATAACTTGTGTAATACGATATCATTTTTTGACATAATACACACACACACACACACACACACACACACCACTTGTAGTGTATGAGATTTGATACATTCATGCATATATATATATATATGTATATGTACGTGTTACGTGTACGCTGTCTGCATACGATCATTACGTTTTATGATAATGGCGCACGTTTCGTGCATGACGTGACGGAGACGTATATGCATATTTTTTTTTCTGTATTTTGGGAGACACTTTAATGCTGTAATGTGCTCGAATCGAGTGGCGTCATTTCTGCGTACGTTGGCCGTTATATTTTGTCTTGGCATTTGAGAACAAAAAAAAGAAAAGAAAGATAAAGAAAAAAAAATAGAAAATAGAAAAAGGTTCCGTCCATGCACGGTTCAACTTCCAATTTTGCCGCCCAACCCTCTAAGTGCTCTCTCACCTTTCTTCTTTTTTTACATTTTCAATATATTTTATTTTTGTTGGTTCCTTCATTGTATTGAATTAATGAAAATATCCATTGATTTCGTTTAAATGCTTCCAAAAAATCTATGTTATTAAAAATCACGCAGCAGCATGCAATGTGAATTGTTGAGATATTGAAGATATTTCTCTATTAATGATGAAAAAAATTGTGTAAATTAAAACGATATTATCGATTGGAGACAGCAGAGTGTGTGTAGTGCAGTATGGCTGCATCAAGTGACGAATTAAATCAAAAAGAAGAGTGAAAGATAAAAACAAAAAAATTCAAAAGAAATTTGTATTAACAACGAAATAAATTGATCATAATAACGTTGAATTGTAATTTCGTCAAAATGAAAGCAACTCAGTCGCTTTTGTGGCGCGTCTGTACTATGTTCAGAATGTAATTTTGCAGAAGATAAAAATTATTGTGGAATATTACATATTTAATAATAAGTGATTGTAGATTTTAAGGCTGAACCACGTATACGTATGTGCTGCGGCACCAGACGACTGTGATAACTCGGTGGGCGGTGCCCAGCCTCCTCCTAATTCATTAACTCGCATTACTTGGGATAAAACAAATGGGAAAATAACAGAACAATTACAAATAATTGCTAAACACCTTGAAAAATAGACAATGAAAAAATTAATAAATCAATAAAAGAAAGCGAGTAGAGAATAACGCGAGTAATGAAGACGTGACATTTCGTTTCATTTATAATGAATGATGAATGAACGAAAAAAGATGATTAACAACATTTAATTATCCATAAACACGCGTACGAGATATACATAAATGAAGATATGAGACAAATTCATCTTCCAATTATGTTCTGACAAGTTGAGTGTGCTCACGTTTTGAACCATTAAGGTGTTTATGTGAAGTAAATTTTGAGAAATGATCAAAAAGAAGAAATGGACAAAGAGTGGGAAAATTAGGCTACATAGGAGCGTGCATTATTCCGGCAGGAGTTAATTTTTGCGTTGCTTGTGCGTGTGATTGAATAGTAACAATAAATTCTTGTCGGGATGTCGATGTGTAAACAAAACAAGATAGGGATGATCTTCTCCTTGAGTGTTTAATAATTAGACAAAGTTCATCTGACGATAATAATTTCGTTATAGCTTCATTGCACATTATTTTTTTTGTTGCTGTTATGTTTAATAGAATCAATTACTTTGCAATGTGTCGTATTGCTGTTTTTTTGTTTGACTTGATGTCATTCTATTTCATTGATATGATCTTCTGACGCGCAGAATTTAATTTATCTAATAATCATCATTAAAAACAACATAATAATGGTACGAAAAATTAAATACTTAAGTCAATCATCTCTATCTTGATTACAAACTAAAATTTTTAATGGATAAAGTATGAAACTAATACGTAGCCTATGAATAAACACGCGTTGCGTTTTTGGAATGAAGAAAAAGTAAAAAATATAAAATACATGCGCGAATGAATTGAATATTTTTCTCTTTCTCTCTCTCTCTCTATCTCTCTTCCTCATTCTTGTGTACATCTACGCCCTGTTAATTAAGTTAATTATTAATAATAAATGCCCTCACGCTTGCAATAATAATTAATTTGTCTTCTTCATGAGAATGATTAAATGGAGTAAGACATGCGGAGCAACGAAGCACATTCAAATGTCAATTCGATGCTCCAGAGAAATGGAAACAAAAATATTGTAAATAAAGCTTACCTTTGAAGAATAATCCTCTCCCCTATTTGAGACATGACATATTCTTGTATATTTATCAATATCTATTGGAAACAGTTTTTTAATGATGTCCATCATCTTATTCGCAATAGTATTTATGGAAAAATATAAAAATACATGACATACATAAGTAAATATAAATATGAAAGGTTTGTTCATCAATTTAATAATGAAATAAAAAACAAAAGAGCTGAGAAGATCGAATCAGAAAAGAATTAATCCGTACAATACATTTTGTAAGATATAAATACAATCGCTTTTTTTTCGTAGGCCATCAAACAATCCCACATACTTTTTTTTCCTCTAATAGAAACAAAATATGTGTTTGAGATTATATAAAACTAATTGGGATGAAATATCGTGCTAATAATTGCAGTAATGTTTATAAATATTTTTATATTCATAGGAGATAAATTATGAATTTACCCACTTTGCACTGTCTGTACATGGATAGCGAAAAGAAGATACACACTCGCACTAAAAAAATTTCGCGATTATAAAAATTGAGCCAACGAAATAGAAATAATTATGATTTGCTACTTTTTAAATACTTTCACCATAAAACTTTATAACATATATCGAATTCCTAGAACACATTAATAGCAATTTGAAATAGCACTGGTTGCGTGATGAATTAAGGTTCAAAAATTGGATTTGAATATGCAAAAATTTTAATGACCGAGGGCGTACCACACACACACTATAACGTATCGCGATTCAAAGGCTTGTCACTTCAACGTGTCCGTCCCCATGATTATCCAATCTCGTCATTGATATGTGGTCCGCGGCGTTTTCCTAGCAATCTGCATTTGTTGTATTTTGCCCAAACAATATTTGAGCTCGTGAATTTATAAACCATACAATGATAAATGATAATATAGTCACTACACTTCCTAATGTTATGGAAAGTCGTTCAGCCGCGGCAGATGGTTTCAAAAACATTCGTACACTTAACGTATGCCACACAGATTCAGTCCATGTTGAATATAAACCAGATTTCATGGGATATCCTAAATCGAAAGCAATAAATAGAATGATTATTATAAATAAATTAATTGGTACACCGAATTTCTTTTGTGTCAATTCTTTTTATAAATAAGTTTCCACTCACCATCAATGATAAATGCTGGACTTACTGCAGATGTATAATTAACTGTGGAATTAATACAAATTCCTGTGAAATTATATCCGCCCATCCAAGAAAGTCGATGATCGACACACTCCTTCGCTGACATTTCTGGCAACTTTTTACCAGTGAGCAATGCCAATAATTGCGCAGTATGTTTCGTTGCTGGATTTGGTACTCCACTTACGCCAACGTATAAAGAGAATAATTGATTTTGTAATGTAGCGCCTGGAGGTGATGACGCTTGAAATAAGTTACACTGCGGACTTTTTAA
Source organism: Meteorus colon (assembly GCA_030523085.1). Lineage (NCBI taxonomy): Eukaryota > Metazoa > Arthropoda > Insecta > Hymenoptera > Braconidae > Meteorus > Meteorus colon. Next base: position 1,376,114 of record JAPYZH010000001.1, read on the forward strand.
ATAACACGATAACATTTCTGTTATGAGATCTTCAATGATCGATATGTTGCCACTTGGTGCCATTTTTCCTGTGACTTTTTCATACAATGTATCACCAAGTTTCATTGCAATATTGGCCAACGCTTTACTAATTTCTTCTCGACCAAATCCAAGTGTTTCATTGTTATCTAGAATTCCTCCATAATATTTATTTGTAAATTGATCACCATGGTTGGCGATAACTACTGCTGTTAAATTGGGTTTGACAGCGAGAAAACTTTGTATTGATGCGGGTGGAACGCTATCAGATATAGTTGTATTTTCCAATGACAAAGCTTTTTGTAATTTTTTAATCAAATCATTGTTTTCATGATTGTTTGCGTGAAGATAAAGTTGATGATCAGCATCACCAAGTTGCCCTAACTCAATAATTGTGTTGATTAAATCAAGTTGTAGATTTCTACCAGCCAATGCGTTAAAACTTCCTTCCTTGAGATCATATACGAAACGACTGGATCCAATATAGTCGAATTCCTCACCGTTTAGGAAGGAAAATAGTACATTTGTGTCTGAAATAATTACAAAACAATTAAATCTGCATCAATTTGCTGTTTTATAGTTACTTACCATCGGCTGTAGCATTCAGTGAATTTAAATAATACGCTGTTGCGAGTAGCGTGACGAATCCTGCTACTGCACTGTTGGCACCAGGTGCAAAACCATCGAACATTGAATTTGCATCCAATCGTGCCGTCACAAGAATCATTGATTTTGTTTCATTAGTTAATGGTGCCAATGGCCAATGAATGTTTCTATCACCAAGTGGATCACAAAATCTTATAAGATTCATGTACAATATTGTTTTACTACGCCTAATGCACGATTCTGAATTCACTGCAGCTGACATGAACGATTGCATTTCTAATGCGCACAACGATCTTTCGCTCTGTTTGTCTAAATCATGAGCATTATGTTTATAATAGCAGTCTTTGATTTGCTTGACTAAATCATCATTCTGAAAATGTAATATTCTATATTGTAAGTACTTGCAGTAATTACATTTCTCATATAATATATTATTCTCTTATATTTTTCTTTACCTCGATGTAGAAAATTGGAAATTTCCAATCTCGAAGAAGAAACTCATTCCCCAATGGGTTCCACGGTCTTTTAACATCGCATTTCTTATGGCTAGAATATTGATTTGGACATGTAGCCTCTGGTGAATAACTGGACGGAATTGTTTGGCTACTATTTCTCGACAACAATAGTCCATTGATATTATTGAGTGCATCCAAACGATCAATAATTTCACGTGTGAACATTGAAAATGACATAACAATCGTGTAGGGCCCCGCAGTAGCGTTCGATTCTAACCACTTGAGATCATCAAGATCTTCTAATGTTTGGATTACTCCAACGCTACCGCCTCTCGTCGCTGAAATCGTATCATAAAAAAATTGAATTCAATTGATGATTGGTGTCAGAGTATCAGCACTTCACAACGAGGTATAATTCCGAAATGAAAAACACTTTTTTATCTTTAACTGTGTCTTTCTATTATGAGGTCATAGCATTTGGGATGTCTTTCAATATTAAACTGTAGGAAAGTTTCTGCCGTATTGGAAAGATTCGAAAAGTCAATCTCTCGAATAATCAAATTGTTGGGACAATCTTTCCCATGAAAAAAAAAAAAACAATTGTGTCTAATTTAGAATATTTACGAATCTAATAATGAGTCCAACTGCAAAATTCTAAAATCCAAAATGTTCCACTTCATCTTTAGCACAAATCCTCTTTCAAGACCAAGAAATTCATCCAAACAGTATAAACACTATCCTGGGAATGTAGTTGGATCAATAAATGTAAAAATAAATGAATCATAAATCTATGAATCGTTGATCAATCAGTGAATCATCCTTTAGCTAAATCATCTCCAAATATTTGTGGAATGCTGTCAATTTCCAGATACAACTCGGGTACACATATAATCCTTTGTGATATTTTATTAACTCACATGAACATCCAAATTGATGGGTACCATTGTGTCTACGAAAACAAGCAGCGGCTCCATCCACTGACATATAAATCATATCTTTTATTCTATCTGCAGTCACTGTAAACAAGAATACACAGTAGAAAATAATCAAATCATGATTTATTATTTAATTATCGTATTAAACCTAATTGCTCACCTGCATTAATTATGACCATAAGTAAAAGTAACCTAAAATCTATTCGGGACATTTTAATTCGTAAAAAAAAAACGTTTTATATTGCAAATTATCGAGAAAACGAAATAAAACTCGACGAGAATTACTCTTCCTCTATCTCTCTTTAACTCACGAAACGACACCTATTCGCTGAATGAGTTTAAGGCTTCGTTTTCAAGTAAGTTCTTTCATTCATTCATTAGGTTTTCTACTGTATCGCATCATGAGATGATACCAAACTGTATATTGTGATTTTCTATAGTGTGTTGCGATTAAATAGGTCATCGACACACTTTCCATCGATGTCAAGGTTTGCAATGCGAATTTATTCGCGAACTTTCGTGCCAAAATAAATTTGCAAATGAAGGGTTGATTTTCATTGGAGCGATGTTGGCGACGCGTGTTAGATTTTCACCCGCGGAATTTGAATGATGATTTTGTCTAATGTTTGATCGATTGAAAATTTATGAATATTATTTTTGTTATTATCAACTTTTATTTATCACTTTATTCGAACTCTGAAGCGTAAACTAATCCAAATGGAGAATACATTCGTTGTTTCACTTACCCGAGTGGCTCAAATTTGATTTTTTAATAGAAAATTATGAAAATTATTTTTTCTATACGTCAAAAATTAAGAATAAATGGAGCAGCTATAGAAATCAATTAACATGTACATTCCATCCACTGTTTTTCATTTATTTCCAGGTATAATAACGAGAGTTTACAAACACTTCGTTTCATACCATATCCAAATTTCTGGTCTATACGTTCACATATAAAAACTGTTAGTACAAATAAATTCTTTTATTGATGTTCATGAACTCAGAACGCAAAAGAGAAATTATGAGAAAAAAACCTGCAAAATATTGAAGAAAAATAAAACTATTGTGTAAAGTTATGTTGAAGAAAATGTCAGAACAATGCCTCAGTATTTAATTCAACGTTTGTAATTGCGTTAAAATATGTAATGATTTGTTTCATGAAACAATTATGGGCGTTGTAACGCTCTACTTCTTGTTTCCATTTATGATTTTGCAATAGCCTGCTAGAAAACGAAAAGATAAATCAGATCGTTAATTGAAACGCAATTATTGATAAATGTTAAAAAAATATAAACAATACCGCATAATACGAAAATACTTAGACAAGTGCTCCGTGTCTTAAGTTTTTAGATGATTCGCAGCTGATAATACTCTATTTTATGATAAATCGGGAAATGCCTATTAATAAGCATGACTATTGATTACATTAAATATAACACGTCGTATGATACCGAGACATATCTGACTTACAAGTGCTCGCAGTCACGTGCATGCACGTTGCAATTGATCTTAAATAATATGCTACGGACTCATTCTTTATATCGCTGGCACACGTGAGCGTATGAAACACGTGCACGTCCTAGTACAGCGACGACGTAATGTGAAAGGATCTTGGTTGAATTGCGTTCGTCGAATGCGGCGTACGTCGTGTTTCGATAAGCTCAAAGGTCTACCCAACATTTTTATTATTGTAATCTCTAAGTTGTTGTTGTATTCACCAATGTTTATCCATTCTTGACTCATGTGATGAGAGAAATTCAAATTAGACTCTGTGATAGTTTCATAAAATCATATTCATTTATAGAGTGAATAAAACGTCTCATCAATTCCAATTCAAAGATGTTCACTAATCGTCCATGATTCAGTTCTGTTTTTTTTCTCTCTGCTCCATTTTTTAATTTATTTCATCGAATAATTATGAATATGTGACTGTCATTATTTCACACGTGTTTCAATACTCCTGGCCGCTAATTGTGTCAGGGCCGTTCACGTGAGCAGCCGAGTACAGTATGTCGTCGGCATGCAATTGCACCAGGTCACTCGCTTGGCATACATATCATACTGCGTTCTAATCACCTTTACTTTCACTGGTTTGTTTCTGTGAAAAAAGCGGAATCGATAAGTGCAAGTTAAGTCGCGACCGGTATATTCAAACATTAAACGAAATGTGTCATGCCGTGAAATAAAAGAAAAACTGCTTCAACATACCATATACAACTCAACAATTATATCAATGATGAAGCTTTTTACTTCGGTGCCTTTCAAATCGTTCCCCCCGCTGCTCGATAAACATTTTACCCAGTCGTTTATTCTATCGTCATAGAGATTCTTTATTTCATTCTGGAAATTTGTGTTGTGCTGCTGTTTATTCATGAGATCCATCAGTGAATTCTGCGATTTATTGACATCCTCACTTCACTCTTTGTTTTATGGATAGTGTTGAGTTCATAGAATCATCACAAATTTATTTGTCTAACTAAAATTTATAAAAAGTACCAATAATTTTGTTTAAAATTCACTCGGTAACTGTGAAAAGAATCGGAGTGGAATTTTTCATTTGTTCTTCTAGCAGTCATGCTGACATTGCCAAGTACGTCATCATCCACATCAGGATTATTAGATGACATGAATGACTGGGCGATACCTCCAGACAAATCAAATTTCCAATCCTTATTTCAATCGTTGACAATTGATGATGAGCCGTTGGAGATTCATTCGTGTAGTGATAAAACGTGTATGAATATGAAAAGTCTGGAAAAATTACGCATTGATGATTCTTCAGGATTGTCTTCAGACGGTACTTTTCCCAAATATCTTCAATATTTTTTTCCAACATAAAGTTCAACGTGTATATTTTTGCCATGAATTTGTTCGATTATTTCAGACGTTACACTTATTGTGAGTCAATCGCATTGCCTACGAGAATTGTCGTTGCCATATTCATTACTCAGCGAAAATCTTTTATTAGCAATTTCGAAAGAGGATCGGAAACGTCTTGAAAAAATGAAGATTGATGCTTATCCAAACACAATGCCATTCACACGTATCAGTGATGAAGCATGGTTGAGTTTACAACGTCATTCACCCGATCTCAATCTTATTTTGTAAGATGTATTGAGTGAAAACATTTAATTCTTTCATCAATTAAACGAAAGTGCGTGAAAGTATCATTCTGATTCTTCATTCTTTTTTCTCTATCATACCCTAGAACGTCACACCTTTCTGATGAAGATGATTACGATGTTTTGTTGAAATCTTCAATTCCAATAACGCATTTATACCTCGGTGGATTTCCACCAGAAAGAATGGTACAAAAAATCTGTGAAAATTGTCCACGACTTGTTGAACTCATTATTAGTTCATATGATTCCGGTGTCATTGATGAAATATTGATCTCCACCGCACACAATTGTCCAAATCTTTCAGCTGTTGGACTAGGTGAATGTGATCTTACGTAAGTTCCTGGGACTTCAATGCTGTGAACAAAAAATAAGATGATATTATATGGATTCATAGTTTTTTGCATATTCTACTATTTATTTACTTACGTAATACATTAAATTTGGTTTATAGATGTTCTGGTCTTGTGAAGTTTGTTGATATTTGCAAAAATCGTCTTCGCGTACTATATATTTGGGAGACATCGCTTGTTGAAGATACCGCATTTGACGTAACTGAAGCTATATCTAATGTTTCATCACTTTTGGGTCGCACATGGACACCAGAGTTTATACCACCGTGGTGATAGAGCTTCTTCAACAATGGTTTTATATCTGTTATTTTTGTATATAGTCCAATGTTAAGTTCAAAGATCATAATCGATAGATTGAATATGTTCTTTCAAATTTATTTTTTCAATGAACGACAAAAATTTTTAATGAAAATATTCGGCTTATTTTACGAAAAAATATAAACTTTATTATACGATTTATAATAATTTTTCGTTAGTAAGATGATGATGATGATGTATAATTATAAAACAAAATAATATCACTAATCGTCATTCAATCATCTGTTTTTTTTTTCCTTTTTTCGTTCTTATGATCGATATGTATAATCTTTCAATATACATATAGAAGATTTGTGTATGTACAAATTAAATGTGTATGTACACCGATAATTAAAAATATCATCATAGAGATGTCTATTAATCGAATTAACTGCTACTTTAACACTGTAATGCAAAACCGAAATCCTTGGCGATTTGACAACTATATAATTTCATCGTTGAACATTGAAGATTATTGATTTTTGGAGGAAAATTGTCATTCGGTTTATTTCAATTTGAACCAATTGTAAATCGCGTCTATACTTATGGGTTTTCTCAATTCGGCTCTATTTATTGCCTCAAAGATTCGAGGTACACTCAGTCTTGTATCCCACCTGGTATAATCCAATTTGTCATTTCCAAAAATGCTGGATTAAGAATTTGATTGTCACCATCTGAACTAAATGAATTCCCAATAATTATGAAATACGAGCAAGCAAAATATATATGAAGAATCTTTTCTTATATACTTCTCGTTGATCCGCAAGCTGATATAATTATTCATTTTTTCATTTTTTTTTCCTTGATGTCTATACATCAATTTAAAATTATAACATTGGAAGAACTTCACAACCGATAAATTAGCACCCAGCATTCAATGGTTTGCTCAATATTCATTCAAACTCTGATCACTGCACTCAGTCAAGCATTAAAGGTATCATTAACACTTTAGTAATATTCAACAGCTAACAAGTTGGAGGACTTTTGATTTGATAAAAGATAATAGGATCGTCCGAAAATAGATGGACGGGTTAATAACTTCCTACAAAGCAAAAAAAAATACATTTTCTTGCAAATTTGATCTGAAAACATTCTACAGTAACTACGACTTCTCGTTAATGTTATTTCTAAGTAACTCGTCCTACCCATTCATGCTTAATTACGTTCATAAATTTAATGATAATGTGTCAAAATTCGCCATCAAGCATGATTCCGGTATTGATTTTGGAACGTATGCTTTCAGACGTATCATTTTTCATTGCTTAATTCAGTCACAATTACCCAACAAAGTTGTCATGTGATGTGTATATCGTTGAACTCATAAATATTTATCTCAATACGTGTGATTGAGAGTGATTTTTCGATTATAATCCACGGAATAAGTATTTGAGCCATCAATCAGGCAAATCAATAGAAATTATAGGCACAACAGGTTTCGTTAGGTCAATCTTCTTAATGTGCTTCTCATTTTTATCAGGAACCATAGGTTCAGATGGCGGTTGATCTTGATCACTTCGCGGTTGATATGAAATGTTTCCATATTCTTGAAGCAGCGGACATAATCCTAACAGGAAATGACAAAAATCTTTCCGTATTCCGAACCACCCTGAAGAATGAGAAATTGAAGAAATGAGTAAATAGATTAATGCGACTCTGATCGGATAGTGAATTTTTATAATATTACTCACATCTATTTCCACCCTTCGCGCCAAATGACATAAAGATGAGTGTTACGTGAGAGAATAATAAAGGAATAACCACAGTTGTATAATTCAGCGAAAGGTCACCATCCAATTTATTGGCTAACAATACCTGTGAACATAAACGACACTCAACATATTAAAAATTTCTTTCAAGACAAAAATGTTTAATTTGCATGCGTCTTACTCACTTGGAATACTAATATTGGTACGACAAGAAATGTGTTTGCCATCGCTGCTTTCAATGATGCTCTTCTAACTCGAGCATTCACTTGTGGTGCTCTCAATAATACAGCAGCAAACACAATTAAATATAATACCGTGACCAATGCTAAACACAATAACGCCCAAAATGGTACAAACACCACTTCCCAACTCCACGTTATGAATCCATCCAAACGCAATGCAAGAAATATAAATTGTAGAACATTCACTGCACAAAATAATTCCAATTCAAATGTACGATCGTGCTTAACAGCCCAAATACAAACCTAAAAAAGAAAAGTTCAAATTTAATCACAGTATGGAATAAATTTTCCATCAAATAAATTAGAGACTTTTCTTTTTACTCACAGCTATGGAGACAATTGATATGAAAATAAGTGGAATGAATACCAGTATCCACAAATGTCTCTCTGATTCCAATTTATCGCAAACAAGTAATTCAAACATCAGTAAAATCAAATGTAATGCGAGAGTAATTAACATAGCCTTGTAATGAACATAAGCATCTCCTTCAAGTCTTGAATGCGGATGTCTCCACCAAACATAACTTCCAACAGTGGCACCCAATATTACCATACTCTTCCAAAACCATATTGGGGTGAAGATTGACCAATAACTCCATTCTATAAATCCATCCAGTCTCAATGCAAACAGTACAGTGAATACCATAAGACATGAGTGCACTAAAAATTTACTGCAATGAATAAAATCCATGAATAAACATTGACGATGAATCATTCAATAACATTGAATTTCTATTAATGTATTCCTATATCCAATCATTTAGTCATCAATTGATCTTCATAATCCTCTTCCTTTCTTTCTTCTACTTAGATTCCCATTATTGACAATGAATTCAAATTTATAATAGAAATATATATCATAATGAAAAGTTCATGGATCTATTTGTAAGTGTATTATTATTGTCGCACGTTTTTTACTCACTTGTCATTGAATTTTGCAACAAATAAAAAAACAAGATACGTGTCGGGAATACGTAAGTGGCTTTTACATATCTTTACATATATAAGTGTATGTGTATAATAAAGTCTAGCAAGATTGAACAAAAGAAGATCTTGTATATAATGCTATGTCATCTATTCCATCTTTTTTATATAAATTAATATAAATACCTTAATGATATAATATAACGCAAACGTGCAATTAAATATAAAAGAAATATTAATAATTTTTGTTTTGTATTGTATTCAACAGTTTTTACCTTGGATTAAAATCTTGAAATAGTGTTTGCAAATTCATGGTTATAAATGAGGTCACTAATTTATAGGCCGTACAATGTTATTATTGTGTAGAGACAATCGTGATATTTTCAATATTATATTCATACCATACGATATTGTCACAATATTATTATATTTAATATTTTAAATGCTGAATCCGGTCTCTGTTGTTCACGCATTTGGAATTGATGATGATAAAAAATAAATTCTTAGAGCGCACACGGGTATATATGAAGGTGAGAATTGCACGCAGGCTGAATTGAAAGAAGTGTGAACGCATGTATGTGAGTTGATTTGCGTGTGTGAGGCTGTATGTTACATACAGTACCAAGAAGTTTCACCAATCTGAACATAGCCCTTTAAGCCGCATTGATGGAGATGCAAAACTTTTACCGCCATTTTCTAGATATTCTGTTACTGGAAAATAAAATATTTTAAGAATTATGGCAGTTACATGTTCATGCTTGTATGAAAAATATAGATAAGATACTATTTCTGATGGAAATTGAGGTTAGGAATGTTGTATTTTATATCATTTGAGGCCGGTTTTGGACTTGAGGTTGAGAAATTCAGTGTTGCCAATTGGATGATTCGATTAATTGAAGTTGGTACTTTGTGTTGAACTGTGGATTGATTGAGGGGATATTTATGGTGGGATAATTGGGGTTAACCATGGATAATGATGAGTTTATTTGTTCTGTTAATTTAGGTGGGTTTCAATTGCTCGATGAAGATTACTATAAATGGATTATAAATTTGTTATTTGGATATAAGGGAAACATGGGATGAAATTAAAGTTGTAGTCGAAAATGACGACGGTTCTTTGTCTTTTTGAACAGCGAACAGGAAAGGGTGGTGTAAATGTTAAAAAATGATAGATTTTGATTCCTTATAAATAAGAATTGTATGATGTCTAGTTAACCTTGCCCATCTTTCTGTTATGTCGACTTTTCATTCTTGATTAATTTTGATATCGGGAGCTTTATGAAGAGGGTATTGTCTATTTTAAATGATCGCCATTTTTTGAATTCTAGCGGAAGCGAATGGCTGATTTGCTTGCGGTCCGACCAATCGCAGTGCGTCTTTTTGCTAGATGGCGCTACTGTTATAAATTCATTCCATCATTTCCGATCTTACGCGGTGACCAAGTTCTCTTTCCCGTTTGTAAACGTAACTATGGCGGTGGGCAAAAATAAGGGTCTCTCGAAAGGTGGCAAGAAGGGAGTTAAGAAGAAGATGTAAGTGGCTAAATACTACATAAATTATTTTCAGTGCTAGTTTGTGCATTTATTAAAATGGAATTCTAATTTTTCTCATTTGTGATGTTTGTGATTGTGATGGATTTGTGTTAGCTGTACGCGGTGTGCCGGACAGATGGTCATGCCGTCACTTTATTAAAAATTTCACATCTTATTCGTTAGCTTTGTTGTTATCCCTTTGTTCTATTGAATAGCTCATCATCCAATCCACAATTTCAAATTTTTCTCATCCAACTGATCAAATGCTCACAATTGTCAATCGATTACTATCAGTCATCAAGCAAGCCAATGCTTAACCAACAATTAAACGCCACTTTCTTTTCTCATTAGTGTAGACCCATTCACTCGCAAGGATTGGTACGATGTTAAGGCACCATCCATGTTCACCACCCGCCAGGTTGGCAAAACTCTGGTAAACAGAACTCAAGGAACAAGTGAGTTTTATTCATTGTTGTATTGATGATGAAGATATAGCAAAAATGTAGTTTTCTATATTGATGTAGACCAAATTATTGATACGAATGAAGATCAATCGTTTGTCTTGATAATAAATTGCAACCCCAGCTTCACAGTTATTTCAACAATAATTTCTGTGACGTTTAGTGTTGCAAAATAAATAAGCGAATGATACCACAGCTTAATCTCAATGTTTTTTAAGTTGAATTACTATCGCTACAACTTTTATTTGTCATAGAAAAAATTTGAAAAGAATATAAATCATTTTTAATAATTAAATAACATGTCGGTAATTGTAAATTTTCCTTTTATTCAGAAATCGCTTCCGAGGGTCTCAAATACCGCGTGTTTGAAGTATCACTCGCTGATCTTCAAGCTGATCACGATGCGGAGAGGTCATTCCGTAAATTCAGACTTATTGCTGAGGATGTACAGGGACGCTCTGTACTCACGAATTTCCATGGAATGGACTTGACCACCGATAAGCTTCGTTCAATGGTAAAGAAATGGCAAACTTTGATTGAAGCCAATGTCGATGTTAAGACGACTGACGGATATTTACTCCGAGTATTCTGCATCGGGTTCACCAACAAAGATCAACTGAGTCAGCGCAAGACTTGTTATGCACAACACGCTCAGGTAAAAATTATAAAAAGATATTTCCTATCGCAATTGAGAGTTCATTTAAGTTCAAATAATTTCCATGAGTTCAATTATAATTGCGTATATCAATGGCTAACTCTTACCACAGCTTTTTTTAATCAATTGGAAAGGTGTTATGAAGTGTAGCGACAATGTTTTCCTTAATTCCTCTATCAAATACAGAATTGTTATACTGTAATATAGTTAAATAATCAATTTGATATTTTGTTCTGTTCAGGTACGTAACATCAGACGGAAAATGGTCTCAACCATCACTGATGACATCGCCAAAAGCGATCTTAAAGGTGTAGTCAGCAAGCTCCTTCCTGACGCCATCGCTAAGGACATTGAAAAAGCGTGTCAAGGAATCTATCCTTTACACGATGTGTATATTCGCAAGGTCAAAGTATTGAAAAAACCACGATTTGAGTTGAGCAAACTTTTAGAATTGCACGGCGATGGTGGTGGCAAGGGCAGCGAACCCGGTGAGACTGGTTCCAAGGTGGACAGACCTGAGGGTTATGAACCACCAGTACAAGAATCTGTGTAAATCGTATGAATGATTGGGGAGAAAAATTCTTAAAAATAAAATGAAAACACAAAAATTTCTTCTGCTCATTTAATAGTATCATAGTAGTATAATTATATAATAGTCGCATCGAGAAGGAGAAGGCATATCGACAAATAATGCATCTGCAACTATTGCTAATTCATCGATAACAAACATTGCTCTAACTTCATAATGTGTTGAGTTATTAAGCATAAAGAGTATATTTGACAATATAGAATCCAATTATTACGATTCAAATCTGCGTGGTTATTGTGAAGGAATCTTGGGATTAAATGTTTCATAATATATCCATTCTCCAATATGCAACGTTGAGATCTCCATTCATATCGGTGTGCATACACTTGAACTTCGTAACAGTATTCTATTGTTAAATGAACAATTGAAAACAAAAAGTTCAAGTGATGCATATTATATGACGAGTCCGAACTTCATGTCCAATATAAAGATAATGTAAAATAACACTTGGGACTGCATCTGATATTTCGTGAATCTTCTAAAACAAAAGATAAGGAACTGAAGGGAAATAAATATGTGGTTTATATCAGGGACGAGAGTCTTTCCCCTGGATTCTGCGAACACTTTTAAATAGTATTTCGACTAATTCTTCAGGTTTGACAACGCTTTTATTTGGTTTAATTACAAAGGATATTAATAGTTCAATAATGATAAAAAAGAAATTGGGAGAAGACCATCATTAGATAGACATCGCATTTGCAACTGTTGATAATCCACCAACAACAAAAGCTTTGAATGTTTCACTCCAACTACATAATGTGTAGAATAGTAGAACGAAGAACAGAACGTGCGCTATGACATCAACCCACCACATCCTAAAATTATAAAAAATGATGAGAAGTTGTGAATGAGACAATTCTAAAATGTTTCTACTAAAGATGATGTTATTTTACTTACACTCGCATATGACGTCGGGCTGCTGGCAGAGTTTCTGGTGGTTCATTAAGAACATAAACCCGTGCTGCACGAATACATGCCTCGAAGTAAGCCTCCATATTCATGTCATCGCCATCAATTTGATAATTTCTTCTCTCTCTCGCATTGAATTTTGATCTTACTTTTAACAAATTTGTATTGTCAAAGTCCCATTGATTGTTTGCATAATATTCAAAAACTTCAAAACCCTTTTGGATACGTCGATGTACACGACACATACTAAAGAAACGGAGATGGAAACTGGTTAAAAAATAAAAATTCACAAATATAAGTGATGAAGAATGAAGTGACAACTCACATTGGTTTGTGTCCAGCGAGAAATAGAATTGCATCGATAAAATATGCCGGAATCATATGGAAGAAAAGAACACAAATGTTGTGCATAAGTCGGGATTTTTTCATACTACCCCCAGGATACCAGACAACTCCATTCAATGGCACCTTCTCAGTAACTTTACGACCAAGTTCAATTATTTCTCTCCAAGATACTTTAAATTCACTGCTGCTTGTTAGATTGTAAACTCTTCTATTTTTATCATCGCAACCAATAAAATTCCAGGAACAAGCAAGTATAGCATTAACAGCTATGTCAACAGGAAGATAATCTGCGTAGCCATGTTCATCACAATACATTGTTCTGATTACACCCTTTCCAGCACCAATCAACAATCCAGTTGGACCATTTATGTTGTCTGTCCAACCAGGAAGTGGCTCTTTCCATACTGGTATAACTATACTGGGTCTTTAGAACAATGCATACACCATAAATATTAATAATGAATCATTATTTTTCTATAAATTATTATGTTCCATTGATATCTAATTTACCGAAGAATGATAACAGGAAGATGAGGCATTGCTTCCTCTACTAAACCTTCGGAAAGTGCTTTGGTGAAAGCATATGTGTTTGGAAAATTACCAAGAATTTTTTCTGTCATTGCTTCAACCACATCGTCGTCCATCCATTCAACACATTTGATTATTTTGTGAGGATCAGCTGGTGGTGGATATGGCTTTTCGCCGAGCAGCTGATCAAACGTAAGACATTAATCATCATTAACAGTGGAACAGAATTATTGCATCAAGACATCGTGTGGTGTTTTCATTTCATTAGTTTCATTATATAAATGCGCAATTTTATGGATTGGCAAAAAGTAGTTTACATTGACAGTTCGAATGTTGAGTGATTATACTAACTTTCTCTTCCAGATGACAATATGCTGTGCTGATATGAGCAAACAGTTCCAAATGTTTCATTTCTTTTGCTAACTCCAACATATTTTTTGTACCACGAGTGTTAAGAAGAACAGCTTTCTTAAGAAGTTCATCGAATCTGTAGGATAATTATCAGTAATAGTTATCAATTCATGTATTATTTTTCCTCATCTGATAGCATTTCTTTTCCGTAGTCTGACCTGACTGTAGCTGCTGCATGATAAATTATACTTATTTTCTCGCAGAGCATTTTTCGATCATCAATTGACATCCCCAAAGCTGGAAGTGATACGTCACCATTCACAACCGATACTGTATTGTGAAGAGATTCCAATCCACGCTGATTTCTTACTGTTTCAAAGAGCTGAAACCATTTTATAAGAATTCATTGACGAGATTCAGAAATATTTATTTCTTTATCAATCAAAATTGTCAGGAGGCTGGATGATGTGTTGAAGAACGTTTATAATTCAAACACAATTCAAGTTTTCTTCTGACATATTTGCATATCCTGATGGAGTATCTGAATTCCATGAATCATTTATTTTAATTTAATCTTCAGCAAATATTCGTGAGAAAATGAATGCAAAGCGTCAATCTGAATATCTAATTGTCATGCCTGAAAACTTTCTCGTGCTGTCTAATATCTTGCAGACGATTTGTAATTTCAAATGTTAAAAGGAAAAATACAATGAAGTGTATTTATTTGTATACATAATGTGTGATTGGGAAACTGATTGGTGGCATGAGTCGACAGTACTGTCGAGAGAAATTTTCTGTGTACAAACCATTGAAATTACGCGATTACCTGCATTATCATACCTGCATTTGAATAATCGATTAACCAAGAAATGATTCACCGAACTTATTTTTCAATTGCTAGTGTTGTGGTGATGATTACTTTTTTATTTCAGAATTAATTTCAATATAAAAAATTCATGAAGAAGAAGGAGGAATAAAAAATATTGATATTCACCTGCCAGAGCTGAAAGACTGGACGGATAAAAAAATATTCATAAATGATAGAACTGTTTTTTTTTTCTATTATCTTTAACGACTAGCGAAATAGATGTTACGTTATGATGGTGAGATTCAAGACGAGGCTTATCAATAAAACACAATGTTACAGCATATCATTCACATGTCCATGTATATATTTACAAACTATTGAAAACTATATTGCGTCATTGACTGATAGTTTGAACATCTAAATGAAGAGCGCAAACACAACATTTAGGATAAATGTTGACGCACCTATGTAAATTTGTCATCGTCACGAACTATCTACTTAATTCTTGAAGGCGATTATATCTATTAGAATTGATATAACATTATTTCGCACTTCCATTTGAGATTAGTACCTATGAATAATCAGAGATTCGAGGACGTCTGATTGCAAAATCACAATCTTCTTACGAAATTGATGTTGCAAATGAATATTTTGTATACACATGATAAATTACGATAATTCAATTCGGGAATTTCCAAACTATATTGTGTCTGGCAAATATTATAAGAATCCGAGTGATGGATAAGTTAAAAATCTCTGTTAATTATAATATCTTACGGAATTTAAATGTGAAATTATGTTCCATCAGAATTGGTCTATCGTAATCGATTTGGACTCTGCACTTGGCCCTGGTCGACACATCTTAGTGACATTGTATTAGCTTTCTATTCATGAACATTAAATATTGTAAAGTGGAAAGGAACCTTATGAGCAGTAGTGCCATTATTTCGATTATAAAGACACTTATATTGTGTAGACAGTACAAAAAATCTTTGATCATCAACAATCAAGCCTCTTTATGTTGAATACATTATTCAAATACATTATATACGTCACATAATTTGTTTTCTACGTATCTAGTGATTCCTACTGTGACAGATGAAGAAATAGAAGAAAAAATTTGCAGAAAAAATTAATAATACTGAACAATTCCATCTGGCCCTGCTCTTTGAAACCTTGCTCAGGTCCGAGTTTTTCCCAAGATAATTATGAATATCCAATTGATATTAATTACCAACGTTAGGAAAAAATTTTCACGTAACATCTATCACAGTTGGAGTACACATTGGAAAATTGTAGTTTTGTAATGTTTTGATGCATCAACTGTAATAACAATTTAATTATATGTATTGACATTGCAATTCAAGGGAATTGGAACTGAATGGAAATATTTACTATTGGTCAATTCCTTTCTATGTTCTAATTCGAATCAACTGGAAATGAAATAATGATTCAGATATAATATGTTTATATGATGGTATGTATATATTGAGGCTTGAGAGGGAAAGTATTGGTTAAGTTGGTGCATTCTTTCATTCGATGATTATAATATATGACAGCATTCGAAATTTCAACATTGGTATTCAGAATTGAGAAAATATATACTGATACGAATGCACCGAGTTGTAACTTGGGATATTTTCTTTGATGCTTTTAATTCATATTCTTCTTTGAGTTATATATCTTCAATTCAAATGAGTGTTAATAATTAACAGAAGTTTGAAATTGATACTGGCTATGATGGTAAAATAATTCGATACCTATTTATCATGGCTAATGGCTAAAAAGAGAGATGTGTCTGATTTATATATGTGTGAATAATTTTTATATATTTGTGCGAAGATAAATTTTTAATAGACATAAAAATGAATGACTAAAAGCTTTGTGGAAAGATTTGTAGAGACGCAATAAAAATAGAAGGGAATGAATTGTAAAATTGTATTCATGTATTAATGGGCGTGATTTGGAATTTCGAGATTTCTAACGAAATTTAACGTGTTAGTGCTAAAATATATTTTTGCAATATGATTTTCGTCGCGTTTATAATAATCATGATTTTTTAATTAATACTGAGGTTTTTTTTAGGTTCTGTCTTGTTGTTATATAAAGATTTTGACATTGGACACATTTTGCAAAATTGTGTCTCAAGAGTGATTTATGAACATGTGGAATACATTCAAATTTTGCAACTGATTATTTATTATCGTAAATTTATAAATATGTTAGAAACTCGTGAAATAAATGTAGTCAGTCTAATTCATGCTTCACCACGCGCAAACTATTAAACAATCTTTTCCCTTTCTCTTGTTTCCTGTGTTCACAATATATATCAATGAACTATAAAAAGAAAAAATTTGTTCTATCCCAATTATATCTGTTTTATTTATCTGTTTATAAAACATTCTTGTGATTTCATCAAAAGATATACGGCGGTTGCAATTTCAAAATAATTACACATCAAGTGATCATCAAATCGATTACTTTTTTATTTCGCGTTCAATGTAACAGACCCAATCTCTCTTTATGTGGTAACTTCAACCAGATATTCTTCTTATGATCAACCAATATCATTTTTGGAAGGAAAAAAAATCTTCAACAATAGAAACATCATTTTTTTTTCGTGTCAAATTTTTTTCCCAAAGTGATAACATGAAAAGAAATTGTTGAAAAAATCTTTTAAAAAACTTGTTGCGAGACAGGAAGTTATGACCTGTTGACCTTGTTTTCACGCAATCATTAACCGCAATGTGGTTTTAAATTATTTAGAAATAAATTCTTGTTAATATTAATTGACGAATGAAGAAAAATTTAGAGGAAGTAGAAAAGAAAAGATGATTAGCAACATTTAATGAACAGTAATTTGTAGCTTGTGGATAAAACGCACGAGATGAAATAGCACGTGAAGCGAAGAGAAGAGATCTCATATCGTTAAACCGGAGTTGAGAGATGTGACATAACAAACGCTGCTGCATGTTACTTTCACTGCTAAACGATAATACTCTCACATCGTGCCGCGGTTATGCTCATGCCGAGGCCTTGACTCTGTTTTACAAGGGCGGCAATCATACGTGAAAATTATCACGCTGCTCTCTATTGCCCGGTACTTATTTTCATCTTCAAAAATTAATTTTTTTATAAATATTCTGTAAAACCAAACGATGGAAAAAAATATTTTACAATAAAAAATAATCAAATCCAAAATTTGACAATTTTAATGAAAGTTCAATTCACTGATGACATTGACAGTCTATTCATTTGCCGAAAATAAAATCGACCGAAATTTCTAGATATTCGCATTAACAAATTTTTGATTATTCATATTTTGAGAATGCGATTAAAAATTTCAATCGGACAAAATCTACTACAATTCATCGCTTTTTTTCAAAATTATTGCGAACAAATTATTCAAGAATGTGCCACGACTCTCTGTGAAATATCAGAAGATAAAAAAATTATGCCGTGTCATGCTCGTAATTCTTCTGAAAAAGATTGTACGTCTCGTCATATATATATTTATACATAATTTTTTTAAGTGCGCTTTCACTTTGAAGCATTTCCATCTGAAACAATACCTGCGCAATCGTTGAATAAACATCAACTAAATGACATAACATTATATATATATATATAAATTTTTTTTTTTTAAATAAACATAAACTTACTGCAGAATTGAAAATTTCATCAAGACGATGCTTTGGATCTTTGCCCTTTTTTGGCCGTACGAGAAGATGAATTTTCCCAACATTGGGAATACAACGTAAGAATTTCTCGAGCATAACTTTACCAAGGAAACCGGTCCCACCGGTCACCAAAATTTCACGATCATTAAACATTTCAGCTATTCTGTCTGGTATATCCTCCATTTTTGTAGATGCCATTTTTTTGTTTCAATTGTCAATTGACCCGAGATCTGTAAATAGAAACAAAAATAATGAGAATAATAAACATGTAATTTATTATTTACTTTAATAAAACGTGAAAATTGATGGAACGTGACGAAACTACTTGGATCAATTCCAATAATTATCATACACTTATCAAATGTAAATATATTGATAAAAAAAATTTTAATTAAGATATTTATAAATTTGCTTGTGCAAGAGTGCAGGATTAAGTACAATATTATTCCGTGTCACGAATTAATTATAATAAATGTTAACTGATCAATTGTATAGAATTATAAACTTAAATTATTGAATACAAAATGCTAAATTTTTTCATTCATTGAACAATATAAATTTATATTCCATTTAGTTTAATTTATACTTCAATAATTCATTTTAATATTGCAAATGAACGCACAAACAATTCCAGTGTCTTATTTCTTCTATTCATTCATCAAATTTTTTTTCAATCTGTTTTTAACGATTAATTAAATTGCCTTAATGTTAATAAATTTTGTCTATTCTTTTCAAATTTATTTATATTGATTGTAACTATGTAGAAGAATTTTTATATCGAATCCAACGAAGTGAAATAATTTTTTATTATTGTAAACTGCACATTTGTTTCATTGTTTTTATTCCTGTGCAATCACGATTGAATTATTCGATGGTTGATTATTCTTGTTGATGATACAAGCCCATGATGAATTTAATCGTGTACTTCCTGTACACTCTCAAGTCACGATATGTAATTCACTTTTTCATATTTCAATTTTTCTTTATACTGAACTTATTCTATTCGTTCATTCACCGTCAAGGTGACGCCGTCACATTTTAAGGTGTAATAATATTTTTGTTAAAACTGTATTAACCCACTTGTAGGAAAAACGAAATAGTTCATTAATTATAAAATGGATGAGCAAATTTGTGCAAGTGCATAAAAATAATCTGCATGCATATAAAAAAAAATACTTTCACGATTGCATTCATGATCATGTTGCAGTGTTTTTCGCACTGACCCCCTTTTACTCTAACACTCACGTCATGCTATTAGTTAGAGTGTAACGTGAATGCCCATTTTTTTTTGTGTGGTATTTTCTCGTTACTATGAATTGGTCAATGGCTTGTGCAGCAAAACTTGTTATTTATTTATTTGATTTTGTTTTTTTTTGTATATTACACACTTGCACGTTGACTTAGAGTGCGTGTAAAGGTCGTGCGCTACATACTTGCATGCAAGAATTCAAAGACGAATTGATATGTGTAATTCAAATTAATAGTCGAATAGAAAATGGGTGTATGCACTTTTTGTTCTTCTTTTTTTTTTCTGAGATAATTTCAACAATTTGATTTTGAAGTATAAATTCATTATCAGATTATATTACAATAGTTCTGTAGAAAATAGAGTAAAGATTTAATTTTAGATCTGTTTTGTAATTTTTAATGAACGAAGAAATTTATATTTTTATTTTATATTAATTCATGGGAATAAAAAATAAAATTTTCCATGCACTTTTTCGAAGAAAATAACAGTTACAATATAAATAATAAATAAAGTTATTGAAGATATTGAATGAAAGTAAAAAAATGATCACCAAACCAATTTAAAATACACCGAACACAAAACAGAAAAAAGGTCACTTATGATCTAAATTAAAAAAGTGTAAAATAAAAAAAATATACCGTGCACAAACGTTGACAATAATAATTTGTAATATTTAAAAAATCTTTAGTTAAACGATAAAAGTGTTATTTAATGAAAGATGTAATATTTTTCGATGTTTTTTTTCTTTTGTTAAAAAAAAAGGGTCGACTTGTATAGTCGGTGAGCCGGTCACAGACTGAGAAAAGTTCGTTACCGAATGTTCTTCGATGTTTGGTTTGGCGCTTGATTGCGTTTGTATTGGTTCTAATATTAGTGTGTATATGTGTGTTTGATGTTTATCGTTTTCTTGTCGTCCTTAAAGTGTATATGTGAGCTATTGAATGGTTGTGTCGTGAGGCCAGGGACGTATGGAACTTTCAATTGAATGTAACAAAGGCTACTCATTGGCTATATATTAACCCCCCTCTTACAGGTGAGATTGTTGCGATGAGGGTCTGCAATGTTCCACAAGCGTATTTGGTCTGTCACGTAAAAATATCTTTTTAAAACTGGTACTGTGTCTCAAGCGCGTAAACGCAAAACATAAATGAAAGAGAAGATACTTGAAAATTTTTTACATACAATTTCTTTACGTTTCAATATATGAATTATTCACAATTCAGGCGCCACCTTAGAATACTTTTTGAAATGTTTTCATAGTTTACTTTGACTCAGAAATTATGTAGATATTGATTTTGAGGTCATAGAAACTTCACTTTCAATCAGAAAAATTTTGTTTTGTTTTTTTCAAGTGTTTCACTATGAATAAGAATTCTTTGAACTCACAATTGCATTATCGTAAAATACTTTTCTTATTATTTTTCGAAATTACGTAATGAAAATTATGCAGTGATTTTAGAAAAGATAAAACTCGCAAAGAAGAAAAAGAATTGTAAAATTTAAAAAAAATTCAAAAGAAATTATTTATTATTTTACTGTTTATTTTTTTCAGGAAATATTATTATGATCAATGTAATGTTGCTGCCTTCGTGAATTTGATGATGGTGAATATTTTACAAAGATTTTTTTAATTACACAATAGAAATTGAAATTATCATCCTGGTTAGTCTTGAGAACTGAAAGGATATGTAAGCAAGGCTACAATGTACAATAATTGAAGAAATTAGTAGAATTATTGAAATTAATTTTGGATATTTTTAGATCTTGCAAGGTGGCAAAAATAGAGGATTCAATTGGGCATTAACAAAAAATGAATGATGACCTTGATTAATATCACGAGATTTCAACACCTTTTCATTTCGTGGATTGAAATAAAAATTGTGAGAAGAGCCATTGGTCTGGTTGTCTGTATTCAACAAATGGCCACGTCATCTTGGAATGTCTGGAAGTGTAAATTGAATTTTTATTTATGTATTAAAATTGAACATAACATGAGATGAAATCACATTCATAAGATTTGGATTCCAGTAAAGTTGATATTAACAAATGTCATTTTTCTATTATTAACAGAGATTCAGAAAGGACCAACTGATCACCATCATTTTAATTTATTGAATATCCTGAACGATTTCAAAAGGATTATGAGTTTGATGATTGAAAGATTCGATTTGCGTTATGAATTGAATGAATAAATAAATAATTCTATGAAGAGTTATCGTATAGAGACATGAACGCTTGGAATTGTATAGATGCATAATTTGTACACAGACTGAAGTAGTAACGTCTGCTTTTGGTCCGACAAACATTTTCACACTATCTTGATATAAGAGAAACTGAAAGAAAAATGAACACAAATGAATCAAGAAAATCAGTGACTTGGATTGTTTTTAAGTGTTCAATTTTTTAGTAAAGAATTATTTCCAATCGTCTCTATGTGATTTTAACGAATTTAACGAATTTTCTTCGAGTTTTAATTAAAGTGCATTGATGAAGTTGATTTCATTTTGTTTATACCAATGACATGAACAAAAATTTGGTGAATTGCTGTACAGTTGGACATCAGCAATTTTAGTACTCTCAATGATTCACCCAATTGAATGAACAACACGAAATTTTATTTATTATTAGTTGAATAGTAGACACTTTTTGTGATAGACCAAGTCTGAAATGATCTAAATGATAAACAGGCGGAAAGATTGAGTTTTAAATATGAAATTTGATCTATTTGTAATTTTAGTAATTTCATTATAATGATGGAACCAGTATTTTAATTCTCTGGATTGAGGAATTAAATTTCATCTATTACATCAAAAAGTATGTAGATTATTAAATGTACTACGTCACTGTGATTGATTTGTCTAGACGTGGAAAATTAAATTCATACAAGGCTTGAGTAAACTGACAGATGTTACCAGTTTTAAGAATATTCTTAGAAACAAATATTTATTTCGTGTTAAATTTGCGGTACCTACATATAAAACGTTAAAAGGTAAAAAGTTTGGGTAATGTTGTGATAGTAATTCAATCGAATATGAATTAACAATAGTTCTGTCTTTAATCCTTGACCTTGATACCAATTATCCATTGTTTTGTACAAAAAATTGTAATTAGACAAATTATTGTGAGTGGAAGAAATGTTGCTGTTCACAATTCGATATAATTTCAGTGAATCATCACAGATGCAGAATATGTGATGAGAATAATGGAATCTGAAATGAGAAAATTGTTTTATACTCATCTAGAAAATTCAATTTTGTTCTTTTTTGTTGTTTTATCCATTCACATAAAATATGTTCATGCAGGACACATCAAGAACTTTTATTCTTTTGGATGTTCATGAGATATAGAATTTATATTTTCCTCCGTCTTCATAAATTATAATATATAATCGAAACATAAAAATGTTTATTGCTGATATACAGTGTCGTAGAGATGATTAAAGTTAACTGTGATAGTCTTGAAACTTTTCATAATTGTAATGCGCGGTGTCCGAACTGAAGTCGTTCGACCTCTATTTAATGACGCAATTTATACTTTCGTGCGCAATAACTCGGTTGGTCTTTCCCAGTTAAAATGAGAGAGCGATTGAGATTTCAACATTTCAGGATGCCAAGCGACACATGACGCGCTCTGTTGTAGGCCACACACTCACATTTATAAACACATACTCACACATATACACAATACAGTTGAGCAAATTAAAATCTTGCGCGTACTGCACATACTGCTTATAAAATATACCTTCACTTTTTTTTTTCCTTTTCCTTTCATTAAATCCCTCAATAATCGCAAGAGCGAATCAATATAAATTTCGTTATAAACAAATTATGAAAACGGAAAATTCTTTATGCGAGAGATAATTCATGTAATTGAAGCAAATTAAAGACAATGCGATAATGTTTGCGCTTGTCTTATATCAACAAGCGCACGAGTAAATTATTAGTTCGATAATTAATTTGTTCATTGTAAATGAATTTAAACATTCCGATATTTCAATATTTATACTATTCAATTTTGACATTAATCCAATCCTAATTCCACAATTCATGGGACTTTCGTTTTTGGTTTTTGAAAATATAATAAGTTTTTTTTCTCAATCTATTCATGTGAAGAAAAATATCACATAAATTGTACTTACACGTTTGTTTCAAAATTTATCGTTTTCCATCGTATTACGCAAAATTTCATACTTTCTAACGGTATTTATGTGCACATTTGTTGTACTATTTCTGTTTAGGAAATCAATCCGAATCAACAGATGTAAAGTACATAAAAACGAACAAATTTGAAATTTGGTATAGGAAAAAAAAAAGAAGAATGAATAGATAATATCAGACACTGACATATTTGAAGCAATTCAATCACCGAATTCGCAATTAATATGAGATCTAGCGCATAAGTTTCAAATAATAATAATAATAATAATAATAATAATAAAATGAAAGCACTAATAGTCTTATCCCCATCTCATATTATGCAGAATTTTCTTCATAAATATTACAATCCAATAAACAGTCAAGGATTCACTCTACTTTCAGTCATGAAATCCTTTACTATCCGCCAACCATTTATAGCTAAATTGAAATTTAATTTTCATTCTTCATTCAATAGGAAATGGAGAAAATGATGTTCTCCAATTCAATGTGAGCTATAATTGAGGAAATGAAATTAGAGTTCGACTGCTTCAACTACCGATTGCGTCCAAACATACGGATGTATCAGTAAATACAAAAACCAAAGGAATGAAAATGCAATGGCAGACAATACAATACAGTCAACGATCCAATATATCATAAATATTTTCCGTGTTAGGGGCAATGTCGAAGGATCTTCTTTGAGAACATATTGTCGGGCACCCAGTACATATTGTTTCATATAATCATCCCAAGTAAATGCTGTGGTGTCCATGAAAAATACTTCTTTATCGGCTGGAGACAGTCGTTCTCTCAGCTCTTTCATACCGTCATTCCTACAATGAAACAATTTTTTACATGAACAATATCTAAACAATGAATAATGATAAATATTTTTAGAAGATGAAAATTAATACCTGAATACCCATGGCTTTATAGTATAATATTGGACCAATCTCAGCCCCCAACTAACTTTCTCCTGTACTCTTATCATGAAGGGTTTATTTCCAGTTAAAAAACAAATTGCATCAATGAAATATGCTGGCAGTAAATGAAAGAAGAACACTCTTACAAGATGTAAATATTTAATTTTTGTTATTCCACCTCTTGGATACCATAAAATTCCTGAGAACCAACCAAGAATGTCAGAATAAATTTCAAATAGATTTTTGAATTAATTCATTTGATGATAGTTCTAATCTTACCTGAGAATGGATTAGCTAGCGCATGCTTTCTACCGTATTCTAGAGATTCACCCCATTTCATTGGATTCTCACCACTTTCAGTGACATTCATAAATATCGGTTTACTAGGCTGCTCCAATCCAACTCGCCATGCAAGTGCAATAATCGCATTTATCGCAATATCACAGGGCATTGGATCCATCAATAAATTGGGATCGCAATGCACAGTACGAATAACACCTTTTGCTGCTCCTATCATCAGGCCGGTAGGTCCATTGAGATTCTCTATCCAACCTGGTACTGGTTCCTTCCATGAAGCCATAACTGACAATGCAATAACTCTATTAATAATCTTCATTTATTTATTATAAAGACGGAATATTTTTTTTTATTATTCTTTTATACCAATTGATGGTCGTGCAACTCCAGCTGGCAAGTTTGATCTGTAGACGAGATCTTCTCCCAATGATTTAGTAAAAGCATAAGTATTTGGCTGATCACGAAGGAGTTTTGGTGTCATTATTTTTAATAATTCGTCATCTACAATATCAACAAGTTTCATCACATTTTCAGGTGACATAGGACATGGATATGCACGTTCTTCCAACACTTTTTCACCGCATTGTGAATAAGCAGTCGATATATGAACCAATGATTCGAGTTTCTTCATCTAGAATTAAAAAAAATTAAAATAGTAGAAGGAGAAAATTGAACGATGCTAAATTGATTTCTTGTATGCAATCATTGGATTAAATTGTCTCAATTATATCGTAAGAATTATCCTAAAGAAATGTCACGGAAAATTGAGATGATCATCAGTAAATGTATTATTACTGTACCCATCCTATGATTATATATATTCATTTAATGACAACTTTTATTATAATGATTAATATAACAAAATGTATTTAGCAATTGTATGAAAATAATTTCAGCCTTACTTGTTTGGCGAGGGTCAAGAGATTCAACACGCCCTTCGTATTCATTGTTATGGCATCCTTGAGGAGTGTATCAAATTTGACATTGGCAGCACCATGGAAAACCACAGATACATTTTGCAAAAGACGTTCTTTATTCTCTGATGTGAGACCTAAATCATTCATTGTCACGTCTCCTGGTATAACCTCGAGTTTTCTCAATCTCTCCGGATGATTATTACGTAACTCATCAAATGGCACTTGCTGAAACCAATTTTATTTTTATCATTTCTTTTTTTTCCTTCATATTATATATTTCTTTCATATTAATTTTTCATAATATATGAATGCATAAGTACTTTAGACTTTCACCCACATAAATAATCTGAATGTGGTAGACAAAATAAAAATGTTAATAAGTTATTCTTAAAGAATTGTCCATGGACTTTTTGCATTCTTGTCTGGCAGAATAATGATGAGTTTTTTCTCTCGAGGTCATTCTGGGATTTATTTTGCCTTATGATATTAATAAATTTAAATAAAAATAGAATATAATATTGAATTGACGAAAAACTGAAAGAAAATATTTTGATAAAGCTGGAAAACTCTCCCTTTGTGTGATACTGTAATTTATAGAAATTTCCATTTGTATTCAATTGATGATTATGTTCAGTGTAACTATGGATTAATATTGAACATAAATGATAAAAATCAATAATCAATAAAGCGTGACAGTGTAAGTAAATCGATTTCTCTTCCTCATACTTTTAAATAATAATTTTATGGATTTCTATTTGTGGTGGAAAATAAGTACCATATCAAGAATGCAAGAACGTATATAATCACACCAACTTCAAGTATTCTCTATTCATGAACAGAATCGCTCATGGATAAGTCAGTGACAGTGTATAAGCGCATTGGGTATATTTTTTGTTGATTCAATCTTGCAAATTTTCGACTTGTGCTCAACATGTATTACAACAACTGGTCGATCGTGTATCTGCAATTATGTG
Organism: Meteorus colon; assembly: GCA_030523085.1. NCBI lineage: Eukaryota > Metazoa > Arthropoda > Insecta > Hymenoptera > Braconidae > Meteorus > Meteorus colon. The sequence continues at coordinate 1,403,126 of JAPYZH010000001.1, forward strand.
CCCAGGAGAGGTTCAATCCATGAAAGTTGCCACGATTAAATGGTGTCAAGGCAGTGAACGTAATTTCATTCCTCACGCGCCCAAAATCACGTTTCATTTAAATGGATCGATGGCTATTGGAAATCATAAGATTTCGCGTTCAGTGTGCATGAAATTTCGTAATTTGTTAATCATCCAATGAACATTTTTTGCTCTTTTACGTGATAAGTTTTTTAATATAAATCAATTAGGTTTTTCTTTCTTAAGTTGTAAATTTATAAAATGCCTATAGTTATACACATTCATTTTTGTTCACTGTGAATTCCTTGTATGACATCAATTTTATTATGCATGTAATAATAATTCAATTGAAACCCATCATTTATTTTTATTCAGCAGGCATGAGGTTATTAAATTTTTTTTATGCTCATGATGGCAATTATTTATAATAGAATGATAGAAATACTTGAATGATTGTGTAACAATATAATAAAATTATCAAGACAATTCGAATTTTATGTTACCTGAATGATTGACTGTAATCTCGTTGTTGGACTGACGCCTTTTTTTTCACGCACAAGAAGAAAAACAGTTCCAATATCTGGACAACTTGTTAACAATTTGGAAATTAAAACTTTTCCCATAAATCCAGTGGCGCCAGTTACAAGAATATGACGGGATTGGAACCATTCTGGAATACTTGGCAATTTTGAATCCATAATTGAATTCGTGGATTTATTTTCTCTCGATCACGTAACTTGAAAAGAAAAAAACCAAACAATTAATTTACTTTGATTCTCAAGTGATTAAATAATCCGACATTTCACATTTGTATAACGTAAATTTTCCTAATTTTCATCGTTTCAGTTGATCATTGACAACCACCATAACTTTTCTCGAACAGATCTCCGATTGTTTTACTCATTACTTATTTCAATTTCGATAAATGTGAATTGTACGGATAAATACTACATACATATCAACACAAAACCAGTTGAATACACTAATGATAGAGGTATACACATTGGCAAACAAGTTATACACTATTATGAATGCAAGCCTTCCTGTGCAATTAATAAAAAAATGTAGAAATTAAATGTCTTATATTATTATTGCACATTTTTGCTTAATATCTTTGGATTAATATTTTATTTACCTGAGCAACTAAAATATCCTTTGAGTTATAACTGCAGTGAATGACACGTTTATTTTATTTTTATATTTTATTGTTTACATATATTCAAATATATGTAAACAATAAAATAGAGACCAAGTGAAGTTTTTATAATATCGTTCGAACTGATTCAAAGTAGCCAGGAAAGAATGTGCGGTTGGACAAACCCCGTGGATTGCTACTGCAGAACTGATCGCCTGCACGTTGAATGATGTGATGGTAGCCAGCCGTCGAAGACGATAACCTTCCTCTTTCTTCTTCGAATAGTGGAATTCCCCTTTGTTACTAACAATTCACTACTGTGATCGACTCACGGTTCGCCTCAAGATTCGCGGTACAAATGAACAAGACAGTGACACTAGCTGTAGCTCAAGGTCGTTGAGTCATTTGGCACGCGCTGCGAGAGAGCGATGTAAAATAAGAATACTAAAAATCTCCATTGGGGAATTTATTCATGGCTTTAGACCCGTTATCTCCTGAATATGTATACCCAATCAACTATAATATTGTCACAAATTCCTATAGGAATTTTCGATTAAGTTTCTAAAAAAAATAAATAATCAATTTTGGTACACAGATTAACAATTGAAAGTACAAATCTATTTATTTCTGCCACAAAATTTGTTAGTTTACTTGAAAATATTCAACATTTATATAATAATCAAGTGAATCATCTTACGGATTTAATATCGTCTCAGATACTCCAATGTATTGAGAAAAGGAAAAAAGCCTGTGCTATCCCCAAAATATTTTAAAGTACTTGTAAGCTTTCAATGATGTATTTGGAACTATGGTGCATTTACTCGCTATGATGAATGATTATCAGTCATTCTGATATCGTATTTCGATTAATCCAGAATCGTTATTCATCTTTTACTGTATAAAATCTACTCTGCTTTCTTCCTCATGTTGAATTCAATATGTTGATTGCTTTCCACTTCATACTGTGTTAACTGTATCTATTCATAGGAAATAGAAGAATAGAGGAATGCAAAAATCGGTGGAAGTTGATAAAATCTGTTTCAGATATTTTAGATTTGACTGTAGAGAAGATAGAAGAATGGAACGATCATTCCAGTTTTTGTCCATGTTGAGCCAAGGATTATTTTTACGATCCACCAAACCAATCCCATTAACATAGCTTGAAGTCCCAAGTGGGCAATTAATAATCTACAACAAAAAATATGCACATATTCAGTTATACAATTCATAAGAAAGTCAAATCAATTAGCAACATTTTCTTCTTTTATTTAGTATTCTGCGATTGTTGAATATTTAATAAAAAACTTACACATTGTCTTTTGAACGAGCTTTCGGCAAAGTCTTCAAAGGATCTTTGCTCAAGTACACACGAACGCCTTTGGTCAAATCAACGAAATAATCTTCCCAATCCAACGATCTGATATCCAAATTGAACAATTCCTTGTCATTTGCCGATAATGATTCATGTAATTCAAGCAATCGTGGATTGTGGTATTTCCATTCAGTGAAAATGAAACGTTCCAAACGTTCTAGTGAATTATTCACGTTCGTATGAAGGCGCACGAGACTGTAATAAGGAAATGCATTTTAATATCATATGATTCACTTGTGTTTGTATGTATATTGATATTTACGTACATTGGTCGACCACCGGACAATCGAGTAACTGTATCCAATATGTATGCAGGTATCATGTGGACAAAAATCGCGGATATTCGATAGAGCCAGAGCGAAGGTAAAAGTTTGAGATGTGGATACCAAACTGCACTTTTCAATGGAAATTCGTGCAAGTACTTATTAACTTTGTGCTCAACCTTTGCCCATCTAAATGGATTGCATGTACTGGATGTACAATGAAAGACCTTCATATGCTTAACGCTGCAATGAAATTGAGAAAAATATCTATATGAATATACTAAGTAACAACTTTTGAGTATCAGTTTCTTTTAACTCAATTTAGACTTACGCATTAATACCTATGTTGTACCCAGATGCAACGAGGGAATTCACAACAATATCAACGGGAATGTAATCGTAAATAAGATTCTTCGCCACAGGTAAGCGACGAACAATTCCTCTACCCGCTCCCATCAAAAAACCTTGTGGACCATTCTTGGACGTAGTCCATCCAGGAATTGGTTCCTTCCATGCTGCTGTGACTAAAACAACAAAAAATGTATGTGAGATATCGTTACTATTTGGTTATATATATGTCAATCTTTATGCGATTAATTACTCATGGAGGCTCGAACAATTGCGGAAGGTAATGCTCCATTGATAACTTCATGCTCTGCCAAATGTTTTGTGAATGTATAACAATTAGGATGATCTTTCAAGAACTTTGGTGCAATTTTATCAAGTTCTGCTTCGCTCAATTTATTCGCAGTTTCTAAGAGTTCATTTACATCAGCTGGCGCAGGATAAATTTTCTCATTTGCTTCAAGAAGAAATGAATTGACATAGGCGCTCGATACGTGGACTAGAGCCTGTAATAAAAATGAATTATTAAATTTATGCAACATTACATTATGTAAGCGAATTTCAACCGTTTATAGCATTTATATTGTATCTGACTGGACTGACGAGTTTTATATTTTGAATAATGAACATTGATAATATTTACAATCAGTATAATCTCAAATGAAATGGATGTATAAACTGTATATAGCTGGAAAAAATATTATCACAACTTTTTTACCTTGAGATTTCTAATTTCATGCCCCAACTGTACGACACGCCTTGTACCAAGAAGATTAATGTCTATAGCTGACTTCAAGCTACCGTCAAAGTCCAAAGTTGCCGCTGAATGGAAAATTATCTCAACATGTTCTACCAATGTAAATCTATCTTCAACTGAAAGTCCAAGATTCTCTTCACCAACATCACCACCAACAGCAACTAGTTTGGAGAATAAATGTGTTTTCTCTTCTTCACGAAGTCGGTCAAAGACCTAATGGATGTAAAATAAAAAAATCGATAGATAAATCAAGAAAAGAATCAGAATATTGTGAATTTAATTTCAACTAACAACTTATTCTCTTACCGAATTTTTAGTGAGTTCGTCAAGTCTCTCGCTAATTTCCTTGCCTTTTTTCGGTCTTATTAAGACATAAATGTTCTTGATATCTGAACAACATCTGAGGAGTTTTTCAATAAGGCAACTACCAAGAAATCCAGTTCCACCGGTGATGAAAATGCTCTTACCCCGATAAAAACCAACTATATCTGAAGCCATTGCCACGTTGGAAATAAGTTTCCGATCACCAATAACCAACTAATTATATAGTTGATGATGGCACTGAGACTGGTTTCACTCAATGTAAATGTTGGTCGACGTTGATTGATGGAATATGTAAAACAGCTGACTACTGTCCTACGAATCACGCGGTACAGAGAAAATGTTATTGTTATCGTTAATAAAAAATATTATTCAAGTAAATTTAATTGTTCACATCTATAAATGAAAACAATAAACATATTGTAGTACATAAGTAAGATGAATACCTGGCAAAGTTGGGAATAAGACTGAATTGTAAAAGCAGTTTAACTCGATAAATATTATACTCCGAGATACTCTGGAACGTCTAATGCGCTGGACCGTTGGCGGGTAAGTAGGCTAACACAAGAAAGACATTGACGAGAATACCTCGTATATTCTGTTATAACGGAGAAAAGGAAAAAGGAATAAATTGTTTCTGATCAGTCGGTAAGGCAAATTTCAGCAGTGGTTCTCATCATGTTTGCCTCGATATTCAAATGAATGGAAATATATTTCCAGAAAATGCGGCTAATTCATTATTTCTTCTTTTTATTTGTCGATACTTCATTAGATTTTATGTTGTGATAATTAAAATTTTGAGGTTATGGAAATCTAAAGAAATTCCATGTTTAATTGTTTTGAAAAGAAATCGTCAGCTTTGATAATGTGAAATAATATATGGCATTGAGGATTATTCTGCTGAAAATTCAGAAATGTTCCAGTTTTGGTAAAGAAGTTTCAATTATCCAATAGGAATAAAGTAGAATTCTCATTGGTTTGTATTAGACGGTTTGTGGGAAACGGAGAAATTTGAATTAGAACAGAAATGGAACACGACGGGCGGATTATTAATTCTTTAATTATTGATATTTCACTGGATACTGGAATTATGAGTGATAATGTTATCATTGAAACAGTTGGATTTGATAAACGATTGAATTTCTCTGAAATATAACGAGGGTCAAGTTCATTAATATCAAATATGATAAATATGGATAAAATATTTCAAGATTCGATGAGCATTGCAATTTCAATTTCTCCGTTGGTGAAAATAGGAAAAAAAAAAACAATTCCTGAGATTTGTCAAGGATTGCATTTGTTTGCATTAATATTATTGTCCACCATCAAGTTGAATGGGATGATCTCACTACAATTAATTATATTCACTAACGTGAAAAATATTTGCAGTTGGTAATAATTTTTCGTAAAAAATATTGTCTCACGCACTTGACCAATAAACTTTAGGAATTGTACTTGGACTCCGATCGAGAGAGGTGAAATCAATATATTCATTTCTCTCAATAATAGTTAAACACAGACTGTCGAATATTAAATACACTTGACATTATAAAAGAAACGAATTTCAAGCCATTTCGAAATTAATTATGAACTGTCATTATCAATTGATAAGAATTATTTATTATTCTTGATCGTTGTAATTACCTGATAAGTTTAAAGCATAAGGAGAGCTAAACACACACGAAGTTTGGACTGAAATATATAAAATTCATGAGACATCAATGTTTCTTTTAATAATGTGAAAAATAAAAATAAACTCATCAGAATCCGGTAGATGAAATTATTATATTTACCTCCATGACCAAGAGATTAGACAGCTACTTCATTCCAGCATTCAAACAAAAATGATATAGAAATAGCTTTGGCTTTCTAAACACCATTAACTATACGTTGATGTCCTCGTAGTCGCAGTTACAGGTGAATGACATCGAGTGACGTATACATCAATATATACATGTACAAACAAATTTTCATCTTCATATTGCATATTATAAAGCAATAAACAAGAAATTCATATCATCATCGTTTACAAGTTTATATGTTATGTATGGAGTAATATAACATCGGTATTTTCGACTACTCAGTGAAAATGATGAGTAAAAATACGATACCGAGCACTAGCAATCATTCAAAGATATCCCAAAGCATTTTATGTGAATTTAACCTGGAAGATGTAACATGGCTTTCTCTCATCGACACTCTCCACCACTCCATATCATGAATTGTGGTAGAATTATCTCTATCGATTTAGGATCATCACCTGCATCAAAACAAGAAAAAGAAATGAAATGGAGAAACCAAATTGCGCAACATCACTCTATTATCTTTGTTGTCCTACGTGCGACCTGACGAGAATGAAACCGGTTGATGTCAACGTCATCACATTATGTTTCTGGTATGTTTTTCTCGTCCTACGAATATCCACAAATGTTGACCGGAACCCAACATCAAAAAACCTTGATCAAAGTTCGAGGTGGAATAAAACTATAAAATTATCTTTATGGATTCTCCCATAGTTTGAAAGTGTACCTAGTCAACATGAAGAATAATAATGAAGATGATAGAGACGATGACGTACATTTGATAAATGTAATTTGGAATTAATTTTTCATCATGACATGTGAGTATACTTTCCATAAGTTATTTCCATATTCATTTAGTCCATGGTCAGTATTCATTTGATGATTTTTTCAGCATGTCCTTTTCATAGTCAAGTAGTCATTGAAATGCTGAGTATAAATTGATATCCATCGGTACAGGAATTCTCTGCAATCAATAAAACGATGAATTTGTGTTTGCCATTATTGAAATAATTGAAAACATATCTTTGACTAAACTATTGACAGTATCAGCTATCTGTTTTCTCTTCTCAATCTTCTCAGTAGCGATACAAGATGTGAATCACAGTCATTCACACTTCATGAATGTGTACATGTGTATATGATTTTACAACATTTTACGCAGTACTATTTTAATATCGGATTGTAACAACTTTTCTATTCATTCCTTCTTGTACTAACTTGTTTTTCATTTCATCTATACAAAATGAACTTTCTATAATGAATAAAACAATCATTTTGTGAGATATTTTTTATAGGGAAACCACGAAAATAACTAAAACTACTTTTATATACAACATATCAATAAAACAAATTGGATCAATCATTGAATAGGGAGTTCGTCAGTTTTTATTGTTGTGTATTGGTTCATATATAAATACGTGAACCATCGTACGTATCTTTTGTCTGTATCTGTTGAATGAATTTATTCAGATCGTTGAGTCGAAATGAATAACGAGAGAATTTATAGTGAATGCGAAGCAACGAGAGACAAATAAATGTGCGTAGATAGTTCTCTACATTTTGCTCAATAATAATCAAATAGCTAGAAATTCTTGGAATGTGTCGATTACAGCACGAGATATTGAAGATGAATTAAGAATCAAGTGATTGTAATTGAACTAGTTGATCACATTATTCTTGTCCCATTGGATTTTTTCTTCACCCACAGGGAAGATTTTTAATATCTCACGAAATATTCACGTCATTGAATTTGGCTGTTTGAAAAGGTGCAAGATTAACGTTGAGCAGACGAGATATTTTATAAGATTTATGAAATTGTGTAACATATAGAAGGAATGCTGACAAATATAAATTCCTGGACACCCAGGAAATGATACTATCGAACTTAAAATACTTCGTAACTATTGTGAAATTCAAGTTGGCCTTCTTCGTTTGACCCCAATGAAGAAATTTTTCTCTTTAATCTCAACGAAACATTTTTTATTTAATATACTTTCGATATTCATGAATTAAACACAGCTACGTCATATTGCGGTGCTTTAGGGAATGTATTATAAAGATATTATATGGTCTGACCTTCGGAATAGACATTGATGTTTTAGATGAACTGATTCTATCTACGCATATTTGTATTAATTCATTTTTTTTCGTTTATTCTTATGTGCTGATATGATGTCACACGTGGATGCGAATAAATTGCGCATTTTCCAATGAATTTTTTTCATTCAAATATTTGCGTTTGGATGGTGAATGTACATTTGCATCAAATTAAATGTCGACTTAAACATATACGAAACGTGTATATTGTTGAATATTCTGTCATCACTGTGTAACTTTGACGTCAACGTATATATTTACTCTCGATTCTTCATTATGTTTAAAACGCAGAATTGTATATAACTTCAACAATATGGGTATTCATATTTTTAAAGAATTTCCTAATGACGTAGCTGATCTTTGTCACATATATCCGCCAAATGTATTTTTTTGCTGTTGAATCTTATGGGTTTCATGACTTCTGTGTTTACATTTCTCCAAGTCATAAAACAAATGTTGATGAATACTAAGAATGTATGAATACATGAACAATTATTGGAAAGATGAATTGGAAGTTGAATATGGCCATTTGTACATCGTTTACTTTGTTTTTATGTTTCAGTACGATTGGACGCAAACATTACCATCAAAAAAATGTATCTGTTCCATTTGTAAATAAAATTGTGACTGCATTGGTGTTCTTTGACCTCTCAAATGTTGTACATCCGCGCAATTACTATCAATCGACACTCTCAGTGAGTCGGGTGCTGATGATAATGTTGAAATGGTCATAGTCATCACTGAGAGAGAGTAAAAAAGTGCATTGACCTCATGCGCCTCTGAAGTAGTTACGAGATGAATTACATGTTGAATTCAACATTAATCAACGATCATCACGGCAGGAATGTGTCCATAGAATTGAATATGTAATATGTATGAATGATACATGGTAATTAAGTTATATGATTTTATCTTCTTATTGCGGAATTAAATCAGATATAATTGTGTCTCTCTGAATTGGAGAGGAATCCTTTCATTCGAGACGACAGCATCAGGAATTTACAATTTCTTGTGCATTCCTTCTCCACTGCGGAATCAATTCATAGAAATGTTCATCTTTAGTTATTCCAAAATTAACAAAGTTTTTGCATATTTCTCCGGAACTGTTCATACATCCTGCGTAAACATCGTGAGAAGTCCTAACATATGGAATGCCATATTCACGAGTATGATAATTTATGAATATAAAATAATGGAGAGTTCATATGTTAATGATTTCTTTTTGTTCTCTGCTAAAATAGTGTTAAGTTCAAATGCACATATATATTCAGGACAAGTAGAGAACATAAAAGAATTTATTGTGCGTGTCGTACCTTGTTGTTCCGATTATCCGTTAAATTGTGTTTATTACCAGCGTGAATAATACTCTCACTAGCTCTTTCTTCCGAGATTTCTTAAGATCTCTCTGCATGGTTATAATAATTTTTCAGTAGACTTTGTGATGAATGTATTCAAGGTCTTCACCATGTCTGGATGAAAATCACAGTTTGTTTATAAAGGGTTCAATCATTCCATGAAATATATTAGGGCTAAATTAATTCATACTCATTAAACAAAGCGAAAATGTTCATTTGGTATTCTAGACTATTTATCCTGTAAGGTGTTCCATGCGGTGGCAATTATGACAATTCGTGATGAGACTTCAATTGAGAAGTCTTATGGAAGAAAATGCCATTGCAAGTGCGCCGATATGAAAACGCTGAATTGTAAACTAATCAGTTGATAACGATTCGCATTTTTTCTTTGGTTATTTTCTAGTTGCTTCAATACTTGTCCGGGTTTTCATATTATCTTGATACTGTGTTCATTGAAAATCTTTTGTCGAGTGGTTTAAATAAAAAAATATTAATAAATAGGTGAACAATGGATAGAGTTGATGAGTTTCCTTGCAGCGCTTTCTGTAGCTTTCTATACTTTTTATACTTTTTGCATCCAAATACCGGTTCTTCTGAAATGAGTTCTCAATTCTCTGTTCTGTTTCAACCAATATTTCGTTAATCTGGGAAGATATGCAGCTGCAGTATAAATTTTGTTCTCCATTGAAGATGAAATTAGGAATCTAATTGGATAGTGTCTCATATTATTCCCGAATCGGAATTGAAACTTGCCCAGAAAGATTGTTGAAAAATTAAAGAATTCCATAAAAATAAAAAAGAATTGCTCAGAACGTGATGCTGCTTTGTATGTCCAACTATATTAGATTCAATTTTGTATCCAACCAAAGCAAATTCGACATTCCAATGCAAATTATTTGTACATCCAATGAAACCAATGGGATTACCTCGCAAGGGATGATCGATAATTCCCAACGCGGAATTTTTAATTTCCATGGAAAACTCTTTCTGAAAAGGAAAGAAAACAAATAAAAAGCTGTGAAATGGTCAGAAAGTAGGGTCGATAATTCCCATCTCGTGATCAGTAATTTCTCAACAAAATGGCACAAAACAAAACAAAATTAACAAAACATATTCACAAATGAAAGTCCAACAATTACTTTCCCAAGATCAAATTGTCCATGCCAAAAAATTTCTACAAAAATCCAAATAACATTCAAAAGTAGAACCTAAACAAAATATGTTCAAACAAATGCAGGGCTAGCAAAGCTCTGAATAAGCCATATGACATCATTGACGCAACCCGCGCGCCCTCAACATAACGTTCGGTAAAATCCGGAAGAACTTCCCGAATATAACCCCCAGCCACAATACACACGCAGTGATTGGTCGTGATATCAGTGGTGGTAAAAAGCTCCTTGGCTCACCCGAATCCGCGAAAATCCCAGAAAATCCCCTCCCCACCCATAACCACATACAAACAAGAATACCAACCCTCAGCCCCTAAATATACAAAATATAAAATCTATATCAGTGACATTTTACGTGGTGCAGTTTCCGTAACTGCGGCTCTGTACTCGGCAATTGCCCCAAGATGGCGGAGTCGGTTGGTGTGCGACGGGCACAGGCTGAAAAGTGTAAAATACGTGAGAAGTGCGGGTTCCTGTGTTAAACTAGTTGTTACAACAACTCTATTATCACAGGGAAAGCTTCCGCAAAATAAACGTCACATAAAAACGTATTGAATTCCTACAAGTCACAATCAATCCCGGTGAGTTTTATACAGGGTGGCTCTCGGTACATCGCGCGCGGCTCCTATCTGTCTCTCTTTCTCATTACGAGCCGCGCCTAAGTGAGAAAAGAAAGGGGCAAAAAAAAATTTCATCTCAAAATTATTCCGTGTCAATTGATGAAACTAATTATTTTATATCGTTACAGCATATCAATGTAACACGACAAATATCGAGTAACAGACGAATTTTACGTATATACATTTATACATGAACATCAATGTATATAAATTTTTCCATGTATCAATCATATGTATACATATATATGTATATACATATTAATATATATGTATATAGATGAGCATGTAGATGTCAGAGTCATGAGTCTTATCTCAGACAGAGAAGGCCGCCGAAATGAGACAAGAAAATTTTTTTTTTCCGTGCGATTTTGGCACAGCCGCGCCTCCTCGGCCAGCTGCTTTTCCGGGTCTTCTTGACGATAAAACGGGAGAGATATATTCAACAATAGAGAAGCGAGAATGAGTATATAGTACATAGTCGTATATCAGAGAGACATCGCTCGAGACTCCATTGATCGTTGTCCGCTGTGCGACAACCGTGTGTGTGTGTGTACAGTTGATAAAATCACATTATCACATTTCATGCTATCATATATTATATCATATGAATCTTTATTTCAAATTATGATTATATGTTTCAGGAGTAGTTATATCCGTGTCAACATTCATTAATCTTAAGTGCCGGATTTATGATTTATCATTTTATTTCTGATTATTCGTTCATTCTATTTTATATACAAGTTCTTTTTCTTGGGATATTTTTTTGCATAGAAGTAAATGCACCAGTTCTTATCGAGCTTCGTTCATGCGTGACATGCGATCATTCTGAGCTCATGACGTGTGTATAGTATTGACAGCGATGCAGTGTCTTTTACTTGAGTTAGCGATACAATGTTAGATCTTTTTCATTTTTCTTCTTTTCTATATTTCCTTCCGCTCTAGATCTCAAAGTCGTATCATCATCATTTTCTATTTGTATTCATGTGATTTTTTTTAACGAGGATTTTTCTTTCACCCTTGTCAGTAACAAATTCCTGTGGCGCCGCATTTAATTTTCGCATTTTTATTTTTTTGCTTCCGAGTAAAAGTTCATGCTTTGCGTCTTCCTTTTTCTCTTGTTTTATAAGTAATTTATTCTGCCGTGAAAATGTCACGCGAATGTAACAGCAAAAATGTATAAGGCAGCCAGCCAATTGAATAATTTCGTCAGAGTTTTAGGAAAATTCATGAAAATTCTATTCTACATGTAATATTTTTAATGCTACATTTTTGCTTGTTTTATATATATGTATATATAATTCTGAGCCGCTCGATTCCTCGCAGAAGTCCCTGATGTGCCATTGACTGTTGTTAATATATGAGTAAATACAGATACTATGAATGGCTTTCGTTCTATTTTCAGAACAAATATGAAGAAAATATCGAATTGTTTCAATGCAAAATGATATATCTTTGTATATTGTGTATTAGATTAGATTAAATCGGTCGCGCACATTTAATTCGCCTGTATACTCAGTGGTGCACCTACATTTCTGTTCAACGTGATGCACCACCGCCCAATGCGGCGATCTCGCTTTCTCCCTCTCGCTCTCCCTCATTGTCTTTCGCCGCAACTGCTTTAACCCACTGGTTTTTTCTCCCCCGATTTGCTCCCTCATACTTACCTATACCTTTATATCGTTCGTATACACGAGACATCATGACCTGTAATTCAATAATTTTATAAATCCATCATCCGTCAGTGTTGTTGGTTATCAGTTAATATGCATTGTATAACCGGGTATTATTTTCCCATCGTAAAGTTTCACTTTTACATAATCTCAATTCTTCATATACCATCTGCATAATTAAAAATTGAATAACAAATATGAATTGATTGTTTGATTTGTATTGAATTGTTATATAATATCTCATCATATTGCACGTTAGTATAAGCGAATTGACTTAAAGAAATTATTTATTCTGTTTGACAAAGAGTAATCGTTTTTTTTTGTCTTCCAGCTTTGTTGCCTGCTCATTTTCATATCAAATCCGTGGACGAAAAATAAAAAATAAATGTCAACGAAGTTACATTTATTATTCAAGTGTGTATCGCATGGTTTTAATGTGAGTCATTGATAACTTATCGATTTTGAATATACCTCGTGGAGACACGTGACAAACCATGCCCTCGGTCTCGGTTTATCTCACACGTCGTTTCTCGCGTGTCGTTTGTGAAGTAAATGAGGGTTTAGTCATAGCGTGTATAAAAGGTGAGGGTGTAGTAGTAGTAGTAATATAGAACATGTAGGGTAAAAGAAGAGAGGAAAAATTGTAATTTTCATGCTCCCACGACTGCTCTCTTCACCGGGACATCGATCCAAGAATGGGTCCCTCCCGTTTATCCAAAGTCGGTAAATTCATGACGCCTGCGTATTACGTACAGTTTACTGTTCTACATGCATAAAGTCTATATATATATATGTATATATATTATATACCCTGAACTATCTTGCTATATACTCTTATCCTATCGTCCGATCTCTTCCTCTCCATTAATCCACATTCAATTCACATTTTATCCGATTTTAATATTTCTTCTTTCACTATCGATAACTTGAATTTTGAAATAATTATTTCAATTTTGAAGTATCAGAAATTGCATTTTCAAAGTTACTACACTGAATGTAATTAAATTGTATGATAATGATTAGTATATATTGATGTAGTAATATCAAATTTTTATTATTCCTATTTATCTTTTTCTTTTATTACTTTAAATTGGTTCGTATTTAATTTACTTTGATTGTTTAGTTTCCTTTCTTCTATTTGCCATTCAACTGGATGACTCGATGTATGAAACTGTGTTCGAGATTCAGCATTGTCATTATTTATGTTGTTAATATTATTTGTTAAATCCCAAGTTCTCATTTCTGTTATATTAAATTCTTTTGAATTTTAATGAGTAAATATGTAGCTGATATTACTCGATGCAAGAATGAAGAAAAAAATAGGGAATCCTTTCTCAATCTTTTTTATTGTAGTATCAAAAAACACATTCAATTTGCCTGTGGAATTTTTCACTACAGAATGTATGGTCGAATGTCAATGTGAAAGACGACTCTTCAGGAATTCTTCCTCGTTCCATTGTTATCGTATATTTATGTAAAAAAAATATAATGACAGCACAAAATTTAATTTCTCATGAAAATCGTTTATCGAGTGGTATAAAAAATCTCGTGTTCATATTTAATTAATTCATTTTATGTAGGAATGAAAAAATAGAATATCTAACGTCTTTTAGACTTCGGACCCTTTTTTTTATCGATGGTTCTTATACAGACGTCAGAGCGGTCAATTATTATTAGTTCTTTTTTAGGAATAGTATTAGAGCAACATAGTTATTACGCAAAATAATAATCGACCTTGATCATGTTTGGTCATGTACATAATATTAAAAGTTGAGGGGAGAATATATGAAGAATACGTAGAGGGCGTCTGAGCATCCGGTGCTATCAGATGATATAAGGGAACGAGCATGGGCCTGACAAGCTCAGTTACCTTTCGTTCTTCAACCGGTAAGGAGCGAGGAATACGAAACCGTTTGCACTTGCTGCGAGTGTTCCTCATTTTTTTTTAATTCAAATCATATCAGTATTTAATTTTTTATTATTACGTTAAGGTATTTTCGCGACCTTTTATCACGACCAATTACATTAGTGTATCATTTCAATTGATTGTTTATTATCTTCTCATCACATGGTGGATTAATTTTAAAAGGGAGTTTATCTGTCATAATATTAGGTAAGACAATTCACTTTATATCCACTGATAAGAGAATAAGAGTTTTAATCTAAATCTCGACAATTAAATTCAAAATAAAGTTTTGCTGTATTAACTTTGATTATAAATGAGAATAATTTGTAACTGGGTCACTACTTCCGGAATTTATCTTTAAGACAATTATTCTTATTTATATTGCGGAAATTTATTTCAAATGGGATGTACAGTAAGGATTATCAAAATGTCTTTCAACAAATTTTTATTTTTTCCTATCTTTTCTTCTCTTGAATGAAAACAAAAACTATGGCATAGACGCGCTGCTCTCAAATGATGTCCGGTTTCATTTCTCTAATGGACCATTTAATTTCTCAGTTCTCATTATATTTTTTTTTTTTTCTTATACCGGTGGTTTTTCCAATACTGTTATGATTATAAATGTTATTATTGTTATTATGCATATTAACATTATTATAATTTATATTTGGCCGTTTTACTTTCAACATTTTGATGTCATCAGTTCTGTTGGAATAAATGTGTGTGTTTTGTGTACGTGTATGTGTGTGTGAGTGAGTGGGTCTTTTCTTATGTTTTTAACCAGTGACTTTTAAAAACATAAATCCATGCAATATAATTCCAACTGTACAGCATGGACTGTCTCTTCGCGCGCGAAAGTTGAGACCGTTGAATTCAGCGCAAGTAGCGGTATATTCTCTACGTCGCATTTATGATTTTGTCTCTTTCTCTTTCATGTATAGATATTGGGTTATTTTTTTTTTTTTGTTACGAGTAAACACGCGTGAAACTTGGGATAACGTTTCTTTTTTTTTATCTTTGTTTGTATTTGTTTTTCATTGTTTAGAATGTGTGTTATATAGAATTTTTCGCGACTGATTGAATGTGAGAATTGGTAGCGATCATGAAAATGAGAAAAATATTTGTCTGATATATATTTCGAGTGATGTTATTTATTATTATAGAAATTGATAGTTTATATTTTTTTGTGCATAAATGAAATTTGTATCGATGTGTATGATGGAAATTGATATCAAGAGAGATTTGGACAATAACATTAAGGATTTTATTTTGAGTTTTATGATGTTTGAATGGGCGTCATTTGAACATTTAGAGATGGAGAATATAAAAAAATTTCTAATGTAATCAATTTATTATTCATCAATTACATTATATAATAGATGTAATGGCGTTTCTACTTGAGTGTTTAGTGATGGAAAAAATTAACATAGAGATTCATCCAACATCTAGAAACGCGAAAGTTGCAAATAGATTTTGATACAAAATTTAACTAGATGTTAAAGATATTTGAAAAATTAGAAAAAGTCTGGTAATATTTTTTCTTAGATTGTTTGATCTGTGAAGGGTTTGTTTATATTTACTACTCATGTCGTCGACATTGAACTGAACGTGATGTAGTGAATCGTTTGCGAATTATATTATAATGTTATGAACTACTTGACACAAATTAGATTAAGTCGATTATGAAATTATCTTCATTGAAATCAATCGATATTAATATATTAGAATATATCTGAGAAATCAATCAGTTTGATCCATTACATTATAAAGTCAAGTTTCCAAATAATTATTTGATATTCGAATCACGTTATCGTTACAATTGTCATTGAATCAGTTCAAGGTCGTCGACATATAACATATGACGTATAGAAATCGGTCACTTTCACGTTGCTCGCACATTCTAAAGATGGAATACACCTGATGAAATCCCGTTTATTGCTCACATTTATGTCACAAAAATTGTGATTGCAAAATATATATTTATTTATTATTATACATATTTCCATTTTGTTTATTGGTTGTAATGTAATACATTTCTGGGAATATTTTTGCTAGACTGATCAATGAATTATGAGTTAAATTGCCTATCTCACCTGTTAATATTCTGGGTTAAGCGTCGCCCGATGCGAGAAATATATACGAAGAAGTAGGTCGGTTGTCAGTGGCGAAAACAAAATTCCTGACGTTATTACAAAACAAATACTTACGTCACACGCCCCCTTAGTTACAGCAAAAAAAATTTATTCTTCATTACTTATATATATATATTTATATAAATTTTTGTTTTCACAATTTCCAATTCTAAATACATATTACAATCCAAAATTTCATTACATCATAACTTCTCTTTATTAATATTGTCACAAGGAAGTTTCTAACTTGGAGAATGAATTCACAGAATTTTGTTTCATTGCTTGTATAGATACTTCTTCATCTTTTACTCTTTTTCTCTTTCCACTCTTGAATTGTGGGTTACAGAAACTGAAATATATTGTGTGGCATACTTAGATTGGTCATCGCTGCAGGTTATTAACAATGTGTATATCAGCCATTCACACGTGAGTGTGTTCTTGTGCGTGTATGCGTAAAACATGGTTCATTGGACCGTTCATTGCAAGATGAAACCGGTCTTCACCGGTGTCAAATGGGCTGTGCCGGAAAATTGGTCCGTTCTATGTGTGGAAAAAAAAAAAAGTGGAATTTTCAGAAAAACTACTGGAATTTAATTCTTTCTTGATGTAATGAAATAATCTAAATGAATATTTCAATTTTTTGCTGATAAAAAAAAGGCCCAAACTGAATGTAAAATTTTTCTTTAATTCGGTTTTTTTTCTTTTGCTTTCATTTCACATTTCGCATTTGTGATACTTACGCCCACCAATTTGAGTGTTGCTAAAGGCGATCAAGAAATGTCAGGACGCAATTATTTTCATTCATCTCGTTTCCGTTTGGTCGCGCGCGCGCGCGGCAACAACTTCTGACCATGACGTTTGTTTGTACCGCCGGATACACCAACCGTCATGTTTAGTTTTAACAGGCGAAATAAAAGATATTGTACATAAATAGTTATTCTTTGTGTGCGAAGTATGTTTTGGAAATGAGAATAAAAGAAAATAAATAAGAAGTGAAGAATGAAATAAAATAAAAATTTGCTCTCGTCAACCACCACATTTCTTACCACCAATTCGACACCGGCGACGTAACATTCAACAGAACAAACTGAAGACGTCCTCGAGACTCTGTAGTTCGTTGTTCCAATTTCTCTGTAGCAATTCCAAACGACCTAAATTCATGCACATATTCAAACGTTGAAGAAAAAAAAATGGAATATCCAAATACTGATATCCATATATGTACATGGCTATTGCAACAATTGTTCAAATGTATGCTCATATATACGCTATGTTGGTTTCACATTTTTTTCTCTCTTCCTTGATGATTCTGAGAAACGAATCTCTATTGCAAATAACTCCTGTGTGAATGACCGCGTTGCGCCTCGACGAATATCGTTTCGCTTGGAAACATTTTCTGTTTCACTCACCTTTTTTTTTCCCCATATTTATTTACTCACTTATTACAATTATTCATGTTTTTTGTTTGTTCGTTTTTTTTTGTCTTCATGTAATGTTATCTCAAATTTCTCAGTTCGCCTGGCTTTTCGTGAGTTCGTGCGCTGCACGTTATTATGCAGTATCACCTGAACACGTCAATGCAGTCCTTTGATAAGAAAAATAATTATTGTAATTAAAATAAAAATTGCCGCTGCTCATTGTGCGCGTGGATATTGTTTTTTGTATTTTTTTTTTTTTTGGTATGACCCTGTGACAACATTTTTCTCATGAATTATAAATAATCTATAATAGTACGAAACTTTACGAATTTGCGCCAGTGTTAATAAGGAGATAATTTGTGCCTCGTTGATATGGGGGTAATTTTTTTTATCTTATCTCCATACTTTTTTTATTCCATTTTCCAATGGTCTGATCTAAATACTTTCACTTTTGTCATATCTATTATTTTTCTGTTAGTTTTTATTGTTCAAATTTTTTTATATTTTATTATTCACCTATTTATTCATGTAGTACACTTTTAATTTCACTGTTGAAATTATGTAATTTTTCCATTTCATGACTACTAATCACCGACAATCATTTGTTATCTCATTTTTTTTCTACTTTTTTTTTCATTTTTTTTTTCTAAATAGTGTTAGCTGCCTAATGGTCTTGGCACTTAAAAAGCAATTGCTGCAGGAACGAAATAGAAACGGTGGTAAATCAGTTGAGAAACGAGATGTTGGAAGAGAGAAAAAGGGAGAGGAAAAGAGGGACAGACACAATCTGTAATGACTGTTGGCCAGTTATATTGTGGCAAGAAAAGTGGGCCTGTGTCACGGCTTAACTTGGTGTGTAATATATACTGTTGCCAAATTAGCTATGTGTACTTCGCATAGCGATCGATACTAATATTGCGAACGTCTCCACTCCATTTCACGTATACTACGTAGATACTTATACTATTTGTCGATATCACGATTTGGGTTTTTGCGCATCGTACGCGCCAGTCAGTCGGTCAAAATAATTTATCCTTTCTATTACTATTTTTGTCATTTTCTAAATTTCTTTTAGCAATCGTTACTTTGATGCATTTTAATTTCTTTGATTTATGCATGAAATATTAAAAAACTAAAGATAGAATCCCTGGAAATGGAATATTATTATTATTTACAAGTTGATTGATTTATTCAACTCAATCATTGATGTTGAATTATAATTTCGGATTTTTTGCTTGTAATTTTTTTTATCTTATCTATTTCATCACTTTATGATAAATAAATTATTAGAATTCAGTGTTGATTTTGATATGTAAATCGTAGCGCAATTTGAGGCTATTAATCTTCTTGAATTTTTATGAGAATGTTAAAAATTTGTGACTCGGTTTCAATTTCATATTGATTGATGAAGAAAAAAAACATCATTTTTTATCTGAATTTCTGGTATTCTATAATAAATGTGTTTTACTGATTGGATTATTAGAAACTTGGTGTGCAATATTGTCACATTCAGATATTGAAAACAATGCAGAAAATATTTTCAACACGCTGAAAGTTTCATGCAAATTAGATATTTTTATTTTGTTTTTTATTTCAAACAATTTTGTTTTCTATTATAAAAAAAATATCCACTCTGTATCTAGTCTTGAAAATACATTCCTCACAGATTAGAATCAGTGATATTTATTCTATGATAATAATATAATCTTTTGTGCATTTATTTTTACCCAAAAATATACTTTGAAAATTTATTGACTGAACAATACAAAGCTAGACAATCTACAAAACAAACAGAAAAATCCCATATGTCGAAGGATTGAAACTTTTTATTTAATCCTTCGTTTAGTTCCTTCTTCACTTCTATTTTTGTAATGAACTTTAGAAATCTGAATCAGCATATTTCCAATTATAACCGAGTGGCTCAACAAATGTTAAATCTTTTCTAAGTCTATCTCACGGTTCAACCGCAATTCGCATTTTACAAGTTTTTAAATGTTCTAATTACAAATTCCATTAATTACCATATTGAAAAGTAAACTGGGCAACTCAGTCTCACCGCATCTACATTCATATACTCATGCACTCTGGCATTCGTTTCATCTCATAAACATGAAGATATAAAATTCTACCAAACAGTAATTTTTGATAACCTCAAAAAGAAAAGGAAACAACACAAAAATTGTAATAAATATTAAAAACCTTGAAGAACTCGGGCAGTGAGTCAGTGGATAGTGCAAACGAGGCAATAAGAAATAACGGGTATTCGTGTAACGGATTCAGACGTGTTCTTCAACATACTGAACATATACCTCATCCATATCCTTTCTTCACCTTCTCCTTTTCCGTTTCTGTTTCTTTATTTTCTTCTTTCATTCATTCTATTTTTTTTTCTTCATCTGCTTCTTCCACCCGTCAATTTCTACTTCATTTTCATTGTCCTGTTATGTTGTTCCAACAGCTTTTTCAACGTCTTCTTCATTTGTTCTTTCAATTATTTTTTTTCTTTTATTCTTCTTTTTTATTTCTCTATCCATTCACTTCTCCCTTTTCTACTTTTTCTTCTTCCACTTGTTAATTTCTCCCGTTTCTTGCTCGCGTCATCATGGTCAAATGAAACTCGATTGAAGTGGACTTGGTGACCGCAAAGCGAGGCCAGGACGCTGACCTGGAATCCTATACAAGAATCCGCTTCTCTCTTTAGCTACGGATATTCCGATGTTTCCGACGTGCTTTCGTCTTTCTTTTGACTGTCACTACTAGGTATATACACATATTTATACGAGACATGTTCTGAGATTGAGGTAGGTGTGGTAGGAAAAATAAGGCTAGATAGAGCAAGAACATATAACATTAAAAATATATAAAAGAGAGATGAAAAAAGAGAGTTAGTGGTACTATTACTATTTGCGCGCGTGCGTCGGCAAACTAAACGCGCGCGACATCGAAAGATGTATACCCACTTGCGTTTATATATAATTCTTCTCTTCCTGTATTCCGCCCTCGTTGACAGCGGAAGTGAGAGAGAACAAGTCGAAGGTAACCAGGTTAAGGTTGTCAGGAATATTGTTCACATTGTTCGTGATGTAGAATTTTTTTCCTACCATTTTTTTATTAATGTGCAATGACAGTGCAAATGCACACATTCATCGTACTATTTTGCACATTCTGCATTTTGAAATTGCACCAATGCAATGTGCAATTAAACATCACGTGACCACTATTGTTTCGTACCACGATGAATTGTTGCTGAGCAGTTTGATGACAGTTTTAAATTATTGTTAATCAACAATTACTCGTGTTGAGAACTTTTTTTTTTCTTCCATGGCTATGAAAAGTGTATGAAGATATAGAAATTTAAATGGCTGATAGAAAATTTGTTATTGACATTGAATTAACAGAAGAATTTTAGATTATGAAAGTGATGTTATCAGGGATTGTGATAAATTCTAAAATTCCGAGAATTGATTCACTCGAGCGCGACTCATTACCACGAATACACGTGATGTATTCGTGCAAGCTGTAAAGAAAAAATTAGTCATTGAAGAAGTATGGGATTCATTTATGACTTTATTTATTATGCATTGAAAATTAATTTGGATATTGTGAGGTATTTCATAATACAAAATTTATGAAGAGAAAAGATTAATACGAAGAAATTGTTGAGTTTTATATATGTGCAAATATTTATGATTGACGGACAGTGAGTCGAAAATATAACAGAGAAGTGAAACAGAAATGCATAATATATTATAATTCATGCACAATTTATGAGACATTTATATTAAATTTCTCTCTCGAACTGTGAGTTAATTAAACATAAATGTGAATATAAATATATATGCGGATGGTGACAATTGTAAGTGGGGCATGTGTGACCAGTTTGTAAATGAGTCAATGGGCATCAATAGCTCATGAGAAATGTACTAGTTCCATTCAAAATCCCGTTCACTTATTTTTTTTATTCATTCAGAACGAACAGTATTATTGATTTGATATTTTTATTTTATTTCATCAAAAATTCTTGATACTTCGACAATTTCAATTTTGAATCAGCGATGCTCTGGATTTTTATTGTGTGTACGATAATCGAATGTTTAACAAAGCCATCATACCATTCTCTCTTCGTCTTCCACTCTATTGCATCGCTGCAAAACTTTGACAATATATATCAAAATCAAAGACGATACGATGCTTTTATGTGGGCCAATATATAAACTCTATAATATGACCCACATATACTCCTTTGCTTTTCAACAAAACTTCATTGTTTATAATTAATTAACGAAGACATTATTTTACATAAATGTGTGCAGTTATAATTTAATGTAAAATTTATGTATGAATGGATTAATATATACAGTAAATATAATTTTGATAATTAAAATTTTAATCAAACTATATAAAATGAACGTTTTCACTGGTGTATGACTGTGCGATGAGTGGTGATGACGTGTTTGATAGTACAAATTATTCGAATCACAGATTTTATCATGCCGTTATCGTTGTGAGGAAATTTCTTATCACTATCATATTCTCTATTCGAATATGTTGGATGTTGTTGCGATCATCAGATATACCATCTGGTTATTAATAATTTGATATTTATCCTAATTGATTTAAGGTATTTAGTTGTCACAAAATATTAATTCTAATTTCATTGTTTCATTTGTGTTTCAGAAGAGCAAAAGGCACTGGCCCGAAATGAGTGTGACTGAATCCATGTATTCCTTTGGAGAATTGAGAAATGGCAATAACAATAAATCACTAAAGCATCAATCAATCAATACGCATAAAACAAGTCTTCGTATTTGAAATAATCAGTCATCTCTACTGACGTGTCTTCTAATTTTGAAGAGTTTGTGCAGAAACTACGTTGTCGGCGACATCTGTTCAATTATTTTTCTTCCTTTATCTAGCACACAATTTTTCTCTCTCTATTCCCATCTTAGCAGCTCGCTGCGACTCTTCTAATCTTATTCTCTGTCTCTGCCTATCTTTCTTCATTCTTTTTTATCACGACCAGCTGAGCAGTTATATCGACTCTTCAATAACAATCTTTAACGTGCGTGAATAGCCTGATAAAATTGAAAAGAAATGGCAACAATGGCCGGTGGCGAGTACACGTCTGTCAAAGACTTTTACAGGGGCAGATCAATTTTTATAACAGGCGGTACCGGTTTCATGGGGAAAGTATTGGTCGAAAAATTGCTCAGATCATGTCCGGGTATTAAAAATATTTACTTACTCATGAGACCGAAAAAAGGACAAAATGTTCAGGAAAGGTTACAGGAACTCTTGAATGCCCCGGTAAGATATTCAAATACTGATCAATTACTTGATCATTATTTTCGTTTTTGTGATATGTAATTGATATTGTCTGATGAACATTTTAACCTATGCATTGTCATTTCATTCCAGTTGTTTGATAAACTACGTCGTGACAGTCCACATGAGTTAACGAAAATTGTACCAATTGCTGGTGATGTAACAGAATCAGATCTTGGAATATCTGCTGCTGATCAGGAAACACTTACAAGATGTGTGTCAGTTGTATTTCACTCTGCAGCTACCGTTAAATTCGACGAGGCACTCAAACTTTCTGTTACGATCAATATGCTAGGTAGCGCCCGACTCGTCCAACTCTGCCATCGTATGTTTAATTTGGAGGTAAATATTAATTGAATCTAATTGATAATTCAATGAGGAATTAGTCAGAGGATTAATTGGATGTACAATTAGTACAAAAAGTTGAAATATGTATTATGATTCAATCATTATTTATATTTATTTGTATGAACTCGTATTCGTAAATGTCACTGTTTAGTAAGATGAAAATTTATTCCAATTCTAGAAAAGTTGAATAACAAACATTGGTAGTACGTAGAATGTGGTGGCTGTTGTTCGTAGAATTAGAATGCAAAATTGAACTTTGTCTCATACATGTCGTGTGAATTATTTAGAAAAAAAATTTGAATAAGTCCACAAAAGCTATGTGGCTAGATATTTGTGAGAGAAGATTTTATTTCAATATTTTTCTTTTTTTTTTCCATGGAATATGTTGGTGCCGCTGTTAGAAGTGCTAATATACTGGACAAGTTAATTCACATCCTGCAAATTAATTAGTTATTATGCAAAGTGATGAATATGTTTTCTTTAGCTCTGTCAGTATTTGCAAAGAACTGCGAAGTTTTATGACAAAAAGAAATAGCCATGAATTTGTATTCATTCATTTATTTTTTTTATTCTGAATATTTACAGGCGCTCATTCATGTATCAACAGCCTACTGCAATTGCGATCGTCAAGATGTTGCTGAAAAGATTTATCCACCACCACAGGATCCGGAACAAGTGATTGCGTGCACTAGATTGATAAATGACAAACTCGTTGATGAACTGACGCCAAAATTAATCGAAGGCCGACCGAATACTTATACATTTACTAAGGCATTGGCGGAAGCAATGTTACAAGGTGAGAGTGGTTCATTACCAGTCGCCATTGTGAGACCATCTATTGTTTTGTCGTCGTTGAGAGAACCAGTGGCCGGTTGGGTAGACAATTTGAACGGTCCAACTGGGATAATTGCCGCCGCAGGCAAAGGTTTCTTCAGGTAAATTGTCGTAAATTAAATGAATTTTTCTTTTGTATGATTATATTGTGTAGAACGAATTGATAAGTCAGATGATTGGAACATAATATTTTTCAGAACGATGCTGTGTCACGAAAATAAGGTTGCTGACTTTGTTCCCGTTGATGTAGTGATAAATCTTATGATTTGTGCCGCATGGAAAACAGCAACGAATCGTACTGATACAATAACAGTATACAATTGTTGTACTGGTCAACAAAATCCAATAACATGGAAGCAATTTATCGAATTGTCATTCAAATACAGTCGACTTCATCCGGCCAATGATGCCGTGTGGTACCCAGGCGGTAGTTGCCAAAAATATTCATTCATAAACAATTTATACATAACATTTCAGCACATATTGCCCGCGCACATTTTGGATTTTGTTGCGCGTTTAAGAGGTACAAAACCAGTGATGGTACGTGTACAGGCAAAATTAACTAAAGCTGCGACATGCTTAGAATATTTTACCACACAACAGTGGAATTTTAGTGATGATAATGTTAGAAAACTTGGCGAACAATTGAGCGCTGAAGATCGGCAAATATTTATGTTTGATGTTAAGCAGATTGATTGGCCATCGTACTTGGAGAATTATATTCTCGGTATACGACAATTTATCCTCAAAGAGAGTCCAGAGACACTGCCAGCAGCGCGTTCACACATTGTCAGGTGAGGGAAAACAACAAATTTTCTAGACTGAATCATTTCCATTTTTCCAAACCGAATTGTTATTAATATTTTCATGATTTTTTGCCAACAGATTATATTGGATCCAAAAAATAATGCAGTTTGGCACAGTAATCGTTGTGTTACGTCTTCTCTTGTCACGTAGCTCAATAGCCAGATCTGCGTGGTTCATGCTCTTGTCCATTGTGCTTCGTATGTGCCGCATGATTGTTTGACGGCTCAGAGCCAAATACATTTTACATGACGAAAATGCTAGTAATGCGATGGAGAAACAGCCAACTGTTGTGGAGCTCTATCGTAAAGTGCGAATTGTCCTAAGACCTCCAAAGCTCAGTAATATCATCCTGGATGACAATGCGCTTTCATCGCTCCCGTACGTTGGCCTTTTCAATGTTTATATTCGTTCATAAATTTGGTGATCGCTAACGAGAAGCGAAAAAAGAATGATCAATTCAGCAACTGAATGCGGCGGAAACAGAGAATACAAACAAAACAAAAAAGAGTGTCGGTTACCGATTGGCGATGGTGCATTTGTGGTTAAAAAAAAAATGATGAATAATAGAAAAAAAAACAAAAAGTAAGAGAAATTTATAATTATCAAATTGATAGGGATTTAAAAATAAATGTGCGATTTGACGCAAAGAGTGTTTTATCTCTTTAATGGAATTGTACGAAAATTAAAATTGTCGACTGGGTGGAGGGTGGTGTTGGTGGTGGTTGTGTGCCATATATTAAACAGTCCACGACTACGGGGAAAACAAATTTTTTTTTGCAAACTAGATAACTCCAAGTGTGTGATCTAACTAATTCTTGAGTCATATTAGAACGCGGACATGAATCACGTTTTTAAAATGGAAAAAACAAAATAATAATAATAATAATAATAATCCGCCTGACATCGATTAATTAGCACCCATGTCAATTTTGTGATAAAAATTATAAAGTATTCATTAATCGGAAAGAAAACTCCGCCGCGCTTGTACATTAGAACGTGAAAAAGACTAAAAACACATTTGGAACATAATGTAATGAATTTTTTTTTCGCTGTCCGATGTGCCTTTGCACTCTCGGTATCTGACATTCACTCGTTTATTGTCACTATCGCTATTATTAATATTATTATTATTATTATTATTATTATTATCATTATCATTACAATTATTCTTGTTATTATGTTCTTTGTTTCCGAAATTTTCCTGTGGCTGTAAGATACTTAGATTGAAGCATTTGGCTAGAATGGAATGAAAGAAATACGATAAGATATGAACAGTGAAACAATTTGAAATGTAGAAGAAATTCGTGTTTTTTTTTGTTTTTTTTTCATTCTGGCTTTGTTGTGTTTCATAATTAATTTTTCTCATTTCTCTCAAATTGTTATTGACTTGGGAATCACTTTCTGGATATAATATCCATTGACTTGCACGAAGTTTCGAGAACTGCCAACGCTCTGCGAAACCGTTAGGCCATGGAAAAAACGTTAATAATAATGTTGTGAGACATGGGCAAATATATGGATAGCAGAGCATACTGAGAATAATTAATAGAAAGCAAAAAAAAACGAACAAAAGAAAATAAAAAAAGGATTTTTTGATAATATATATAAAAAAAAAAAAGAAAAGAAATAATAGACATCGCAGTCTTATTTAATATAATGTCTCCACGTATCTTGCGCACTTGTAATGTCACAGTGTTCAACATAGTATCGAATTTTGAAGGCATTGGCAACTTAGTTACTTATTCCAAATACGAAGAAAGAAAAAAAAAATTGAAGGAAACTGATATTGTCCGAACTAAAAAGGGATAAGAAACATATATGAAAGAAAGAACGGTGAACGTGTAAGTTAGAATGAAGTGAGCATGATTAATAGAGAAAAATTAAATGAAGATTAAGGGGGGGTTGGGGGAATAATTAAAGAAACAAAATAAAAATGAAAACTAGACATAGCATAAAGAAAATAAATAAATGTAAATACAAAAGTTATTGCTGCTAAACGGTTAACGGTGCAGTGTTATGTATTATATAGCTATTAATTCGAACTATTCATAAGTTCAGTGTTCTTAACAGACTTGTGAGTGGTAATTGAGAATATTCTCGATAATTATTTTATGCTCTCAAGTCTTGATGTATAGCGAATTTGTTGCATGCATCTGTATAATTTCTTTTTTTGATACAAATGTTCTATGTTTTACCTGTACGCTCGATATTCCTTCGCATATGTGTGCTTCTTTATTTTTTACTGATTGAGAATATTATTAAAACAAAAAGCCGCCAAATTTTCTCCTTTGTGCAAAAAATAAAACAAACGGAAAAAACCAAAAAAAAAAAAAAAAATAATAAGCAAAGCAAAATAAGATAAAAATTCCGACTTAAAAACGCATTCGCGTTATATATATATTCAAATGCTTCCGATTTGTCACATACTTTTTTTTTTATTCAGGTCCTCCAGCATATGTACACTCACAAATATACACATGTCGACATACATTGTTTATCCTAATGAGCATAAAATCGACATAATAACAATAAAAAAGACACATGATGATGTAATTGAACGCGGGAACTCGGATTGATCAATTTTAATTCTTTTTGCACGGGTAATTACGTTTGCAAATTTGTATTTTTGTCGCCGGTGCAGCTTTACTATTTTGTAGATTGATGTGTCAGCGAGTAAATGTATATTTACGTTGTCATCGTCGTCGTCGTTGTTATTATTAGTTAATGAATCAAAATAATGGCGGAAAACATATATGTGTATTGTTAAACAATCGGATTCTAGCTTTTCTCATTTCACTTTATTTTTAATTTAAGATCAATGATTATTAATGAGTGATTGTTCATGAAGTATTCATCATTTTCGATCACATTATATCCCAGTGATGCCTTTGATGAAATAATTATATACATATATATATATATATATCTATATGTATATAATATTTTAGGAGAAAATCAAATATGCCATCATAAACGAGGACGACGACGACGATGATGATGATGAACAAACGACTCAATTTACATCGCACTTTCCATGAACGAATAATTAAATTATTCGAATCTTGATTTTAATTTATATATAGTGAGACAGTGAATGAACTATAAAAGAAGAGTGAGGTCAAGATAAGAAGATATAAATGAATTGCGTGAATGATATTTAATTTATAAGAGTACCAGCACGTTTTGTTTTTTTTTATAGCAAATCTTAATTTAATTATTCCAATTCGTGATTTTATTAGCGGTTTTTGGCTGAAATATTATCAATCTTTCGAATGTGAATGATATCGAAAATAATTATTAATAGAGAAAATAATTACAAGATAAGAATTTGAAGAAATATAAAATGCAAATATATCCGGAAGATTGATAATGTTGTTTGTACTGGTCGTGCTATGAATAGTCAATATTTGTATGTATCTGTAAAACTTTTTCTGTCACCTTGTTGCCTGTGCCTTTGAGATGTTCCAGAAGCTGATTATTTGTAATCGAAAAATTGTTTCTATGTTTTATTCGTTGATATACCGGTTGGAGTGGGCTTCCCGTGATTTAGAAACGCAAAAAAAAAAAAAATGGAGAGGAAGACAAAATGTTTAATCGACTTGTCGTTTCATTGCTGCTGAGAAGTAAATTATCGTTGTATTTTCGAACTGAGGCAACCCAAGAAAATTAAAAACAAAAAAGGGAACGAAATATAATGTTCAATTATTGGCATATACCGGCGTGTATGAGGATATATTGAATAGGGCCAGGGAATAAAAATACACACAGGAAAAGTAAACGGAAAAAAAAAGATAAATAAATAAAATACATATTGAAATGATGAAAAAATGTAATTGCGGTAGCGCTACGAAGGATCACCATCAGCTAGTCTCGTCTTGTAACGTTATCCGGTAACACGATGCATACCACAAAATAATATTTAAAATTATTAATTTAATGAATATTATACTGTACTATTATAGAATACATTAAAAAGAAAAATGGAATATTGCATACTTGTGTTTAATTCAATTATACACTCCTTATCCATAACTTTATTTACTCTCATCAATTTCGCAGATGAGAAATTACAATCATGATTATATTGCACGATTGGCTACTGTTGTAAAAATATTGTCCGAGTGTGAATATAAATTAACGTTTTGATTCAAACAATATTTCTGCAATTTGTGCTAATAATAACTGTGAGCATAAATATAACTCATAGATTAATTTTCCACGTCGAAGAATTTGATTAGAACAAAAATTAACGTCTTGATACCAAGAGAAATTGGCATATTTTCTTCTTTCAAATGAATTCGACTGAATGGTTATACCACTGGAATTTTAGAACAGATATGTTTTTATCTCTCATTTTCATACAAATTGAAGGTTTAAGGTTTATATAATACTGACACTTTGTACATTCAGAGCAACATACTTTTTATTACATCAGCATTCATTTTCACATCTTTGATGGTACAAAATAAAAGAAAAAGATCATGGCAATGATTGCTAATTATTGTAGTAAATCGCATTGAGAAGCGTAAAATAATTTAAATAAATTAGGACGTTTTTTCTATAGATAAAAAAAAAGACGAATAAAATTGTGGATAAACTGCGTATCACATAAAAAAGTCGCGTGCGACAATCAGTCCCATGAAAGTATGAAGAAAGAAGAAACGATATTGTTCTCCAGATCAATAAAATACATTCTCAAATAAAATAGTGGAAATTAATGAACTTATGAAATTGTAACTATTCAAATCTTTCCTAGAAGTTTACAATTAAATTAAAGACAAACTACATTTTACTAACGGAATGGTGAAATCCTACATCTTCATTTTTATCACTTTGGGCTTGCCAATAGTTAAGTCAATTGATTAAATAATATCTAACTATGAAAAAAAAAGAAAAAAAAAATAATAGTTCAATCGTTCATTTTTGATAGTGATAATTGATACCAAATTCTTACACTTTCAATCTTATGAATCACCAAATCATCAATGACACAATTGAACATAAATCTATTGAGAGTGAAATAAAAATATAAATCACGATCACAGTTTTACTCCACTCACAATAAAAAAATTCATCGAATAATACAAATAGATATTTGTAATACTCATTCCTAATATTTGAAAAATAAATATTTCATTATCGTCACAAGCAACTGCAATAATTTTCCTATCTAATCATATATGCATAATGTATAAATAGAAGCATACTAATAAATAAATAATTGAATTCATTCTAGATTGATATCTGACTAAACACTAAAACAGAAATTGAAAAGAAACAAATGAAAATACTAACGTCAGACTGAGAGTATCCGTGCGCTAAAAAATACAATAAGTTGTGAAATATTTAAGATATGATATACCCTGCGTTTATAACAAAATCAAAATTATTTGATAGTTGTGCGTCAATAATCAAAATTGCATTTGACAGAAAATTCAAATACGGTCGAAGGGTTGAACAATTATAATACTGTTTAGGCTTTAAGAGAACTCCTGAAACTTATCGCTCATTGTCTATTAATTTGTTATTTCCTTAATTAAATTAATTTTTGATTTCTTTTTTTTTTCATAGTCATCTTGATAGGCTTGAAGTGATCAAACCAATGGTGTCTCAATATCATCGTCACGATCATCTTCATTCTGCTGAAACAAACAATTGAACAAAAAAATGAAGTTAATGATTATTATTTTTCTTGCATTTAAGTTTTACGAATGTATTCAAGATGTACAATATTTTACGTGAAGATATTCGTCTCTGATGTAAAATTACAGGTATATATGAAGAATATTTATGTGGTAAGTACAAAGAAATAATTGAAAATAAAATTTACCCAAGAATAAGTGAACATTCCATCATTTTCTTCACTAACTGGTACAGAGTCACGCGCTACCTCTTGTAGAATGCGTCGTATTTTTTCTAGATCGTATTCCATATTTGATCTTCGCCTGCGTCCGCTAAAATCAGATTGAAAGAACAAAAGAATGAATAAATTGATCAATACGTAGAAAATAATAAAACAAAAGGATTTTGTCATTAAAATATTGTTTTTCTTGTAATCCTTATTTTTTTTAAGTTATTCATGGCGCTCGGGGCAATGATAGCAGATCGAAGTTCTCTTTACATGAGTCATAACTCTCTGCGTACTATAAATCTTTCTCATCAAAATGTCAATGACACCTTAATGATCATTTACATCGACTGCTCATACAAATACATTTCTTTGGTGTATCATTTTCTTTCGAAGGATTTGCACATTCTTATGAAAATAAAATGACTTTGTCATTAGAATAAAAACATTTAATTCATCTATAAGTTCATTCACCACATAAATGTATCATTGCATGTGGTAACTCATAATCTAATCAATAAAATTTACCCCAACTTTTTATGTGCATTAATCGTGACTTTATCTGATGTATAAGTTTGCGTAACTCTTGTACTCTTCAAAAAATTTTACTACGTTCAATGTACTAATGTTGAATCATTCGACCATGTCGATTAGAATGTTATCTTCATCGCAGTATGTACGAGAATAATCAAATTAGTCTGATAATACAATACATATGTAAACGAAGCAAAAAAAAAAATGAATTGTCAATGCTCGACCTTACACACGAAATTGTCTCATAAAATAAATTCATGATTCTCATAGTCATCACAGTGTTCTATCAATTTTTATTTGACAATATTTTCTTCTACTTTTCTCCCTTATTTCTATTACCTCATTCTTTTGTATTCTTGTAAATAAAATTTTCTGAAATAAATATATATGCACCAAGGAATGACTTCGTGACAATAGAAAATTTATTTTCTATTTCGTTTTCCTATTTTAACTTACGACCTACACCACATTGCGTTAGTAACTCCATTATTGTATATGCGTTGCGTTGCATAGTGCATAGCTCTTCGATCGATATGAGAATTCCTGGGATGCGACAGATCGTTCATTCAATATCGTTTTTCTTTCGTTTCTCTTTTTATTTTATTTAACTCGCGATCGCGTAGATTCCAATAGCAATTATGAGGGATGTTTTGTGTCTGGAATACTAAAGAATGAATTTTTCAATTCTTTTTTCTTCAATAGTCAATACGTGGATGTACCGAGAAATTTTACCTCACGAAATTATCGAATAAATATATTACATACATTCATCATTTATGCATATTTATTTTTTTTTCATTCTGCATATTTTCTATGTGAATATTTTATTCATATTGAACTTAAATTTGATATAGCAGCATTTTTTCAAATTGTATTTGAAGACTCTTTCATCATTAGTTATTGCAATTCATTCCAATGCACTCAAATAATACCTGATAAATTAACAACAAAAGAATGTGATTAGGTTTTTTTTTTATTTATACTCACATTCTTGTTGGATCCACGCGACCAAATCCTACTGGTACGGATACTAATCTCCCGTGAATTCTCTCCAGTGCCAATCGAGTTTCAAGCTCTGCGAGTCGTTGATCTGACACGCGTTTTGGACGACTGAAATAATGAAGAAAAAAACATCCAGAATGAATATCAAAATATGAATTTATATAAATAATAAAAAAAATTTATTTAATTCAAATTCATCTATTTTATTAATCAACTTGTGTTGATGAAAATCTCACAAAATATATAAGTAAATTGCATCAGCCACAAAGCACGTGTCTTTATTCAAAGTGCATCGCGAGTACTTGAATTTTTAGTATTCAAATTACAGATCATAGTTGAAAAAGAAGAAGACAAAAATTCCAGAGCTTGATGCATCCAAATGTTTGAATAAATTAAATAAAATTCATATCTCTTTTTATTTTACATTTCAATTAAATGTGAATATTAATCTTGAAATTTATATCAAATAATGAATCAATAATTCACAAAATGACTTTGATCTAAATTCCACATCAATATATTTATTCTCTAATTCCTAATCTGTTTTTGTCACTGCTATCTTCCGTATCACACTGTGTCTATTTCCTTTTTTTTTATTCTCATCAATAGATGTTCGATGAGACAAAATACCACAGCCAAGATAATAGCAAAATGAAAGAAACTTTTATCATCATTTCAAACATGATTCTATTAAATCATCAATTATTATATTGACAATTACCTGATAATTCCTCGTGCAGGTCTGGCATGAATGTTATCAGCAACGAAAGAAAATATAATAACAATAGTCACAAGAGTCCTCAATACATAACTCATCCTTGTATAATTCTTCATTTCAATCAATTGGAAAAAAAATAGATGAAAACTTTCTTTGTTTCGCCAATATTTGTTGAAGTAAATTGCACAATTGATGCAAAAATTATTGTCCAATTTTATTGTTTTTATCAATCACGTTCAGTTGTATCACCATAAATACTTCACACTTTTATTCCGACTTTGTATTGCAGATAATTTATTTGGATAAACAATCAAATTAAAATCACTCATTTAATTGATATGTGTGAGAGGACAAAACTTTCTTTTTTAAATAATTATCTGATTACAATTGATATTTATTCTTTCTTTTATAATGCGAATGAATATGTCTCTTTTCTGTTTTGTCTCATGTGTTGAACTGTACCATGCTGCTGGTTGCTTCTCGCATATATACTCCAAGAGTGTTGAAGGCTCCTCCCTCCACACGACTAGATCCTCCCTCACTTTTTTATCTTGCGCTATATAGCGCAATGTGAGTTACCGATGTGTCCGGGGAACCTTCCGATGGATTTTATTCTCCCTTGAAAGGCGCGGGCGGAAAATATTATCGTGCCGCTCAGTATTACCACAGCCTAATATTTTTAATTTCACTTTCCAACTCTGATTCATTTTATTATTTTTAGATGAATTTATTTTACATCCACCTCCACTTGCTGCTTCTAAATATGTAATTAGTCATCTATTGCATGAATGATTTTCAATGAAATTATAATTATGCAATACATTACTCTGTTTATTGAATGAATTTGCCATTTTATTATCATACGCACGATTGCATCACTTTGCAAAATGTGTAAAGATAATGCGTAGTAATTCATTTCCTCTTCTTTTTCCTGGTTGTTATTTTCTTTTTTTCCTTCTTCCTGAGTCACATTAGAATATTGTGACTAGAAAAAAAAAATCCTGATGATTTGAATCTGTAACATCAAGAATTATTAATTATGAAAAATTATTAAAATCATGAAAATACAAAGAGTTTTTTCATTGAGCAAATTATTGGGGAAACTGTGAGGAAATTATGGAATTTAGTAAAGTTTTTCTTCAGGAAAAAGTTTGTTCTGAGACAAAATTAAGATCGATGCCAATTTTAGTTCAAAATTGATTTGAAATGCACAAAAATTATTTCAATTGAGTAAATGAAAATGACAAAAACATTTTTGCTCACTTCTAACAAATTATCATTTTTCTATAAAAATTTATATATAAAACTACAACTTGACATAATAAAAATTAATTGATAGTACTAAAACACCCTTAAGACTAAATTATGAAATTAAAATATAACATTTGAATTATATTAATAATTTTGCAACAAACCATTTTGTGACATTAAATTAGCACAAACAATTTTTTCATCATCAGATCTACCTTCTTCCCTTTTTAGTCATTCAATATACCTTTGGACATCCTCGTCATTTCTCGAAAGTCATTGACTTCCGTGTAAAAATGAGTTGGCGTAACTGCTTACGTAGTTCTAAAGTAAATAGAACATATCCGTTTAGATAAAATGAGAATGTACTCATCCAAGTTTTACCAAAAATTACACCAACCTATAATGAGAAAATGATTAATTTTTGCCAATGACTAAAATTTAATTAAAAATTAATTGTACTAACCACATCCAATTGGCTAATGCTTCTTAAATAAAATAATTTATCATAAATATCTTAATTATTGATTAACATCACATATTTATCATTCATGAACAAAATTCAGAAAATTGATATTGAAAATATATTTATCTTTTCCAATTACATGTCACCATGACTATCAAACACAGCTATGGAAAAAAATCGATTGAAATGATAATGATAATACATTCACACATGTTCAATGTCTCTCAACCCAATTCCATTACAAATATATTTCATGAAAAAAAATTCATCTGCAATATTTATTTAACTTTCATTTTAAAATTCTTTGTGTTTCATTCATTCCAATTACTAAATGTTGAGTCTGCCTTGATACTGTCTATTTCTCCTTTCTTTCCTTTTAACTGTACATATGAGCAGCAGCATTAAAAATATCTGTGTTGATGCGCAAGAGAATTCCATAGCGAATAATATTCGCGTGTGTAAATACTTGTGATTATCCGACCTGGGTCAAGACTGATAGAATGAAAACGATAAAAAAAAATATTCGTAACATTAACGATAAATTATAATGCCGTGATAAAAATCTTTATAAAGTTGTAAATTATAATTTATAGTTCATCAGTTAATTTCTAACCCAAAAGTTTTTTGATTGTGTTCTCATTATTATTATTATTGTTTTTTTCAGCGCTGATGTAATGGAGCATTTTGTAGGGTATGTAGATGATGAATTTAATTTCATTGAGCAAATAATAAACTGTAAAACAAGATGAACATGGTGATAAAGAAAATGTGTACAGATATGCGACGCGCAAATGTTTATTCACGTTGAGACGCACGAAGAAAACATATTCGTTCTTGACCTACGATAATACCACAAGCGACGACGAGAAACGACGCATATTTCGCGCTGCTAATGCTGTATTTCTCCCACTTCGTTGTTTTCTGCACTGATGTAGAAACCAGTGCGAGTAGTAGTGGCATCAGAAGTAGGAATCATTACTTGCACTTTATTAATTTATATGAATGGTTGATTGATATAATGTTCTTGGAAGAGATATTTATAGCTATTTAATTATGTAAAGTTTTATTGAAGAATTTTTTTTCTGTATTTACTTTGTATACAAGACGTTGAGTAGTATTTAATGTGATTTACTGGTCTACAAATTTCTTTCTCGATTATCTTTGACACGATTAGTTACTTCAGTTTCACTATGGATTGTTATTTGTTTTTTTGTTTTCATCGACAGGTTTCATTGATAGTTGTTTTAGTTGTACTGAATTTTTGTTAATAATTAAGTCTACTTTATTTCAGATGTTTGTTGATAGTATTCAAACTGAATTGGATGTCTTCAGTTCCCAAATTAGTAGATATATTCAATGGAAAGAAATTGACAGTGATTTTCCGGTAAATCTGAACTTATCATGTTCTTCTATTCAGACTTTTTACCATCATTGATATATTTTCTTTATTTATTCATTTACTTATTTATTTGTTTATTTGAGGAGAATTTTAAGCCTCTCATTAATTATTTCTGTTTATTCTAGTCTGTAGTTGGCAGTTACATCTAATTTGACAAAAATATTTACTAGTATTTTTCCAAATAAAATTAATGTGTTTTCATTTTTAGGAATAAAACGTATTATCATTAATCCTCTATTTTAAATATAGCGAATCTCTCCACGTGGCATTTATTGACCACCCAATCGTTCTCTTTATAATTGCATGAGGTTTATTTTCCAAATTCCATCTATTTTTAAAAATAAAAATAGTTGCGTCATTTTATAATACAAAGGAGATAAAAAAAATATGTGAAAACTTGAGAATGAAATAAAATTTTGGAGTTCAAATGATATAATTCAATTATCTTGCTCAATTATTTTAATGTTAGTTTTTAAATATTATCCAACTTTTTATAATCACAAAACAAAAACTATCATTACCACAGTCAATAAATAGATAGATATGAAAAATGTGTGCAAGGAGGAAAGAATTTTACAAAAGAAAATAAATATA
The DNA here is from genome assembly GCA_030523085.1 of Meteorus colon. NCBI lineage: Eukaryota > Metazoa > Arthropoda > Insecta > Hymenoptera > Braconidae > Meteorus > Meteorus colon. The sequence continues at coordinate 1,440,611 of JAPYZH010000001.1, forward strand.
ATGTGACAGTTTAATAACTAATGTCATATCAAATCAATAATTTTGATTTGTGTTAGCTTTACTTATATTCAAACTACATCGCTAAAATATTTTTCGTTGCCACCGAAGCAAAATATTTCATCTGAATTTTTTAGTTTTTTTTTTTATTCTGTTGCTCGTTCACCCACTGAGACAGTGGAATTTTTTTAGGCGCCAGTGTCGTAACGTATTTTTCCATTTTATTTGTTCAAATTTTATTTTTTCGAACACTATGAGATATATTAACACAAGGTGCTTTAATATACAGTGTCCTTCTAGATTATCCACTTTTATCCAATGACTTCTTGGTGAAAAAGAAAGTATCAAAATGTGTAGACGAATCATCTTTTGGTTATTCAAGCTAATATTTTTTAACACATAACGAAAAAAAAACGGAACGGAATTTCTCTTCTTTCATTCTTTCATAATTACATCATTTACATATCCGTCTTGTAAATCCCAAAAAATATGAGGCATTTTAGCCAAGAGGTCAACGAAAGCATCGGATTGTCAATCCACTTTGGCTTCGATTCATTAACAAACTTTGGACAGACGTCTCAAGTGATCATGTGAAAATAATTTCGCTAATTGTTCCGATTTATATTCTGATATCATTTGGACGAGACTTTTTAAAGTATATGATACTACAAAATATCGCGTTCATCTGTCTGGTATATTCAGAATTCGCAGAATTGAAAACGAGAATTTTTCCATTCCAATGGGATTTGTCATTTCGTGATTTTATACGAACCGTTTGCCATCAGTTATCAAATTCTTCAATAAGAATATTGAGACTGAGCGGTCAGAGATACGAAATGAAAAAAAAAAAAAAATTGTATTGTAGAAAAATAAAATTAGAAATTTACATGAATTAATCTTAAAATAAATTTGCAGTTAGAGCTGATTATTTTAACTTCATATAATATCAATTTTCTCGAGAACAAATCATGACATTAACAAAATTCAAAAACGAAAATTTCCATTACAAATTAACAAAAAAAATTCGTTTGAAAGCTTTTCCAGTATCTCCAACCAGTAAAAAACTATTCAAATTCAAACATCAACATAATTTCTCAAAAGTTTGCACATAAATGTTTGCATTGTAATTCATCAATTAATATTATTTTCCACACACTTTCAGATTCATCAAAAAAATCCTGTCTATCAATCTGCACTCATCAAATCGATGGATAGAAGTCGATTGGTGGAGATAGGAAAGAGAAAAAACACTTGGAATAAGTTTAAAGTCGTCCAATTAAAAAATTGGATATTAAATTATCACCAATCATGTGATTGACACACGTTGACATGTGTCAAGCACGATTCAATTATCAACTATGGATGAGACTGGCGGATAAGATTGGGGCAGTCTACAACAACACAACATAATATCTGTAAAGTAAGATGAAACAATTGCAAATAAAATTTCAAATTTCAAATTATATCAAGCAACATTTGTTTTTATTTTATCCGTTCTGTTATATTTTATATAAACTTTTTTATTTTTTCTTTCAGGAAAAAATTGGATATCTCCAGTTCTTCAGTGATATTAGAAGATTTTAATCTAATGGAACCAATGAAAAAGCTATTTTTGATTCTGGAATATTTGATAACTGAGTTTATTTTGCAAACATGTGATCTCATTGGTTGGCACATAAGAGGCACGACCAACGTAACGTGTGTGTGTGTATGGATATGCAAACGTTTTTTTATTATGACTGTAGATTGCAGGCGATGAGATTCACGATGCACATCCATTTTCTGATTATTTTCATGTCATTCTGAAACGCAATTTCAGTATTAACTAAGCAACGGACGTCATACCAATAAAGTGTTAATAGTGATAAATTGGTAAAAAGTGTAAGCGTAAAAATTCGCCTCTTAACATCAATACATAATTAACTAATTAAAAAATTCATAATATTTATTTAAAGCTGTTCGAAACAAACGTAAAATGATTAGATTACAAATCAGAATGAATTGATAAATATTTATTTTTAATAGATGAAAAAAGAAATTTGTTTTTCTATTATTTTAATAGTGAGGTCATCAAAATATCTGATCAAATTATTTATTTTTATCCCAACCCGTTTTTCATGTTGTCATTTATTTATGAATTTGTTTTGATTGTTAATTTTGTTGGAGCTTAATCGAAGATAATATCACTATGATAGTTCAGTTTCTATTATAACCCAATTTTTATTTTTATCCATTGATAATAATAGCTTTGAAGTTTATTAATAGACATTTGGCAGATATCAAGAAGAATTTAAATATCTGACTGTGAAATTGAAAATAGCCAGTGGGTTCATCAATTTATATGATATTTTCCAATATTCTGTGGGTGTTAACATTCCTAGAATTTTTCCATTCTTCCATTTATTTATTTATCATAAGTTACATTTGAAAACAATGCGAGAAGTTTTTTGACATAAATTTTCCTTGTCATTGTGATTCGTTTTAAATTAATTCTTCCAATTAATTCCTGATTAATTCGTCGCATTTTGATTGCATCACTTTTTTTGTCACTTGAAATTATCAGCACGTAATAGACTTTGTATTCTTGTGGAATGTACACTTTTTTTTTTTCATTTAATTTCAAGTATGTATATATTTAGGCCATTGAAAAACCGATCTGATAGAGTTAAGTTGATGATTCACATTGGCACGCGTCAACAAGTATCCGAAATGCCTATTGGATTTGGTGTCTCCATTTTCACAGAGATAATTTAACATAAATGCTGTTACGTTCGACGTTTTTTTTTTCTGGATGACAAATTTATTGTCTCTATCAAGAGACAACGGCCTTTCTGATTGTCATCTTTCAGATCAGGGGGAATCCATTTTTATATCATTACACATTATCCAATATCGAATAAATTTTTTTCCCTGAAGCATAATTTATACATATGATATGAATGAATTTTTATTAGTTTCTTTTTCCCTTTTTTTATTTTATATAGAATGATTTTATATTTTCAATGCTGACGAAATGAATTCTATTCATGTGAAAAAAAAGAAAATTTCCATTTGATTTTTTTTGTCTGATGTTACATGATGCAAAAATAATTTTTCAATGTCAAATAAATATTATACAATAAAAACAAGTTGTCAATTATGCTATCTATAAATGTAATAAATTATTATTACTTATATTAACTTGTGAAATTGTATAGAAATGAGATCATATTTTATAATCGAATTTAATTTTTATCTTAAGGGTGTGAAATGTTTTAATATTGTATGATAAACAATTTACAAAAATATTTATTGACGTAACAAAATTAATGGATATTAATGATAAGAAGTGAATTTGATATAAGAAATTTAGGGAAGAAAAATGTTTTACGCACATATAATATGATATACTTTTAATGAGATGTATAAGGTCAGTATTTATCAACTAAACGGTCATGCAACTCTGTAGTTATTTTATTTTTATCTCTACAGTATAAATACCAAAATGTGTGTATCACCCTACAATTATACATATACATAAAATATATTCAAATTTAAAAATAAAAACTCGCAGTAATATTAATAGAATGTCCGCATCATCAAGCTCGAGCAAAAATTTCAAAGTTATGTCACTGAATTCGGGACTCCACTTTGTACATATCTATAGATGTGCTCAACTATTACATTCATGAACTCTAAGATGTATGAATAAAATGATGACGATCATGTTTGAGTAAGTAATGAATTATATATATAATAATTAATCGAAGGATTTATCAGAGTGGGACATCAGTGACGTTAGAGAACTTTGTTACATAGTCATAAGAATTACGGCAGTGGCTGTAAAATATAAAATATCATAAAAACATAATAAATAAAATGAAATCAATAACAAAAATATTCTTTTCTTAAAGTTTAGATATTCCCACGCATTGAAACATACTTGGAATCTTTTTTTAATTTTTTTTTTCATGGATATCGATGACGAAATTCTACAAATAGGGAGGCAAAATTTACTCCCGGATATTTGTTGAAATATTTTTTTTGAATTATTATTCAATGATTTGTTAGTTCAAGTTCGTATGCAATTGTTGTTTTAAAATAGGTGAATGCTATTGATGCCATGGACATTTTCATTTTATTTGGTATTCATATTTCATGCATAGACAGGGCAAGGACGTTGAAAAAATAGAAAGAATTTACAGGTAAAAAGTTGGTTGGGTTAAAACGGAGTGATGAGAGTATTACAATATGAAACTCGTGTGGTGATAAAGAAAAATTTCATTTGTAAAGTGATGAGTATTATTTTTTATATAAATCCGAAGATGAGTTATTCCATGGAATGTCCTTTTAATGGGGAAAAACGAAGTGATTTGGACTTTTACAATTTTCATATTTTTAAGTGGGAAGACTTGAACTGATAAACTTTTTCCTGGTGTGATTTTAGTTCCTGCGATTCCGCATTCATTCGCCAATCGAATGAAATGAAAAGGATCTCTCTCAATCCAGTAGATTCATAATTATCATCCCAGCCAGTTCACAAAAAATATATACTACAAAATTCCCTCTTTAAATTCTAAATTTCCAATGTCTCTCTTCCAATTATAATAACAATATTTTTCATCCCCCTTGGACAAGTTCTCCCGCTAATTTGTACAATACAAAAACAAAACACACTAAAGCAGAAAAAAATCAATTTTTTTTCCGCCGCAATACACAAAAATACGTCAATCAATTCTCAATAAATTTGAATGTCAATATTTTTCGTCCACTCTTTTTCCCTCCACTTTATACATACATTTTTCATTTTATCTTCACAAATCAATATCGAAGGAAAAAAAAATACGTTATAAATTCTTATTTCATTCTTAACAATACGTACATGCGTATCCCCTTCTCAAGTCCTCTCTCAATCTTCCCTTTTATTATTGAATAAAAATTGTCGGCTATTGAAATGCACTGACGCACAAGCGTAAAATATAAAAATTCCATTCATTAAAAGGAAATATATATGTATATATATTATGTACATATATATGTCATATCTTCGTCTAACAAATTTGCACGAGCAGAAAGAATGTAAATAAATATATCAAATTGTCTGTGCGAATTTCAACGTCAATTGAATCTTAACGAATAAAAAATCGTCATAGCTGTGGGTGATGGTGCACAAATGATAAATTCAATGATACGATTGGTTCAGTTGTCGTTGGAGAAAGAAAATAAAATGTTTTTTTTATCTTTTTTAGTTTTTTCCATTGAAAATTATCAACGATAAATTTATACAAATTTCAATGAGATTTTACATGTATTTTTCACCTCTAGAAATAAATGTAGAAAATTTTTCACTCGTTCACGAATGGTGATACATCGATCTGGTTGAAGAGCATGTGGGAGGGTTTTTTTTTTCTCCCCCTACTTTATTCTGTTTAAATAGATTCCTGATGGTGATTCAGCCGATTGGAAATCCCTGCGATTTCTCTTTAACGGTCATCCATCGCGTTTGACTATTTGACTATAAGATAAATGTTTGTCTTCGAGGAAATTTGATTATTTGAAAGTTTTCTATTAGTTCTTAGAACTGATTTTTTGAAATATTTCTAATCATTCAAGAATTTCTTATCGAATTAATCAAGATGTAGCTACTTTATTCTTATACAGAAGACAATCTCACGTATTCGTTTTAATGTCACGTAATGTATTGGCTTGCGCGACATGAAATATCATTACTTCACTGTGACATATCGTCTGTAAAAATTGTTCATAACATGTGCATCCATGCGTTGAAAACAATTTTTAATTTAAAATAAATAAATGCCAAAGTTGATTTTATATTTTTCCCCAATTTTCTCATTTTTTTCAATTATAATTTATTAAATGTCTCAATAAAATTACTATTTTATTTAAACAAAATTAAAATATTCTATTGTTTCAAAACTCAAAAAAAAAATGTCTTTTTAGAAATAAATCAACTAAAGAACATCAATTTATGTAAGGTTAAGAATTCTAAAGCACAATATAAATTCATCATTCCTTTTTTTTTTATATCATTTTCTTGCTGCTATGATGAATTACTTTTTGACCGCCCTACTCTAATATATATTAACAAAAATATGCAAATATTTATTGCAACAAAAAAAAAATGTCCAGCAAATAATATGAGACGATAGATAGTGGGAGCAAATGAAATTGTGAAAAACGATACAGAAAAAAAAATATAGGATTACAAAAGGATGAATAAAAAAAAAAAGAAATGAAGAACTTATAAAATTGATTGTTAAAGAAATTTATGTGTATGAAAGCACCTACGTATATATATATATATAAATGTATAATAGAATGATCGATCGTGTGTCTGTTGCAAAATAAATTTTTTCATCAGTATTATGAAGTATATAAAGGGGGAGAAACGATATCTTAAAGAATTGATTTGGGAATTTCCAAAAGACAACAAGATACATTGGAGCTGTGATTGTTATCAGTAGTCCGAACTATGAAATATATGTGAAGAATGTTAGCAAAGATATGATAAATATCCGGAACACATGAAATCAATTAGAATGACACAGCAAAACCTCATCGATTTATTTACAATTATTAATAAGCTCTAATCAATATAATTCTAATATTAACTAAACAAATTTGACATTTATATTAAATACCTTTTTTATTTTCAGTAGCACAAATTTTCTTGTTACAAATGCGACTATTTCACACAATTACATGAACACAAATAAATTATCTCCCTCTCTTTACTTAAAGAGGGTGGAAAGTTGTTTGCATATTCCCATATCACATTTCACCTTAATATAACAAAATTTACTTCATCATTTTCTACTTGGACAGAAAAAAAATACACTCGAAACTAATAAAATGTTTATGCAAATATTGAACTTGACGTTATTTACTATTATTATCAGTAGCATTTTCTATATTTATTAATATTTAAATAATTTTATGATCTACGTAATTGAACACTTCGTAGAATGTTTTTTCCTTCCTGTATGAAACAAAAATAAATAAATTGCTAATGCACTTTTCAACATTGCAGTTTATGTGTATGATAGTAAAGAACTAAAATAAATTCAAATAATGAAAGATAAAGTATGTGCGTGAATATAATTGTACATTCATATGTGACGTCACTTAAGGAGAATCTTTACGTCATTGATCGTTTAAATAATCGTTTATGTAAGACAAAATGAAAGATATTATTTTATCCTTGATGGTGTGTCAGTTAATTGTACAAATAATGAATGGACAATTTGTCATCGTTTATGTAAACAATAAATTGATTGTGTTACCTTCTATAAAGTTTACATTTATTATTGATTTGTTATCATGCGTTATTATGAAATTATATTTTATAATTTTATCATAATTTTTATGTGGAAATTTGATACTAAAGAGCTTTTTAAAATAAATATTGAATTGATGGATTAGTGTCCAAGTGTATTTGAATTAGTAACATGTGGCTTTCTTATCAATTTGAATGAAGGAAAAAATTTTAAATTAATTCTATCCATATGGGTAACTGGAAATTATTAGAAAAGGTGATTTGATAATGTTGTCAATTTATTGATTGTAATTATTATATTTCTCTGTTTTTTTATTGATTTATTATTATCCAGTAGAGAAAAATGTGAATAGTAGAACGAAAGGAAAAAAAATTGAATATGTTTAAATGATGGAATGGAGTAAAATATTTGAGCAGAGAAAAAGTATTGAAAAAGAGGAGAATTTTTATTTTGAAGTTCATAAGTGGAAATATGAAAAGTATGAAAATGGAAACGAATAGATAACATTTGAATTCATTTATGTAAACAATTGGATTAACTAAATGTATATTAAAAAGAAAAGAGGTCGCAGAACAAAAGATTATATAGGTCATGATATTCAGATACTCGTACAGGGTCAAACCGACCCTGACTTGCATTGAGGGTGGTAGAAATAAAATTCATCATCTTAAAATTAAATTTTTGAAACTTTAATTCTAAATTCCATTGTATTTTATCTATTTGCAATATCATCGATTGTTTTATTGATTTCGATCTATAAAAATTCGTATTTCATAATTCACTTGTCAAATTTTCTTGAATAATTATAAAAAAAATATCACTCGTACCAATTAAATTTAAAAAGTGAATAAAATTCGAATTATTAAATTCATTTTCAAATTAATATAAACTAAAGATTGTCCAGAGTTTCGCTAAATTCATTCTACGCGGTTTTACCAAGTCGGTAAATGTAGATTTCATATTTATATGATACAACTAGTGACATCTGTATGTGATTTAATAATTTATGATGAAACTTTCTTCAATCCTGATGGTGAACTTTCAAATATTAAAATCATTATTACACAAAAAGCATAAAATGATTGCAATATTATGAAAGAAAAAAAAATTAGAAGGGATCCCAATTCAACGAATAAATTTAAATGAATTAATTAATATTTCCACGAAAAAAATTGAGTAAATAAAATTTTTTAAATCGCATAATTTCTTTTTCAATTCCATCATCTCTCATTTTATATTCCTATCGATAATTCTTCCCTCTGTCGTATTAGATGTATTTTAATTTTTATTATTCAATTCCATCTCGTTCCTGTATCCTCAATGATTTCTCTACACTGCATATTGTAAATTCAATTTTCACATTTACATTCATTGACAATAAATTGTTCAGATCATATATACACATATATACACACTCGTGCAAAAACCTATAAAACCAATTTCTCCAGTGTGGAACTGGGTTATCGAATTTTCACACGAGAAGGTTCTACAGGATATCCTCATCCAAAGATAAATTTTATACACTTGTAATATTTGTATCATCTGTGACATTTGAAATTGATATCCCCATTGCAAAATATATAAAATTACATTCACAACAATAAGAATAAAATTTTACAAGAAATCAAAATTTACATATAATTACAATTACTCGTCTTATTGTTATTCCCAAAATTGTTCAATAAAATTAAAACAACTAATACCATGCATAGAATGAAAACAAATTTGGATACAGGTTATTAATTTTATTTCATATATAAAAATAAATTGACCATGAATTTGAAATACAAATAAAAATGAATTTATATTCAAACACACCGAAATAAAAATACTAAATCATAATTATTAATTTATTATAAAAAAAGATGATTGGATATTTCAATTATATTAAACATATTATGAGGGTCAAATTTTGAAATGGGGTTAATTGAAAACAACAAAAATAATGTGAGATAGTGTAAGTGAATACCGTTGATTATATCTATATTTTGCACCTACATGAGAAAGAAAGGCGTTATATAGAAGTGAAAGATCACATTGAATCTTGTCAGTCGTTGGCAGAAACGTAGAACGTGCGTGCACAATCTTAACTTCACTCATTTATTTATAAATAAAAAGAAAAATAATAGCGAAAACGTGTTAAAAAATCATTTCTTTACATGTATAAAATTAATATCTACGCGATTAAGGTAAGTGGAAGAAAAAAAGAAAAATGAAAAAATAAAAAAATGTGAGAAAAATGTGAATATACAACGTGCCAATTATGTAGTAGAATAATAATAATTGAAATATAAAGTTGGTGGTAGTCTACGAAGAAGAAAGTGACTTCCGGGTTCGTGTACGAGAGCGATGTGAGTTACCTCAATGCAATTATACAACTCACCTGGTCTCACAATAAATATATAGCAATGCAGAGAGAGTATAATACAAAATATATGAAAAATTTATCAACACTCTCTCCATTATGCCAATTGAATATTTATTTTTAAACATTTCGCACATAGTAAGAATAAAAATAAAAATTCTATTAGTCAATCACCAACTTTATTATTGTGTAATAAAAATATTTCACAATTATTTTTTTATATCAGCTATGTATCTAAATTCAATTCAATTGTGAACGAGAAAAAAAATTCATTTCAACATCATCCATTTATTACATTTAAATATTTGGCCTTTAAAATTATTAATGACAATAGTGACATCTGGTGTTGTTTAATAACTTGAATAGATACAGAATTGGCGGGAGGTAAATGCAAAAGAGAATGTCAAAGTTGTGCGGCGCGCGCTTACAGCCGGCACTCGATTTTATTGGCGGGCAGTAGTATTCACTCTCAACTTGATGTTAGTCATCAGCTTATTTTGGATATAGTGGGATAAGAATTTAGTTGATCGTTATAATGTAGTTTGAAAATATATTAGTCTTATCTGTGAGTTATAATTGTTGCCACGTGGTTTGTGGTATTGCATTGAATTTACAAAAGTTTCATTACTATTTAACATGTGGTGTGGCAAAGAATAAAAAATAGTGACGTTAAAAATATCGACGGGACATAGTTCGTGAATTATCAATGCAAATATTCGTAACTATGATTGACTATTGTATGCTAACACGATGAAATCAAAATTTCATTCAATCAAATTTTTTTAATATGAAGAAGAATTTATTTTATCATTTTTCATATTAGTCAATCATCGTTTTTCCGTAATAATTGTGGTGTGGAGTTTTCTGCTTATAAACTCTGCTATTCATCAATCAATCAGTTTTCGCTGATAATTCAACCGAATAATACTTTGAATTTTAATTATTGTGAGTATAAATATACTATTGGTAATATTCCCTTCATAAATATCAATTGATTTAATAAATTGGTCAAATCAAAGACATGACTACAATATTTTCAAAACGAGGGTCAAGTCACTACTGCCCTAGAATATTTTAATCGAGAGTTATACATCTGTGAAAGGCTTTACGTGCCCTTGAATAATTTATTCGAATTGATTTTTATTATCGTACTATCAGAAATTTTTCAGTGAAACATTTTATAGAATTAAATTTCATCTGTATAAATGTTTCAAATGGAAAGATGAAGACATAGATAATCATAGTTTATAAAAAATTATTTTTGAATTGATTTCTCACAATATCAATAATGCATTTTTCCTTGCTTTTATGCAACTGAGTCATGGCTTTTCCTTTTATGATTCATAGTATTTTTACATACTTTCCTTATCAGTGACATTTGCCAATTTGTTGTATAATAAAAGGAAAAAAATGTCTCACGATTATACTACAGCTTTAAACCATTTATCTAATGCGAGGATATAATTTTGTTCATGTTTATTTTTTTCCAATCTCCATGAGACTCGGAAATGATTAAAATTAACAAAATAATCGTATCATAGGCTTGATTTTGATTATTCAACAGCAATGAATCAAAAAGGCATTATGAATATCTATAATTTCATCCGATAAAAAATTAATTCCTATTTATAATTCATACTTTGTTGATTAAGGTTGGTGGACAGTAGTAAGAATCGATATATCTTTCATTAGCGATATACGAAGAAGTTTATTGTGCGATTGAAACCATATCAAATCGAACAATGCATTATTTGTGTATGTTTTATGACCATCACTATACATACATTATGCCATTACGTTTTCTTTAGTTCCACAAGCTCCTCAACACCACCCGCATGTTCTGTTTGTGACATACACATTTATCGATCCCTGTAAAGAGTTATGTGCATGTATTTTAACCAGTGAGCCACATAGCATTGAATGATGAATAATTTATCACATTTGTTTAAATCTTAAATCATAATACTTTTTCTATTTACATTTTCTTTTAAACGAACATGTCTTGTAGCATTTTCAAAATAATTTAGCATTATTTCCTTGTCATATCATAAAATGTGAATGAGGATGATAAAGAATTATAATATGTGTCACCTCTCAATGACGATCAATATTTATAAACCAGTTGATGTAAACCTATTTCACTATGCACATGAAATATCGATCGCTGCAATAATTCACATAATTTTCTTCGTAGGTGAAAACTTTAAATGTTACACTGGCATAGTAACGAAAATGAATAGAAAAAGTTTTATTGATTATACGTTAACGTTAAGAAATTAATTCTATGAATGAAAAAATTACCAAGCAATTATCCTGTTAGTCTTCATTTTAACATCGGCATAATAAATGTGATGAATACATTCAGTGAATCAGATGACTCGAATAGACCTGGAAAATCCGGATGGGAAAAAAAAACGAGAATTGTTATTTAATTGACTGTTGCAGTGAGCAGGAAAATGATTGGAATTCAATTGAAAATAAATTGCAACTTCAATTAATAATAATCGACCATAAAATCTGTCAAGCTTGAATGAACTTTCCTGTAATTTGAAATTTGGAAACACAACTTATCGATCGTCAAATGATTTGAATGTGGACTAAACTAAAAATCAATTTGCTATTGATTGAACCAACCTGACATACATTTAGAGTTTGATTCGGATTCAATGAAATTCCACTAATTGAAAGGATCAGTCACTCACGGTTCATTAACAGTATATTTTGAGTTTCATGATTTTATATCAACGTTTCTATTACCATCGAAACATGATCATATAACGATTAACATCACGCCGATTGCATTGATTCAATTTCAATTACATTCAGTTGTGTCACTGTCAATTGATTGCCTATCGACTACAATTTATATCTAACTTTGTTTCAATAGTTTTTGCATAATCTGCTCATTTTAATTGATGTGTTATCATTCCCTTCTACAGATTTGTGTCTGATACCTAATTAAAATTGTATCACAATGGGTACATCTAGTAATGAAACTGAGAGTGAACAGAATTACGTTAATGAAGAAGCAAATCTTGGTGGAACATCAATTGAAGCCTTCTTTGCTGCTTCGGTAATATTCATCACAGGTGCAACTGGTTTTCTTGGTAAAGCATTGTTAGAGAAACTACTCAGATCATGTTCGCGCATATCTACGATATATATACTGATTCGTCCAAAACAAGGATTGACGTTGGAAGAACGATTCGAAAAATTGTTCGAAAGCTCGGTGAGTCATTTTCATATATATCATCCAATTATTTTTGTATTCTATTTTATTTTGTTCATTGTGAGAAAGATAAGTGTTGGATCATGGTCAATAGAGTGAGGAATTCCACATTTCTTATCTTTCATGATGAATGGAAGTATTATTTGATTGAACACTTGCAAGGCTTCACAGTGAAAGTCAAAATTATTTTCGTCATCTCAGTGAAGATTAATTTTCCGGCGTGAATCGGAAACATTTCCCAAAATAGTCTTTCCATTTGCTTTTCCCAAGTCAGCCACTAATTAAGTTACTTCTTTAATTAAAATGGATCAATATAACTAACTAGTTCGAGCGATCCATCAATTAAATATCATGTGGAGCCAATTAACTGATATAAAAGTGTATTATAACTTGATACTGATGAACTATTTATACATTCCAGGTTTTCGATAGAATCCGATGGGAATGTCCTTTAGCATTTAGAAAGGTCATAGCAATAAAGGGCGATGTGAGTCAACCTGAACTTGGTATGAGTGAAGAGGATCGTATCGTGCTAACACAAAAAGTCAACATAGTTTTCCACGTCGCAGCAACTGTGCGATTTGATGAACCATTGAAAATCGCAGTCAATTTAAATGTACGTGGAACACAACGACTCATTGAATTGGCATCGAGCATGTTGAATCTCATCAGTTTTGTACATGTCAGCACAGCATACAGCAACGCTGATAAAACTACAATTCAAGAAATGGTCTACAAGTAATAATAGAGAAAAACTTAATTAAAAACTGTGCGAATATTTGTTACTACCTCTAAATATTGTACGTGAATATTTTTAACTATTTCTTGCAGAACCGCAGTAAAACCTGAAACAGCGATTGAAATGTGTGAGAATCTCAATGACGAAACGTTAAACATTTTAGAAACATTACTTCGGGATAAACATCCAAATACTTACACATTCACTAAAGGATTGGCTGAAGATTTGATAATGCGAAAAGCAATGGGTTTACCCATCGCTATTGTTAGACCAAGCATTGTTTGTGCTGCATACCAAGAACCTTTTCCAGGTTGGGTTGATAATATTTTTGGTATCACAGGAATCTTGATGGAGATATCACGTGGTACAATCCGAAGCATTGTTTGCAATGAAAAACTCATTGTTGATGTTATACCACTTGATATTGTTGTTGATACACTCATAACGTCTGCATGGCATATTGCGATGCGTCGCACCAATGATATCCGAGTGTATAATTGCGTCAGTGGTACTTTTAATCCTATCACGTTAGTAAATTTTTCGAATGATTAACTATGAAGAATTGAATTAAATTAAGATTCGTAAAAAATCATTACCAACTTTGTTGTTTCCAATAGATGGAGAGATTTCGGGGCGCTTGCCCAAAAGCATGCCATTGAATCACCAACAAAACATGCCATATGGTATCCAGGATTCACATTTACAACCAATAGATTCATCCATTATATCGCATCAGCTATGCTCCATTTCCTTCCAGCATTTATTGTGGATTTAGCATTACGATTCAAGGGTGGTAAACCAATGTGAGTCCAATCCATTAATTTGTCTATAATCAAATCAATTTATAAATATTTAATGAAGGAATTTTACATATTGAAAAATGTAGAATGATGAAAATAACAAAACGCTTTCAACGTGCTGCTAAAACTGGAGAATTCTTTACAATCAACGAATGGAATTTTCATGGTGAAAATATGAAACAGTTGATGAAACAAGTTCGGGCTGCTAATGATGCTAACAATTTTAATGTTGACGTCGGTACATTGGACTGGGACACTTATGTGCAACAGTATATGTTAGGAATCAGAAAATATATTCTAAATGACAGTCCAGACACATTAACAAATGCACGCAGTCGAATTTTAAAGTACGTATAATTGTTTAAATAATTTAATAAAATATAGAATTCTATTAATCAATCGATTTTTAATTCTCACTTCGCAGGTTTTACTGGATACACAAATCTTTTCAAGCAATTATGCTTATTTCCTTTGTAAAAATTTTATCACGACGGTGATTATGGATTCTGCATCAACTGATGAAACAATAATCTTTCATTTCAATCTTAACATTTAGATTGCACAAAAATTCATCACTTTACATACGCATGAATATCAATCATTGGATATTTTTATGATTGTGCTGTAGTCCCCATAAATACTTTGTAAAATAATTGCAGTCGGCTCGGTGATGCGCACACAATTGTATACTTAAGTCAAATATTGATAACTCTTGAATAGTATTGAACAAGAGAAAAATACAACCAAGATAAATATGATTTACATTTTACAATAGAGATAGAATACTTAGGTAAAGCAAGAATACGATATATATTCTTGAGAGACACATAAATGTTAATATATAACATTGAGTATGGTGATTATATTTATATATAATAAAACGTGGTCTTAAAGGGCAGTTCAGAAATAATGAATATTAAATTTGTTGAATAACAATATTCATCAAGATAATAACTAACAACTATTTCCCTATGAACATTTTATATGAAATAATTATTTAAGTGCAATCTCAAGAGAAATAAATCAGATTTTTTTATAAATAAAATTTGATTGCATTCATTGATACATTTGCTACGTTGACTAATAGTATAAACTTTCATTAAACCTTCCTCATCAACCAGCCGTATTCTATCAATTCAAAACTAACTTAAATAACCAATTTACCTCAATTTAATATTTCAATAAAACATAAACGAACAACAGAGAAATTCAACGTACAATATAAATCAAACGTCTCATCACTTCATCAAAACTTCATTAGAAAATTTGATCATTGAATTGTTGGTGGACAAAATCACATGAAAATCTTCAATCAAATTCATAAAAAAAATATAAAAAGCTACACAAACAATAGACAAGCGACATTAACCTATTTTGTTCATAGACCCAACGATAGTTCAACAATATGAACAATAAAGATAAAGAAAAAATCATCGTATCTGTATAGTCTTCAGTAGTTTACATTTTTTCACATGGCTCTTCATAACAGAATCTCGTCTATGCATAGTCTAAAATAAACTACGATTCTGTGAATCGCCACGAGAGAGAGCACGATCTCAGTTATATGTTCTTGAGAACATATTGAAATAGAAGACAGGAGTGGAAGGGAATAATAAAACTCAATATATATCCCAAGTAATATGAGAATAAATAAAACAAAAAGAATGAAGAGTAAGCACACACATATGCGTGCGTAGAACTCACACCAGCATATTTAGTTTCTGTTTGATGATTTGTCTTCTTCTCGCACATCCACACGCTGTAGATATTTAATTGTGAATGCCTCTGGCAGATTTTTATTACTACTGAGCCGTAAATGGAAATTACAGGGTATACACAATATATAGATCATTTCATGTGCACATCTGAGGGCGTACCATTTTCAACTAAACTAACCTTTCACATGTGTTTGCATATGCAATTATATTCAGGACTCTGTAATTAGCTCTTTGCTGTTAATCGTTTTGGACAAATTTTTCTGTCACTTTTACAAACAAAAAAGGAATTTTTTTAAACGCCATTTCTCAGTGAATCTTCTTAATGAAACAATTGCAAATGAAAAAAGGTCTTGTAAATATTCGATTATCATTAATGTTAATGAAACATAGACGTAGATCATCATTGGTAAATGACTCATGATTTGTTACTTTAACAATGAAAATAGAAATAAATAATCAGTGCATGTAATGTTAATTAATTATCAACAAATTATGTAATAAAATAATATTTGAGTCTTTTAAATGACTTAGAATTTTCTCTGTTTTATATATTTTCAAGTTAGATAGTTTTATCGATTTGTATTTTTTTCAGTTGATTCATAAACATGTGTGGATATATGCAAATTAAAATTACAAATGGCCACTATTTCGTTTTTACTGAAATATAGAGCGTTTGTATAGATAAGAAATATCTTATTTCTTTTTTCGATGCTTCCCCTTCGTTCTCTGACGAGTTTCAATCGGTTGCTAAAGCCGTTCTTTACTTTCAGTAACTTAGTCTGCGAGCAGAATCCGCCGCAGCATCATCTAAAAGCGGATCGTCCATGCAAGGGACGGTCGCTTAGACCCTTCGTGAACGTGTGTGTGTGTTATTTTATTTTAAATAGGAAGAACGAAAAAGGAAAAAAAGAAGAAGAAAAGACATAAAGGATATCAACAGTGAGAAGGGAATAAAGAGTCAGCGCTGCCATGAGGTGGTGTTTATTGTTGGGTTTCTTGCCCTTACTGGTTGGAAAGATTCACGGGGAAAGTTTAACACCACCGTATTTCAACTTAGCTGAAGGAAAAGAAATAATTGCTTCAGCTACATGTGGTGTTGATACACCTGGACCGGAACTTTATTGCAAACTTGTTGGTGCTAATTCTGATCAAGATGAGGATATTAATCTCATTCAAGGACAGGTATTATTTTTCATTATTTTCAATGTTTGAAATTTGTTAGAAATCTTGTGATACTTTGGATAATTTTCAAACTTGATGGATCTTCCGATTCGATTCTTTTTTTTTACTTTCATCGTAGTGATGAAAATATATTTTGTTTGTTTTTTGATTGGGTGAGAACCCCTGATATTCAGAAATAGTTCGAATATATTTGATGAATTTTTTTATTACTGCTTGGAAATTTTTGTGAAATTAATTCCTCATATTTCCTGATCGTCAAAGGAATTTTTTTTATCTTTTTAGAATTTAAGACTGAAGAATCACAGAAATTATTATACAAATCGCTGAGTCAAAATTTTTATCGAAAGTATCTATATTCCCCATCCTATTTCATTCACAAATTTAGAAGTATTCCAACTGTTCATGTATTTGTCTATTAAATTAAGAATCTCTCGTTCATCAAAAACTTGAAAATTCATCATATAAATTCATAACAAATAACATCATAACAACACAATTTCAATAAATATAGAAAATGTTATTCATATAATAAAATAATTTCTTGACGTGTTAGTTAAATTCATTTAATATTTCAACAATTGATTGTCAAATAAATCATTCACTTCACATTCAGAGTGGTGAATAAAACGAAATAATATTTTCTAGAGAAGGTTTCCAAATATAGGTTTTAGTTAAAATAGGGTAGGCCCCAGGGAGATTAACATGGGAACCGTTTGCCGGCCAGATGAAAGACAAGCTGTGTATGGTCCACGGTGGTTTTTTGTAAAAAAAGGTATTCAGTAAAAACCTGTCCATAAAAGGGAGCCCACAACTTACTATAAACTCCTACATATAATCACAGATTGTATTCTAAATTGCCTAAAAAATCATCCAACAAAACTAAATCATACAAAAAATAAACTATGGAAATTTTCACCATAACATTTTCATAATTTATAATTCAAATGCAACAGAATATACAATTTCACACGAATATAATTGATTCGTTTACATATGTGAATAGATAACGAAGAATGAAATGGGAACATAAGATAAAAATGACCTCTCGATAACTTTTCGTGGTCCAAGACGAATTTTTATCATCTATACTAATATTTACCGGATAAGTTAAACTAAACTGATGAAGCACATGTTGAGAAGTACCCACATGAATATCTCCACGACTAAAATAACTGAGCATTGAACCTCTCCATAACATCATGTTCATTCTGTTTATTAATAATTATATTTACTGTTCTTCTATTTTTAATAATCTAATTCACAATGGATCTATTTTTTTAAGAAAATGAATTTATTTTATGCAGGTTTGCGACGTATGTGATCCAACTGTACCAGAAAAATATCATCCTCCGGAACATGCTGTTGATGGAACGGAAACATGGTGGCAATCACCACCATTATCGCGTGGGATGAAATATAATGAAGTCAATCTAACAATCAATTTGGGACAGGTATTTACTTCAATAATAATTTCGATATATTTTGAAGGATAATAAATGCGAAGAGTTCATAAGACTACAAAATATAATCTCTTTGTCAGTCTTTTGATTTTATTTGGTAGATTATAAATTCACTGTTTTTGGAATTGTTATTCAAATAATTATTTCTAGTAACATGAGAAACTAAATTAAATTAACGCCATAGATGAATAAATACATTGCATGATGAATTATCATATACTGTGTCGGTGTTCAAGGAAGAGAATGATAAAATTGAAAACGTCGTCGAGTTTATCAGGTCGTGGGCGACTTCCTGTGATAAGAAGAAAAATGAATAATCATTTGATGAATTCAATACTCAGATTTTGTTTCATTTTGTGCTTTCTTTTTCGAGGATTTTATCAGCTAGATGACATTATTATAAACATTGTAAATATTTATGATAAACTGGAATAGAAAGCTGTGCATAAAATGGAGGAAAATAATTGAATAATAGAAAATTAGCTTTAGTATGTTCTACGAGTGGTAATGTTCTCTTGAGAAAAGTAATAATCTCTAACATTAGACTTGAGACAAAGCGTTGGGCTAACGAAGTTTTTCGTCAAAGAGCTGCACATGTGTTTCAAGAGGGCCGATAGAAAAGGCACTAAACAGTACGGAACTCTACAAACATAAACCGCAAGAGGAGGGGAATGAAAGGGAGACAGAAATATATTGAAGAGTTTTTGAACCACATGCAACACACACATCTGGCCATCAGACCCTTGCCTCGAATGTTCTATATTTTCTTGACCCTCCCACGAATTATTTATTCATCCAAAAATACTCATAAAAATTCAACACACATTTATAGAATTACAATGAAATTAAAAATTCTCATTGTGATTTTGAAACAATTTTGAATCTGAAAGAATTTCCATAAGATTTTAATTGAGAAAGAATTTGGTTGATTAATTATCTGATATTTTTTTTCTGCAGGAATTCCATGTTGCTTATGTTTATGTTCGAATGGGAAATTCTCCACGTCCAGGACTTTGGGTATTAGAAAAATCAAAGGATTATGGCAAAACATGGCAACCGTGGCAATATTTTTCAGACTCTACGAGTGATTGCCTCACTTATTTTGGTGTTGACAGTCATACACCCATCACACGTGATGATAGCGTTATTTGTACTACGGAACATTCGAAAATTGTTCCTTTGGAAGGTGGTGAAATTCCAATTTCAATACTTAATAATCGTCCTTCGGCTAATCATTACTTCAATTCAACGGTGCTACAAGAATGGACACGTGCAACTAATGTACGATTTCGTTTCCTGAGAACGAAGAATCTTTTAGGTCATTTGATGTCAGTTGCGAGACAAGATCCAACTGTAACTCGAAGAGTGAGTGATATCATTGATTTTTATTTTTTACTGCTACCCGTCTGGTCTTTTTTTACTTTTATTCATGTAAATGAACGGAACCGCCGTTCAAACTGACGACCCATTTCGTCTTTTATCACCATACGCTTTCATGAGTAGCGATAACACCAATGGACCCCATTCATTTTTACTCCGTCATTTATTCTATAGACAAAATATAATAAATTTCATTCATATATGATTACTGCGATTTTATATTCCAAACGTCCACATATGTTTCATTTACTGATTTTTTTTGTTGTATTCTGATAATCTTTTATGAAATTTTCAGTATTTTTATTCCATCAAAGATATCAGTATCGGTGGACGTTGTTTCTGTAATGGTCACGCTGATACTTGTGATATTCGTGATCCAAAAGAACCAAACAAACTTGAATGCATATGTCAACACAATACATATGGACATCAGTGTGCCTCATGCCTTCCTGGTTTCCAACAAAAAAAATGGCAACAGTCTACAGCATTCAAGAAATTTACTTGCGAACGTAAGTTCAGTTTTAGTTTCTCATAAACACCCGATTAAATCGTCTGGTGAAAATTTTGAAACTAAAATACAAAATTTTCATGTCTTAAATTAATCTAAAGAATAAGAAGATGAATAAAAATCCTGGAGACATTCCTTTTGCTTGATGGAATCTCAATAAAATATCATGACGCCTCCATAGAATGGAATAGCCACTCCAAATCTGCAAGAAAAATAATTCCTCATTATTTCTTCACAGCTTGTAATTGTTTTGGTCATTCCACTGAGTGTATCTACGACCCAGAAGTCGATGAGAATCATTTATCATTGGATATTCATGGAAATTATGAAGGTGGTGGAATATGTCAGAATTGTACTCATAATACACAAGGAACAAATTGTAATCATTGCAAACCCAAATATTATCGACCTCAGGGAAAACCGTTGAATGCTACAGACGTTTGTCAAAGTAATTCATCCTACATAATCCATTTCTGTTTTACTTAATCATTATTATTTTATTTACCAAAAAATCATTTTATCAACGATGTGTTTTCATTTGTTTAGGATGTAATTGCGACTTTTTCTATTCAACTGGTAATTGCGCCGAGTCTACAGGCAAATGTGAATGTCGAACAGAGTTCACAGCGCCTGATTGTGATTCATGCGCTTATGGATTCTTTGGCTATCCAAATTGTAGACCATGCGAGTGTCATCTTGGTGGTACCGATGGCTATCATTGCGAAGCAATTGAGGGTTCATGTCCCTGCAAGCCAAATTACGCCGGTGATTACTGTAACTTATGTTCAGAAGGTTACTACAACTTCCCGGAGTGTTTACGTGAGTTACCAAACGGATATTAATCATCTCTCAGCAAATGTTTAACCAATGAAGTACGAAAAAAAGCACAAAAGCACTTATTCGAATTTCTTTTAATTTTCAGCTTGTGGTTGTCATTCACTGGGCGCTCTTCACGATGTGTGTGATGTTCTCACTGGTAATTGCACCTGTAAGAATAATTATGGCGGTAGAACTTGTGACATCTGCGAAAATGGTTATTACAATTACCCAACTTGCAGTTGTAAGTAAAAGAAAATTATATTGATGTTGCAATTTTAATATTATGTTTGATGAATGCATAAAAAAATTTGTGTATAATATTTTATTGCAGATTGTAATTGTGATACACGTGGAACGGAAACTGAAGTGTGTGACAAATCAAATGGAAAATGTTTATGTAAAGAGGGATATGGTGGTGCGAGATGCGACCAGTGTGTGAATGGTTATTACGGTTATCCGAATTGTAGACCATGTAATTGCAGTACGGTTGGTTCATCATCAATAAGTTGTGATGCATCAGGAAAATGCTCGTGCCTTGGGAGCTTTGCTGGAAAAACTTGCGATCAGTGTAGCCCTGGTTACTTCAATTATCCCGAATGTATCAGTAAGTAATAAATCCAGGAGATTATCAACTTGAGCTCAATCACAATAATATGTTACTTATTCAAACTTCTTTCCATATTCAGGCTGCAATTGCGACAGTCACGGATCTATTGGAGTGTCTTGTGACGCCGAGGGTAAATGCCAATGTCACGAAAATTTCGATGGACCACAATGTAATCAGTGTAACGAAGGATTCTACAATTTCCCCCGTTGTGAGGGTTGTAATTGCGATCCTGCAGGTATAGAAAAATCCTTTACAGGATGTGGATCATTACCAGCTGGTGAATTGTGCCAATGTAAAGAGCGCGTTGAGGGTAGAATATGCAATCAATGCAAATCCCTCTTTTGGAATTTGCAGCCGACAAATCCTGAGGGATGTGAGGATTGTAATTGTAACATTCCTGGTGTAATTGGAAGCATTGGTGAATGTGATTCCAAAAATGGACAGTGTATTTGCAAACCTGGCGTGACTAATCGAGCGTGTAATCAATGTGTGGACGGAACATACAACTTGCAGGAATCCAATTTATTCGGTTGTTCAGTTTGTGCGTGCGACATTGGTGGATCTGTTAGTTCAATTTGTAACAAAGTTGATGGTCAATGTTCATGTCAACCCCGAGTTGACGGTCAAACTTGCACGGAGCCATTGAAAGCTCATTATTTCCCGACTCTCCATCAATTCAAATATGAAATTGAAGATGGCCGTACCCCGAGCAACAGCCCTGTACGTTACGGCTACGAAGAATCAAGTTTTCCTAATTACAGCTGGAAAGGCTATGCTGTATTTTCAACATTGCAAAATGAAGTTATTCAACATATTCTCATTCAAAAATCATCACTCTATCGTATGGTGCTGCGTTTCGTCAACAAAAACAACGAACCTGCACTCGGAACAATAACAATTACACCAGATAATCCGCAAGAGATTGAACAGTCATTCAAAGTCCAATTGAAACCCACCAGTGAACCAGCTTTTGTCACTGTTGCTGGTGTGCATGGTAATCATCCAGCAGCGATGGTTATGAATCCAGGATATTGGTCGATCAGTATTGCAACGGAGAAAAATATTTTCTTGGATTATTTTGTTCTATTGCCAGCGGAATATTATGAAGCAACCATTCTAACTCAAGATGTCGATGTCCCATGTGAAATTGGACAAACAGGACTGTGCCGACATTATGGATATCCCGAT
Organism: Meteorus colon; assembly: GCA_030523085.1. NCBI lineage: Eukaryota > Metazoa > Arthropoda > Insecta > Hymenoptera > Braconidae > Meteorus > Meteorus colon. The sequence continues at coordinate 1,463,880 of JAPYZH010000001.1, forward strand.
TTGGTGAATTTCGATACAGTTCGCGGTAACGGTGGTTATTTGGATGATAATGGTGCTCGCTATCCACTGAATGAATATTTTACGGATCGCGATGTACTTCAAGAAGTTGGTCAAGATGACTTACCATTAATCAATAATCAACAAGAAAAGTTACACTTCGAACTTCGGGTTTCAAAGCCGATGCTGTATGTTCTTTTGGTGACTTATGTCACGGCAAAAGAAGAAACTTCAACTTCTACATTGATTATCGAAGCTAATACAATTGGCAAAGGTAAAGTTACACTTTATCCCTGCAAATATACAAGTATTTGCCGCCAAGTTGTCACTGATAGATCAGGCAAAGTAGCTGCTTACGATTTCCCCACAAATTTTGTCAGTTTGGTGCTAATTGGTGAACCCAATTCCAATGTTGCAATTGAGTCTATTGTAGCTATTCCTTTCGAACAATGGTCATTGGATTATATCAAACCGAAATCAGTTTGTGTACGTAAAAATGGTAAATGCGTTCAAGGGATATTCCCAGGTGCAGCTGATGCTAAGAAAGTTGAATTCGAATTGAATAATGATGATCTCGAAGTAGAAGCCCGACCAACTGGAATTTATGAGAATTCAACGAGATTGATTTATTTGAACAAAGAACAACCAATGGTCGATGTTAAAACCAAAGTTCCACAACCTGGTGATTATGTTTTTGTTATTCAATATTATCAACCTGATCACCCGGAATTTGAATTAGAAGTTCTTGTACAAAATGGTAAATTCTACGAAGCGAAAGTTGCAGCGCCGCATTGTCCAAGTAACAGTGGTTGCCGTAGTATCATTAGACAATTGGATGGTAATTCAAAGTTCCAACTGATCGAGAACGTCGTCATTAGTTTTAAAAATCCAAGTCATGGAATCTGGTTAGATTATATTCTCATCATTCCAGCAGATCAATATGACGAGCAAGTTCTGAGAAAAATTCAATTTGATCAAACGAAAGAATTTATAAAACGTTGTGGTAACAATCATTTTTATATCAATACAACTGATGAAGGATTTTGTAGAGATTCAATTTTTTCACTCACCACCAATTACAACAACGGTGCGTTACACTGTCACTGTAATGCTGTTGGTACAACGAGTTTTGAATGTGAGAAGTTTGGCGGCCAATGTCCATGCAAACCAAATATCATTGGACGACGATGTGAAATATGTAAAACTGGTTTTTATGGATATCCCAATTGCCGACCTTGTAATTGTCCAAGCACTGCTATTTGTGAACCAGAACGTGGTGAATGTATTTGCCCATCGCATGTAACTGGTGAACTTTGTGACCGATGCGAAGAGGGAACTTACGGCTTTCATCCAATCATTGGGTGTGAAGAGTGTGACTGTTCCCCAGCCGGAGTTCTGAATGGTAATTTACAGTGTGATTTATTCAATGGAACTTGTCAATGTAAGGAAAATGTTGTTGGCCGTCAATGTAACAAATGTCAAGATGGATATTCACAATTTCCATATTGTGAAAAATGTGATTGCGATATTCGTGGAACAACAAATGAAATTTGTGATCAATATACAGCTGAGTGTTTCTGCAAGGAGAATGTGCACGGGCAAGCTTGTGATTTATGTAAAGAGGGCACGTTCAATCTTCAATCTACCAACGAACAGGGTTGTAGTAAATGTTTCTGTTTTGGAAAAACAACACGCTGTGATTCGGCCCATTTATATCGAACTTATACATACAATATGATCGATTGGGATATTGCATTAGTTAATGACAAAACTGGAGTAGTAACAATACTCTCAACAATACCTGAAGAGTTCAATGATACATCCATCGGTGTCAGTTTGACCAGCAATGAAACATTTAATAATGTCGTTTTTTTCTCGGCGCCAACAAATTATTTGGGTAAAAAACTTACGTCTTATGGCGGTGCATTGAACTACACAATTCATTACAGCACTGGACCCTTTGGCAAAGCCATTTCTGGTCCTGATGTAATTCTTGTTGGTGCGGATTCAACTCTTTTGCATTATGGAGAGGAACAGCCTCCATCATTCACCAATTTCCGTGCATCCGTTGAATTGGTTGCGACAAATTTCATCACAACGACGAATTTAGAAGTCACACGAGAGCAACTATTAGTTACATTGGAGAATTTGAAAGGCATTTATATCCGTGCGAGTTATTGGGAGCCCAGTATTGCTGCTTCGCTATCTGATGTGACTTTAGATACGACTACTGATTCTTATACACAAAGTAGTGATCTGGCAAGCAGCGTGGAACAATGTCAATGTCCACCAAATTATGAGGGTCTATCATGCGAGGAATGTGCTCCAGGTTATTATCGAGTTGAATCTGGTCCATATGGCGGTTCTTGTGTACGATGTCAGTGCAATGGTCACGCTGATACTTGCGATGTTAAAACGGGTGTTTGTTATGTAAGTTGATTTGATTTTTCCAACAGAATAACCAGATGTGAATTTTCCTTCATTGAATGTTCCATTTGTTTCAGGATTGCAGAAATGGTACAACTGGAGATCATTGTGAATTTTGTGAGCAAGGCTACTACGGTGATGCAACACAAGGAACACCAACCGATTGTCTCATTTGCGCTTGTCCACTTCCCATTGCCACAAACAATTTTGCTACTGGATGTGAAGTGAATAACGCTGGTAACAAAATTAGTTGCGACTGTCTACCGGGTTATTATGGCGCACGTTGTGAGTCATGTGCAGCCGGATATTTCGGCGATCCAAATAATGAGGGAGAATTTTGTAAACCATGCGAATGTTCTGGAAATATCGATACCAATGAAATCGGATCATGTGATTCAATCACTGGTGAATGTCTTCATTGCTTGAATAATACTTACGGTGAGGCTTGCAATCTTTGCGCGCCAGGTTTCTACGGTGATGCTGTTGAGAGGAAAGATTGTCGTACGTGCACATGCGAACCTTGTGGAATGGAAAAATGCGACAGTTACAATGGAATTTGTCGATGTAAAGAAAATGTTGTGGGTGATCGGTGTGATCAATGTGCCGTAGACCACTATGGATTTGATTCATGCAATGGATGCCAATCATGCGACTGCGGACTTGCTTCGGAGTATAGTCAATGTGATGAAAATACAGGCCAATGTAAGTGTCGCCCTGGAGTTACGGGACGTAAATGTGATCGGTGTATTGCTGGATTTTGGAATTATGAAGAAGATGGATGCATTTCGTGTGGATGTAACACTGGTTATTCCATTGGTGCTTCTTGCAATACGACAACCGGTCAATGTTCATGTTTGCCAGGTGTTGTTGGAGAAAAATGTGATCATTGTCCGTATCGATGGGTATTGAAAGAAGGCGATGGCTGTTATGAGTGTGATTCATGTATTCATGATTTGTTGGACGTTACCGATCAACTTGAAAATTTGCTTAGGCCAGTTGCAGAAGAATTTAATTCTGTTGCTGCAAGTTATTATACAAATCAACGCCTCAAGTTTATCAATGACACGGTCAATGAATTGTATCCAAAAGTTGAAGAACTTGATCCAAGTCGTATTGATTTATTGCCATTACAACGTAAAATATCAAAACTTGAGCAAGATACTGCTAATCAGAAAAGACGTGTAGAGTATACAGCAGAGGACAGTATAAAATGGAAGAAAGGTGCAGAGAACACATTGAATGATATGAACAAATTGGAGGCTGATGTTGTTGATGAAATTCACTTGGTGAATAATATTATATCAGAAGTACAATCGCTTGCCACAAATATAGGATCAGGCAGTGGTGCAAAGGTTGACAGCGCACTCCACGAGGCTGAAAATATTCTGAAATTTATTCAAGATATGTCATTCTTTGATTTTCGTGATAAAGCAACTGATCAATCCAATCAAGCAAATGTTCTGGTATCCGAAATGAATGAATATACATTCCCAGTGAATAATCTCAGTACAATTGCTGATAAACTCGGTGAAAGGGTTCAAAATTTCACTGTGAAAGTCGATGACTTTTATAATATTGCGGACAAAGCTCAAGAGCTCGCACGTAATGCTGAGAATCTTATCAATGATAATAAACAATCAACAGAATTCACAAACTTCGATGTATTGAAAAATACAACAATAGAGACTGAAGATGATATTGCCGCTGGTGAATATTTGAATAAAAATGCAACGACAACATTGGACGAAGCGGCGAAAAATTACAGAGATTTAGGTGAGGAACTCCAGCAATATTTTAAATATAAAAATCTGAAAGTTTGTAATTATTTCAACCTAATTTCTGTTTTTATTTTTATTTTACAGAAGATTCTCATGAACGACAAGAGGCTTTATTATCTCAACTCAATGAGACACTCACCCAAAATGATCAAGATCTATTGAATGTTCTAAAGACTGTTGACGACGCCGTTAAGCATGCAGAAGATCTCTACGTTCTGTCAGTCGAACTTGACGATGTTTTAACTGGCACTCGTAATACAAGTGCAGTTCGAGCAGTGTCAGCTTATCGTGATATTGAAGAGGCCATTCAAAAAGCGCACGATGCGGCAGTTGAGGCAGCACAAGCATCGAACAATGCCACAGAATTATCAGACGGAATTGGTCAAAAAGCAGCTGATACAAAGAAAAAGTCAACTGAACTTGCATCAGCAGCATCTGAAGCGCTCGCGATAACTGATGGCAAATTGGAGGAAGATCTTGATCGTGGTCAAGACGATGTGAACGTACTAACACGACAAAATAAAAGAAATATTGAAGCTCTGGAGCGTATAAATAATACATTAAACCATTTACAAACTGAAACTGGTTCCCCAATTGAAGATGCAACGCATCAAAGTAAAGGAATTGAAGATATCATTCGTCGAGCAATTGGACATATGAATGGTATTGTCGATAAAATTCCAAACGATTTGAAAGTAACAAAAAATTTGAGTAAAGACACGTCTGATTCGATTCGTGATATTTCTCAAGCCAACAAACAACTCGATTCAGTGAATAGGGTTCTGCCGAATATGTCAGAACTATTAAGCAAACTTGGAGAACGACAAAAAACAATTGATACAACTGGCGCCGATCTTAAAAATAAAATTGAAGCATTGAAAACAAAAATAGCGAACGCCCGAGAATTAGCTGATAGATTCAAAACAGGTGTAACTTTCTACAGAAATACAACATTACAATTGAAAAATCCAGAGAGCTTACCGCTGCTGGCAACTTCGACAAAACTTTCATTATACTTCAGGACCGATAAAACTAATGGATTTTTGCTCTATCTTGGTAATGACAAACGCGCCAAATTACCACGTCAGAAAACCCATGATTTCCTAGCATTAATAATTGAAGGTGGTTACCCAGTTTTGATTATTGATCTGGGATCGGGACCCGTCAAAATTATCAACAATAAATTCGTTTCTGATAATATTTGGCGTCAAATTATCGTTGAGCGTACAGGAAAGAATATTAAATTAATTGTCCGTGAGGATATAGGCGAAGGAAGGGATCAATTATTTGTGAAGGAGCAAGTTTTACCAGGAACATATTCGATATTCAATTTAGATCAGGAACAATCAAAATTATTCGTTGGTGGCTATCCGTCGTCATTCCAAATTCAAGATGAAGTAACGGCGTCATCGTTCGAGGGTGAAATGGAAGAACTGGTGGTGGGTGACATACCAATGTCACTTTGGAATTTCATAAAAGGCGAAAATAATCATCAAGACGCCAGAGAACGTGATAAACTTATTGATTTCACACCCAGCACAGGCTATCGCTTTGATCATAACGGTTTTGCAATCCTCAGTATGAAGAATTCCCAAATTCGTCACGACCCTTCGAAGTTCAGTATAAAAATGGACTTTAAAACATTCACCGAAGATGGTTTGATGTATTTGATGGGCAAAAATAAACATTTCTTATCATTAGAAATGAAAAATGGTCAAGTGTTGTATCAATTTGATCTTGGTGATGGCCCAGTTGCATTATCATCAGAGGACAAATATAATAACGGTGAATGGCACAGTGTTGAAGCGAGGAGGCTTGAAGGTATTGGAGTATTGGAAATAGATGGAATAATGGTGGCGAAAGCTGAAGCGAGCGGTCCTGGAAAGATGTTAACAACGACTGATCACATCTATGTCGGTGGTTATCCACCGAATATAAGACACACATTTGGAACAGTGTCACATGCAGGTTTCGAAGGTTGTATTGATGGGGTGGTTGTTCTCGATACATCAGTTGATCTCAGTAGAAATTTGCAAGCATTTGGAGTAATGCCTGGATGCCCAGTGAGATTTGCAAGTCTTATTTCATTTGAAGATCAAACTCCTGGTTATGTCCGATGGCAAAATATCACAGCAAATTCGACTCTTCAGCTCAATTTCAAATTCAAAACGATGGCCGCAAATGGTCTCATATTCTATGTGACAAATGCAGATCAAACGGCTAACAGTGCCCTTTCAATTCAGGATGGAGTATTGATATTTAAGAGTCAGGGTGAAGAAGTGAGAAGTAGTAGTGCCGGAAATAAATTCAATGATAATGAATGGCATGTGGTAACAGCAACTCACGACAATAATGCATTACGCATCGACATTGATGATGCAGAAAATTTCGTTTCTGAATATCCACCACCAAATCTTATTATTGAGAAAGGTAATTTGTATATTGGTGGTTTGCCTAATGCTTTTGGAATCGCACAAGGCGGTTCGAAATCAACTGAGCCATTTGTTGGATGCATTGGTGACGCAACAATAAATGGGAACATAATCAATTTTGCCGAATCGAAAGAACGGCCGAATGCATTCCTTGGTAAATGTTTAGGTGGTGAAACTCCTGTATCACCTGATGTTGATCCAGGTATTAATGTCTGGCCACCACCGCCAGTCACCGGCTCTCCTGAGACTATTACAATGGCTCCCACGCAGAGTAATATTGTAGATGTAGACATAGATTTGGCTGAACCAGGACCAAATAAGGTTGAAGGTCGTATAACAATTGATGAACCGAGAAATGTACCGACACCAAATCCAGAAATAGAATCTCCAACATCAACTACAACAACAACTACTACAACTGAAGCACCCTATACTGTTGATCAGTGTAAACTACCTTACGTACCAGCGTCTGATCCAGATACAGAGAATGGCTGGAGATTTGGAACTGCCCGGCACAGTCGTCTCGAATACCGATCACTTGATGGACGTTATAAACATGATTATGATTTCCAAATCGACATTAAAACCTTGTCAGATGAGGGCATCATTTTCTACAGCTCAGATTTAGAAAGACAAAACTTTATAGCCGTTTATGTTCGTGATGGTCGTGTTCATTATACTTTTGATTGCGGTAGTGGACCGGCATTGTTGAGAAGTGATGAAAAAATTAATAATAATCAATGGCATACTATTGTTTTCAAACGAAAAGACAATTTCGGGGAACTATATATCGATGAATACCCAGCTGCTGCCGGTTATTCAGAAGGAGAACTTGATACAATTAATCTCAATCCGCCGTTCTATGTGGGTGGAATTTCAACAGAATTATCTGAAAGTGTCTTCAAAACAATTGTAAGAATTAGAAATCATAAACTTAAGGAATTCTGCCGATTTTCCTGTTTAATTATCCATTATTTTAATGTCGAATAATTTTAGGGAGTTAACAAAACATTCGATGGTTGCTTGGGCAACTTTATGGTGAATGGTGAACATGTTGGTGAACCAGGAGATAAAATTGGCGTTATTCCTTGCTCGAAACGAGTCGAGCCTGGACTGTTCTTCTACCCCGGAAATGGAAGCAATTTATTCAAAGCCAGTGAGTGAATGAATCCTTTTTTTTTCTTCTCTTAAGATGTGCATTAGATGGAAAAATTGATTTTATATATTCCTTGTATAGAGGATAAATTCACTGTTGGGCGCAGTGTTGATATCCAAATGGATATCAAACCTCGAACAACGTCTGGTCATTTACTGTCTGTGCATGGAAGACGTGATTTCTTGATCTTGGAAATGATCAATGGAACCATCAAATTCCTCATCAAGACGGCCAAGGGTCCAATTGAGACATCATTCGTACCAACTACACCACATTCAATGTGCGATGGCCACTGGCACAATATACGAGGTGAATGAATGAATAAATGATTGCATACATACGCATATAACTGAAATAATTCTCAACAGTTTTCTTCAGATCTCCAATAATGATGATTTGAAAATAATATAACTTTTTATTTCTCGTTCTATAATTGCAGCCGTGAAGCAGAAAAACTCTGTCTTTCTTTCCGTTGATCATTCGGGAGCACCTCCTGGAACAGCGGACAAAAACTTGGCGCCAGTCCTCTCAAAGCATCCCATATTTGTAGGGGGTCATCCGCTTCTAGGAAAGCGATTACGAGGCAGCACGTCGCATGCACAATACGTTGGTTGTATCAGAAACATAGTAATTAACTCGGAAGAAATTGTTATGGATCCTGACCGAGCCTATGGTCGCGTCACAACCAGAGTTTGTCCAAATATTTGATTCTGTTTTACAGAAGATGAAAATATGATTAATAAATAAATACATCCAATCTTTTTCTATCGAAAGAATATGTTAATGAGATTCTTACATTGTTAATGACTGAAACATCTGTAAATTACTGATTTTTTTCAAATAACAACCACTTTGTCTAGTTCAACATCTTTTTCTTTTATTTCCATAGTAATTCATCTTTTAATTATAAAAAAAAAGTGCTCGAAATTACAAGAGAAACAATAAGCTCCACGTACATATTCTGGGCGAGATCCAGAGAATTATAGCAACATTGGCAAAAAATAACATGATATTTTCACATACAATTTCTAATTTCTTATAAATTAATATCAGACATTGTGCATTGCAATTATCGCACTTGTAGCCTATATAATATAGACGTAAAGGCTGTCATAAAAAAATAGCATCGAAGCAAAATAAAACACAAAAGAACTATAATAATTATGCGTCCCTCGAGCAATTCATAAGACAATCACATATACGACATTTATTTGTGAAATCTTTTATGATATAAAGGTGATATCACAGTCTTTTGGCTAACAATAAATCGTGGGAGGCCTTCATCTGGGTACCGTTGAATTAACCTTTTTTGTTTCGTTCATTTTCTCTTCCATGAATAAAAGTTTCTCCAACATTCACGCTTATAAATCATTGACCACCAGTATATTCTCTTCTCCGAGCACTTATGCTCATAAGTGAGAATAAAATCAACGGAAGAAACGTTTCACGTCATAGCTGAATGTTAAAAACAAAAATTTCACAAATCGTTTTCTCTCAAACTTTTTTCTATCAATTCGGTGCACCCCTGTTGCAAATAATAATTAATTGAACAGAAGCGAAAAAAGAGTAAGTTAACCGGCAACGATAGAATATGTCATGACATATTTTGAATTATCTTTGATTGTATATGATCAACATGCAACTGAAAAGAAATTCTTTAATATAATGACTCATAATGTCTATAATTGATTTAAAAGCGTTCGGGTTTTGATCACTTCAGGTGTGTGTAAGTGTGTGTTCATGTATAAATTTATATAGCAGTGAGATGTACTTCATTGTTATTCAATACCATGGGCGAAAATCATTACGAGCCCTGGTTCCACCATCATGTCCTCAGGCATATGCGTATTGTCACAATAAAGAACTAGAACTGCTTGTTTACCGGGTACACGTTTACATACATAGTTTTCATACTGACGTCTGAAATTCTGCCGTGTCTCTAAGGAATTTAGACCAAGTGGCCATTTTCTCTCGTGGCAATTTTCCATTAGCTCATCAATTACATGTGGCGGACAGTTGTATTCTGATAAGGTTCTTTTGATCATAGTCTGTAAATCATCAAACTTATTGAAGCGAATATTATCAATACCATCAGTTGAAAATGAGAAAAAAATATAATATTTAGAAGAATTATTTTCTTTTTAAAGTATACCTGGAGAAGCTCGTCAGGTGTTGAGATCATACCACCCCATCTTGTAACTCTTGCACGTGGTAATGTTGCTGACCATCTTACAACTTCATCTCTTTCCATTTGATCGGCAATGGCACGCATCGCTGGATTCGAAACTCTCATTGCACGCATAAAATCTTTCAATAAATTAATTTCACGTCTCTGTGCATTTATTTGAAATTGTTGTTCGCTCAATTCACGTTTCATATCAGTCAATTTTTGATGCTGTGATTGAATAAGACTCCGCAATTCTCTTACACAATTATGATTCTTCAATTCATCCTTGGGTATAATAAGACTACATCCTTGTTCACATGGCACTGGCCTTTTTGGATTGAATTCGCATTCTTCGAGATGTGCAACGAGATTATCAAGTTTTACAACAGCTTGACAACCATATATCATATTGTCGCACGTGATACACAATCGCGCCAAGAGATTCCGTAGTATCCTCGGTACTGGCCGCAACTGTGCTGAGGTGATTGGCGTCCTGTCTAACGGACATGTTGGTTGTCGACTGATCCACTCATTGATGCATATCCGACAAAAAGCATGCTCACAAACTGCCGCCTGCAACACATCACTCACCTACCGGTCTTCAGATACTGCATAGCTTCCAAAATTATAAATCAATTTTATAACTCTATTCATTATTCATTCCAAAATTATAATACAGAACAAACAATCAATACAAACACTGACAGCTACAAATCAATAACAAATATGAATAATACCTGAACAGGATCCTCAAGAACACCAGAACAAATTGGACACACCAATTCTTCATCCACTTCGCCTTGAAATCGATTCACATCAAACCCCATCGTTCACCCTTTCTCTTATTCAACCCACAATTTTACAGGTTATAAAACAAAACTAGTTTGCTTCAATTTTCACCAATAAACTTTTCACACCATGAAAATCTCGACAATTCAAGGATCCAAACAACCCCATTTTCGTGCCATGCTTCGTAAATCATTGCTGACTGCTTCCTTTTCACTCTCTTTTTTTTTTCTTTCAGCTTATTTTTCTTCAATTATTCGCTGCTTCACCATCAGATTATCAACCTACAACAGGTGGTGGAAGTGGTGGTGGTAAATTAATACAAGTTCATTGTCCTGAACAGCGACATGCTGATGACACTATTGATATAGAGGTGTGATACAGTGACCGGCATAAGTGTAATTGAAGCGTTTAATTTTTTTTCTCCATGTCCTTACCTCAAAGATGCGACGCAGAATGTACTCATGAGTATCATAAGGACGTATCAATTAAATTCAATATATTCGTCCAATCCATCTGCGATCAATAGCAATTAAAAGCTGATGCCAGCAACTCAATACAGTTATTCAGATCCAATCGTTATCATAACGATTTTGAAATGTATAAGCAGTTGCTATAGTAATACATCATGTGAGCATGAATTTCACTGAGTAACTGATAAAATACGCTTTCATATGTACTCAAAAGCACTGATCATGGACCATATTAGCTAATAATATTACAAACTTGTTGCGGTCATTGAAAACGAGTTTTGCTCCTACCAGTTTATCACCCAGATCACGACATTAATGAAATGTGTGATGTTACAGTCAAAGCGAATTTACCATCACTTGACCCTTGCCAATTTTGGAAAGTCGTTCCTTGATAAATGAAGTGAGAGAGACGGAGGGAGAATTTTGGTGTTTGCTTTTCTTGTTCAAAGATGGCAATGTAAAACACAGTGGCGCGAAATTATTTGAAAATTCAAATAAATGCTGAGTGTTTGAACTAAAAATGACTTGAATAAATATTGAAGAATTCAAGAATGATGATATTTTCGTTTAGATAGAAAAAATTTACTATGTGAAAAGGTTTTTGATAGAAATACAAAAAATATATTATTTAATGACCAATAGTTATGAAGATAAATACATTTAGATGTTGCATTTATGATGTTGCCTTATGATAAATAAAATTTTGTCAGTGCAATTGTTTATTTTGCATATGATTGTTACTAGTGATGAAAATAGGTCAATCAGTGCTGAGCAGTTGTAAAAATATTCAGCGTGAACGCCGTGATTGAAATCCTGGACACAAAGGAATTTATCAATCTCATAAAGTTTGAATGTGCAACAATTCAATCTCGTCGGTCTATATGACCATTCTCATTCTATCCAGCTTGAAACATTTTGCGCATTATATGAATCAATAGAAAGACAAATATTTCGCAGTATACAATTTGATACTAAATCAAAAAAGGAATAGAATTTCAATTAAAAATCATTCTTAAATTCTGATCTGTTTATAAAACACCATTGAAATTGTGGCTGTTTCATCTGTAAAAAGAAAAATACATTAAATAAAATGAGGTTAGTTATGGAACTGGCCATTGCCAATTGAATGATTTTAATAATTAGAAACAAATCATAAAAAATAATTGACCAAACTAGGAAAATCACGTGTTTCAGCTGGAGCGCCAAGGTTGTCTGGAACATCAATCAACCATTTCATCGATGATGATAAATATTTTTTCAGTATTCTGCATTATCAATTGACGAAAACTGATTTATCCAATTCAGTGAAATGAGCATTTGAGATAATGGAGCATTTGTGATTGCAGTCATTCGGAATTTTGACTTTTGTTCTATGGACTCTTTCGATTGCGATAGATTTTTGCAGAATGTCCCAGAACCTGAGTCTCAGTCATTGACTCATCTCATTGTTCATCCAATACTTTCTCATTACGATGATGCAACAGATAAATAATCAACAATACTTTGGGAAATTCCAACAGGTAAACAAATAAACAAGTGTATTTGAAATCAATTAAAATACTCTAGATGAATATTAATTATTTATGTCAATAAGTTTCAATTTAATATACATTTTTTGCATTATGCAGTTCAATCATGTTGCAGATTGTATTTGATGTCAAAACCAAAATACTCTAGGCTATATTCACTGTTTTGTGAATATATATATACATATATACATATGAAACTGAATATTTATTGATAATAGAACCTTATGTTACACTGTGTCAACGATACGAAAAAGTAATTGATACAGATCATGGGATACATTATCAATTCTAGATAATAAAGCACATCAGGTATGCCCAATGATTGGCTGAAATAAACCAACATTGAACATATTTTTCACGATAAGATGCCATAAAATGTGACTTTGTACACTTGATATTAATTACTTGAAGTTGATATAGTACTAGAGCTGTTCCACTCTTCACATAGATTTCAGACGTTGAATATCTGACTTGTATACATTATTTTTTCATATTTGTAAAATTTATATTTGTTCGTTTATTTGATATATATCAATAATGACACTTGATGGGAGACCATCTGGTTCTACAGACCTGGGTCAGTATATAAAAACACAAATTCACACAATAGAATCGAACTGTCTTTCAAATCGTTGGAGAGACTCATTAATTCTTTCATTATGATAATGAATTACAACACAAAAGTGAAAGTTTAATCACTGCATTCCATTTCAATATAAATGTTTATACATTTTTATGTTCTAGCTGGTGAAAAAAGTGAAATACGCGATGATGAAGGTCAAGATCAGGTGAATATATACATACACAAGCTTGTGTATCTTTTGACAACAACTCAATCATATTTTCATTCATCAAATTTTTTATTCCTTGTGACACAGTAACACGTTATAGTGTGTATCAGATATTGTAGCGCATTAACCCAGACATCTTCTTTCAATTTAACCAATTTATCCATTTATTTCTTTCCACGCGTTGCAAACTTTGAACAATCAAGAGCATTTATATACATATACTCATACCTATTTGGGTGTAAATATAAATTCTCGAACGTATAATAATTTGTCTAATTATCTCTATCAATTTCTACATCAAGCATAAAATTGTCATTAATTAAACATGACGTAGTTGTGAATGTGCATTTTAGTTACATCACATTAGCTACGATAGTCAACTAATTTTTTTAATAAAATTTCATGGAGATATTTTTCTATGAATCAAATACTACACTTGAACGCAAGAGAAGTACTACTCTTACTAGAATCACAATATCAATGTGATAAAACCATGAAGTTCGTACTTGTTCTCTTTATCCTATCGCAAATGATTTAATCGCGATAAGCATTTATATATATATAGGTATATTAATTTACTATGTGATAACTATTCTTGATGTTTGATTAAAATCGATTTGGATATATTTCGAGAAAATAAAACCCTGTTCACATATGCGAATGGGTGCATGTATACTTGGGCATAGTTTGGATGTTTTTTTTTCTGAATAAGGCGCAGTAAAGTGGACGATATAGTGGAAGTGAAACAAAACCAGCGAATAATAGAGAAGTTGACGGGCTGTTTCCAAATTCGGGAATAATCTTAATTTACTGTAATTGTTTTCTCATATCTTCATAAGTCTGAACTTCATTAAGATAATTATAAGTATTTACCTTTTTATATATATGAACGTGCAAGTTCCGTATTGTTAACTTTCAATTTATTAAATTTCTTGAACTTCGCCCTCGCTGATATGAATAATTGTGAACAAACAGGAAACAATGCAACCAAGAATTCAATTTTATATCTGTGTATGAGTACGGGCTTCCCAATAACGCGTTATCTGCATTTTCACTTTTGATTCTTTCTTATTGTGTAAGCTAGAAAATCCATGATGTATTGACTGAAACTATTCGGTTTCAATGAGTGGTGATAGTTTTTTTTATCCAATGCTGTGTGACGCAAAAAATTGTGTAATACAATTTAACACAATTATATTCAACGCCATATAAATTATTCCGCTTTTGCGTTGAGAGGAAACCATTCATTATTGGTACCTGAAGAAAAATTGTAAAATTGCTATCATTATCAACAGAAAAAAAATATTTTCAGGATTGTGCACGCATAATTCTGTTGAATGAGTCAGTACAAACAAGGAGAAACGTTGACTCTCTATATTCACTTGCAAGATTTATAATCTATTGAATCAATACTATACTTTCACCTTATCAATGCAATATTAAACCGACTTATATTTCTATCGAGAAATTAATGATTACATCACACTACACTTGCTATGCTTCAAATGAAATATTTATTGGTTTGAAGATGAAAAATTACAAATGCAATTCAATGCCGGATGTTTGTATTGTTGATGATTGTTAATGTCTCTACTTACTTGTCTGTGAACAAAATGCATTGTCGCATACTGAGTCGGTCAACTTGTGTTTGATTCTGCTACCACATAACGTTCATGTTTCTGTGTATTTGTGGCACAATTTGCGGCCTTCAATGTGGTCGACGACGTTGACACGCCGTTACTCCTCTATTCGCTGTTCTGTATTCGTTCCATATCACTTCGACGGAGAACAGAGGCTACAAGTAGCATTTCATCGTGGCGCGTGGCCGCATTTAGTTGGGTTTTATTGTCGCGAAAGCTACGAATCACATTTCACTAGTGCTTAATTAGTTGCGACGTGAAATTCATTCAATTTGTCATTATATTCAATTGTACTTCATTATTATAAATTAAAAAAAAATGATAATACTTTTTTGATGTCATAATTTTTGGAAAAAAAAAAATAAATTCAAATCAATTCAGTGAAGAAATAAACAAATAATTATCAAATGAATTACATTGAGTGAGAATTGTTTCATGGAATTCATTTGCTATTGCGGCTTGTAGGAAACTGTGCTGTGAAAAACATTCAGTTGATTAAAGAAGATACCGCGTGCAAGATGCTCGGGAATGAAGGAACGTCATTGAAAAAGGTTTCTCAACGACACTTTTCTTTTTTTGTTTCAATTTTTTTATCTATATTAAAAACATATACGAGTTGTCATGTATACCAATTTGTCAAGTTGATTCAGTTTAAGAAAATATTGAACGGCTTATCAGTGAAAGGAAAGAGAAAAAATGATGGATAAAAGTGTGAAGTATTTTTGAATTATGACCAAGCATTGTTGAGAAGAAACGCTTGTCTATTAGCAATTATCACCATACAATGAATTTCATTTTAACATTTATTGTTTTCCACAATTCAATTGACTACCAGAACTTGTTTTTTCTCACTTTACTATTCCTATTTCGTCATTGCTTAGGAATGAATCAAATTGCGATAACACAATAATTTCGCTCCTTTTTTAGCTGGACTATTCGTATAAAATAGTGTTTGTAAATTACCATATTCACTGGAAATATCGCGTCATTTACATAAATTTCAAATGATATAATGTCAACATGTGTGTGATAATATCCATTAACTCTTTATATTTTTATCATTTTATTTTTTTTTCTTCGTAATACATGTAAAATTTTTTGTAATTTTCCAACAATTTTTATCAGACGGAGCAAAATAGTTCCGCCGCAAGGAAATTGCAATATATTCCAATAAGTCTTGAGTGTACATTGGAATTTATGAATAATTATAATAACGTGTAATCAAGTCCAATGAGGAAAGTACTCAGCACGATGAAACAAAAAATGAAAACAATGGAAGAAAACAATGATGATCACAGAGAAGTTGAATTAAAGATCATTACATATTCATTATTAAATGTTTGATGAGAATTAGGAAAGCAAATATACATATACAAATGACAATAATGTCTCTGTTATGGTCTTATCAATTTTTTATCACGTTTATTTCACTATATTGTGTATGGTATCTCTCAAGGCAAGGAAAGTTCACCTCAAGGTTGTTACGATTATGAAATATTGAAGTCATTCATCCTGCACCATTAACTTGTATGGAAAACTGTTAATCGCAGCTGTGTTTATTCTAATGATAAAATTTAATTTGTCATATCAAAATTACCACGAAAATTCATATCACATTATTTCAATAATGTACAGTTTGACGAAAAAAAATTTATTATAAATACAAATTATCATTGTATTTATTTTGAAGAAAAAGATGAAAAATGAATAGATTTAATTACGACCTTATTCTCATTATTTTTATGTTTCGTTTTTATTACAGAAACTTAAGTATCCAAAGTCAGTATTCTTCATTGTTGTTAATGAATTCTGTGAGAGGTTTTCCTATTATGGAATGCGTAGTAAGTATAAATCCAAAGAAGAAAATGATAAACTTCATTTATGTTGATAGAAAGATGAATTAGAAATAAAAACTGATGATTTTGGTTGCAGCAATTCTGGCACTGTACTTGAAGAATAAATTAGGATACACTGATGACACGGCAACCGTAATTTACCATACATTTACAATGTTTGTGTATTTTTTCCCACTATTTGGAGCGATGATTGCTGACGCGTGGCTTGGAAAATTTAAAACAATATTTTTTCTCAGCATCGTTTATGCTATTGGGCAGCTCCTCTTATCTGCAACTGCTGCACCAATCTTTGGTCTGCCAATCAGGTAATAATTATGCGTGAAATGAAGGACATGTGCCACTTTCGGTATGAGATTTCACAACACAGTTCATTGCAATTTGTTATGTAAAGTCAAGTACACGATGTCATAGAATATTTGATTACATATCTATATGTAAATAAATAAATTAATGGATAAAGGGAAATGCATGACCTACTCCACGAGAATCAAAGGAAAGTCATAGTAATTAAAATTATAATTTAATGAATTCACAGAGAATTGTCATTAACTGGACTATTATTGATTGCCGTGGGTACGGGTGGTATAAAACCATGCGTTGCAGCTTTTGGTGGTGATCAATTTGTCCTTCCTCAACAAGAGAAATATTTAGCAATGTTTTTCTCAGTGTTTTACTTTACAATCAATTCGGGCTCGTTACTTTCCACATTCCTCACGCCTGAATTACGAAATGGGATTCAATGTTTTGGCGAGACAACCTGTTATTCAGCAGCATTTCTCTTACCTGCAATATTGATGGTACTTTCAATTGGTAATTTATCTCAATTCCATTTTTTTGTGATAAAAATAATTAGAAAAATGAGTAAATGAGTAAATGAATTATGTCCACCTGAATTAACATTTTGTTTACACCGCAGTCATTTTCGTTATTGGAAAATCGTCGTACAGAGTGAAAAAACCAGAAGGAAATATTGTGTTAAAAGTCGCTAAATGTATCTCAGTGAGTTGTTTATTCTTGTGATTTGTTTTATAGATATTAATGAAATAAATATGACATAGATTAAATTTTGTTACAGCACGCAATTTACAATAAAACTATCACAAAAGGAAGGAAACGTGAACATTGGCTCGATAATGCAGACGATGAATATGACGTTAGACTTATAGCAGATATCAAATCGTCATTGCAAGTTTTAAAATTGTTTATACCACTTCCAATATTTTGGGCGCTATTCGACCAACAAGGATCTCGTTGGACTTTTCAGGCAACGCGAATGGACGGTGAAGTCGGAAATTATCTCATCAAACCCGATCAACTTCAAGTTATTAATCCTCTATTGATTCTTTTATTTATACCCTTATTCGAAACTTGTATTTATCCATTGATGGCTAAAATAAGATTGATTGATACGCCATTGAAAAAATTGACGACCGGCGGTCTAATAGCCGGTGTCGCTTTTATCATATCTGGAATAGTCGAACTGCAATTAGAGGTAATTAATCCTGAATATAAATATATCTCAATATTGCTCATAAATTTATGGATTTTATCTATCATTTTTCAGCAAACGTATCCAGTATTGCCATCAACTGGTATGGCACAGTTGAGAATTTTTAATCCAAGGAATTGCAATATTTCAGTCGCTTTAGATAATGAGACATTTGCAATTGATTCTTTCAGTATGTATAAAAATACAAATTTGAGGGTGAATGGAAATAAATCAATTGAATATACAGCTGATCTGTGCGGTGATGAAAAAGTATCAGGTACGTTTGTATGTTGTTTGTTTAATAACAGGAATTTGATGAATATATTTATTTTGCAGGAAGAATTACTGTAAGAGAAAACAGTGCAATGTCTTATGTGTTTGCAAGTACCATTGCCGGTTTTGAAGATCACGTTAATAAAACAGACAATGGCAATCCCGCTGTGAGAATACTCACTTATAACACTGATTCAATAACTAATGTGAAGCTTATTGAAAAATCAGAAACGAAATTTGTATTAAGTACTCCGAATTCAAAGTCACAACCAATTCATCATAGTGTATTTATTGATCCCAATCCAGGGACATATGACATAGAAGTTAATGGCAACAGAGTTGATCCAATTTCGATAAGACTTGGTGGTGTTTATACACTCGAAATTTATGTATCTGGAAACATTACTAAAACTCATCTCATCACAGTTACTGAACCAAATTCAATGCACATACTGTGGTTAATTCCTCAATACATCATAATTACAATGGCAGAAGTAATGTTTTCTGTTACTGGATTAGAATTCGCATTTACTCAAGCACCAGTCAGTATGAAATCTCTATTGCAAGCTGCTTGGTTACTCACTGTTGCGTTTGGTAATCTCATTGTAGTCATCGTTGCAGAAGCAAAAATATTTGAAAGACAAGTAAGTGATGGAATATGATCAGAAATTAATTTTTTCAATTCATTTAATATACAATGAAACTAATTGTATTCTAATTTTTTTATTTAGGCTAACGAATTCTTTTTATTCGCTGGACTTATGATTGTTGATATTGTCATATTTGGAATCATGGCGTTGTATTATGAATATGTTAAGTTTATTGACGAAGAAGACACTTCCATCATTGCAGATTTACATGATGGAATAGTAATGAATGAAAGTGCGGGTCGAGTCAATCCATCATTTGTACCCAAAAGTGACGATGTTGATTGATGTAGCCATGACCTTGCTGACTGATTATAGATTATCAAAATTGTTATCAATTCCTGCTTTATATTTATATATATTTATATATATATACAAATATATATAAATATATGATGAATATAGAAAAAGAAATTTTCGGTTAAACATATACAATAATATATTTAATTAGATTTGTATTTTTCAACGTTCTAACGTAAATATAACTTTACAAAATAAATTGTGACATAATGTACATAATTTATCCATACCAATATTTATGGAAAAAATAAAAAAACAAATAAGAGAATTGAGATAATAGAACGATGTCAATTAGCGTTCGAAAATATATTAGTTGTCAAAATTCTAATGGAATACACGTGTGTGTTTAATTTACCACTCACTTAACACATTACTAAAGATAATATCTAGAACGAAACTTTCAAATTTCTCAATAGACAATTTGAACTATTTTGTCGGCAACTTTTCGTGATAATAATGAATGCATTTTTTCATATCAACAAAATAAGGAAATGATGTCTCAATAATTTCCAATATTCTCAATCTCTTCAAAAAAAATTTTTTTTTCTTGTCTGAGTAAAAATGTATATAAATTCGTATTTGTGGATTCATTTTTTTGTACTCTTTCAATCCAAAATTATTGTTCGGTCTTGCATTCATTTTTATAATGCGAATATTATTTATATTTAATGGTAAGTATTGATACTGTATATCCTTACGTACTAAGTACTGTATCAAAACTTGCTGTCCATGATCATCACGTTATTTTATTTTCCTTGATATCTCTCATTATAGAAATACTTGTCCGTCACTTATACCTGCCTCGTGTGTTTTCGTATATTTCCGCATTACCTCACAAATTAACTAAACAAATTCTTTCTTTCCCCTCTCTGATAATAGCTCGGTACTAAGGCTCGTTATAATCGAAATAAAATGACATTAGTATGTATTTGTGTTGAAGCTAACGAACACGTATCGGAGAAATGCTCATTCTCAGTATCAAAATAAAAGTGTTACATTAAGCTAAGAATTTATGTTATTTCTCGCTGTGCGACTATATAAAATCTGAATGTTCCAATTGTGTTTTGGTACTTGAACAGTTTCTTTGAGTGTTCATACAAAGTAGAAACAGGTAGAAAAAATTATTAATAAGTCAGTGCATCTGAAAAAAGGTTGATTTCCTATTGATAAATTGTAATAAAAATTTGAATAATTAAATCATTAATTCAAATTGATCCAGTAACTTTATGTGATGTCAATTCATCTTTAGTTCATTATAATAATTAATTAATATCTTAGTTGAAGCAATTGCAATTGTTGGAATTGACCTGAATATGAATTTTAATTAGTAAAATCAGAAAGAAAAAAATGATTTCATATGCACTGTTATGACATGATAGGAATAAATGTCTGGGCCACATTGATTATCACACTGTGCCATATTTTAAATGACGGTTTAATTTTTGTTACAAGGTTTTTGTGGATATATATAAATTAATTAATCAAGAATGTAATGATAAAGTTCAAAATAAACCCTCGAGGCATTTATATATCTCGCGATGTGCAATATCTTTTTAAGTTGGATTATTCTCATTTTCAAATTGTTTCATCATCCAAAATGTTTCGAAATATTAGTGGAAAAATTTGTATTTATTGTTGACGTCAAGGAACTGTAAAGTCATTTGTCATTAACAGTTTATATATCAATTTAGTATTTACTTCGTGTATTACAGCCGGTGAATGAATATGTTTCTTATGAGTGGGATTATGTTCTCTATCATACAAATATCATTCACAATTAAGGTATCATCACCATACCTAAGATTAGAATTCTCGACTATTCAAAATGAACGTTCATGTAATTGATTCCTTATCAAGAAATTTAATTTCGTGGTAGTAAACTGTAGTGACTGATGCAACATTTTTTTCTCATCATATATATGTAGGAGTGCAACCAAAATTTTGAAACACTGTGATAAAATGAGTGGAATTGAAAAGAAGCAGGAAAAGGTATGTCCACAATGATTCTACTGTTTAATCAGAATTTTTCTTTTTATTCACAAATCAGTGATCGAAATTTGGGTAAAGTGCTGATATGATAAATCCGAATCAATCCAGATTAAAAACTGATTGTCAGATTAAATTAATGAAGAATAACCAATTTGTTATGTATCGTCAAGTATTTTTTTGTTAGAAATTTGATTTGAATCGTAATTTTATCAAATTATTCTCAGATAAGTTTGAAAATATAATTCAATTCGGGATCAAATTATAAAATTGAAATAACATTAAGTGATATTTATTAGACGATGGAAAATTGTTTGAGAATAAAATTCAGAACACATGAAAGTTTATTAGAAATAAATAAGAAATAAATATGAATTTACTCCAATTGCACGTTGTCTTCAATTCGAGATTAGTAAACACAATACTCTGCTCTGGTTTTGCTATGATATATCTCAGGCCACATTTATTAGTATGAATATGAAGGCTATTCAGAGGTATGCGGTCACTTATCAAGTATAACTTATATCTTTTGTTAACGATTAAATTTATCTAAGTAGAATTCTAATGTACATAAATGCTAAAAACGAGCAATACTTATTGAATCTACGTAAAATGGAATAAAAATAAAAAATTCTCAATACTCTGATTTTATTGTTACAATTGATAATTATAATTTTCTTAGCTGTCTATTCATAATATTTTTCTCTTTGAATATTTCATAGAAAATAAAATATCCAAAGTCTGTCTTCTACATTGTATCCAATGAATGCTGCGAGCGTTTTTCTTACCATGGAATGCGAGGTAATATATTCTTAAATAAAAAGAAATAATTTAAAGTGTTCTGAATAATAACTGAATGAATACAAATTTAATTATAGTTATTTTGGCGCTCTACTTTCGAAACAAATTGGGATTTGATGATGACATGTCCACTGTTATTTATCATTCATTCACAATGCTTGTGGCATTTTTTCCCTTAATTGGAGCAATGATTGCTGATGCATGGCTTGGGAAATTCAAAACAATACTTTATCTTAGTATTGTTTATGCTCTTGGGCAGTTGCTTTTGTCAGTAACATCCGTGCCAATTTTCAATCTTCCAATCAGGTATGAAAATTGTTGATTGATTGTATAAAGCCAAGTCCAATGAATGGGTAATTATTGATTATTTTTTCATTTGTTCACAGAGAGTTATCAATAACTGGATTATTATTGATTGCCATAGGTTCAGGTGGTATCAAGCCATGTGTTGCAGCATTTGGTGGCGAACAATTTATTCTTCCAGAACAAGAAAAACATCTGATAACATTTTTTTCTGTTCTTTATTTCACAATAAATTTTGGCTCATTATTCTCAGCACTTTTAACACCAGAACTTCGAAATAGTATTGAATGCTTTGGTGATACAACATGTGATTCAGCAGCATTTTTAATGCCAGCCATATTGATGACACTTTCAATTGGTACTTGATCAAAAATATTTTTGTCTATTCAGAAAGAAGATCATCATAATTATGTGAACAATGCAATTATTTTTTAATTTTATTCTCGGCAGTAATCTTCATAATTGGAAAGCGCTTGTACAAAATCAAAGAACCTGAAGGGAACTTGATGTTGGACGTTGGAAGATGCATGTTTGTAAGTTATTGATCTGTAAAATGAATTCAGAAAATTTGTTAAATGAATATATATTTAATCAGTAATTCAAATAATTCCAGCATGCAATTCGCAACAAAATAGTGAAGAAAGAAATGAAGCGTGAACATTGGCTTGATTATGCAGATGATAAGTTTGATATAAAACTTATTTCGGACTTAAAATCATCACTGCAAATTGTTAAGTTGTTCATACCACTGCCAATTTTTTGGGCACTTTATGAACAACAGGGATCGCGTTGGACTTTTCAAGCAACGCGAATGGATGGTGATATTGGATTTTATAACATTAAGCCCGATCAAATGCAAGTCATTGATCCATTCCTCATTCTTATATTCATACCATTGTTTGAAACGTGTGTTTATCCATTGATGGCTAAAATTCATTTCATCAACACACCATTAAAAAAATTGGCATCAGGCGGAATTTTAGCTGGTGTTGCCTTTATTGTAGCTGCTTTCGTTGAACTGCAACTAGAAGTAATAAATGTTGATTATCATTACTGTAACTTTATATATATATATAAATCACAAATAATTATTAATAATCAAAATTAATCTATTCAGAAAACGTATCCGATTTTGCCGTCGAATGGTCTTGCCCAATTGAGGATATTCAATCCAAGAAATTGCAGTTTTACAGTCAACATGAATAATCAAGAATATGAAATAGATTCTTTTGGTATGTGGGCTGATACGAATATACCACTTATAGGTGAAAAATCTATCGAATACACAGCTGACTTCACAAGATGTGGCGAGGGAAAAAAATCTGGTAAGTCTTAGATAGATAATTATATTTTACCTTTAGATATTGACATTCCTATTGTCAATTCAACAATCTCATCCAACTTACAGGGAAATTCAATGTAAGAGAGGGAGTGGCAATGTCCTATGTTCTCGAAAATACTGTTTACACTTATCTTGACGATGTAAGGAAATCACCAAGAGGAAACCCAGCACTGAGAATTCTCACTTATAATCTTTTGAACGAATCCAGGACAAATATGCGTTTGATTCAAAAGTCTAAAGCAGATGAGTTTCTGCTTGGAACGACAACGTCAGAATTGCAACCAATTCACGAAAGTAATTTTATTCAACCTAATAGAGGGACTTATGATGTTGAAGTGAATGGCAAGATTGTTGGAACAATTGAAATGAAACTTGGTGGTGTTTATACTCTTCAAATTTACACATCTAAAGAGAGTACACAAATTCATCTAGTCACTGTAACACCACCAAATTCAATGCATATGCTGTGGTTGGTACCCCAATATATTATCATAGCGATGGCTGAAGTTTTGTTTGCTGTAACCGGATTGGAATTCGCGTTCACTCAAGCACCAACTAGTATGAAGTCATTATTGCAAGCTGCATGGTTACTCACTATCGCTGTGGGTAATCTCATTATTATCATCATCGCGAAGACGAAGATCTTCAATAGCCAGGTAAAGATTTCAATATAATATTAATGGCAATATAGTTCTTATTGGATTGATAACATATGGGTTCCAATTTTATTTCTCCAGGCAAACGAGTTTTTCCTGTTCGCTGGTCTTATGTTCGTTGGGATGATTATATTTGGAATCATGGCATTTTTCTACAAATATATTCAAGTTACCGGTGACACAAAAAATCCCACGGTGATGAATGAAGTAGTGCAGGATGATTATGATGGACATGTAAATCCAGTATTCACGATCAAAAATGACGAGCTAATTTAATTTATATCTAATTGTTATACAATGAATATAGTATTATTATGTGTATTATAGATAATAAAATACTTAGGGAGCTTAACTGTTTCGTGCAGTGGTTTCCGAATTGCTTTTTTTTTTATATAAAACATCGTTTGTTCATATTCCTTGGCATATGTGAAGTGAGATGAACAATGAACAGAGCGCAGTGATGATTATGCTTGGAAACGTAGTCACTGTGTTCACATGATCCAAATGTATATTCAACCAAAGAGATTTCCAAACTCGGAAAATGGGGACAATAATGAAGAAAATTAATGAATATTAGTGATAATTCTAAAAAAGTAGTTGAAACTTCATATATTACATTATAACCATATTTTTCGTCAGTTCAATAATCTTCAGTAGCGGCTCTCGTTACCCTCACTGTTACTTTCAACTCTGAATATTATTATAAATCATATGAATTTTTGGCAATAAAATTCTTCTCTTTATTATATTGATATAAAACGGGGACATATTAAATTGAGCATTTAAATGAGACAGATTTATAACTACATTATATTATCCTTAACGATATTCGAAAGAAAAAAAATAAAAGAAAAATAAAACGAAAGATACACAATCACAACTGAGTTTTTGTTACATCAATATCATCATGTAACAAAGTTCAAGGAATAGATCTACATAAAGCGTGTGGGATAGTGCTTTAGAGTTTGTTATTTTGGAAACACGAAGAAACAGAAAAGTTACTCAATTACAATTGAGCCAGGTTTGGCACAATATCTAATTTGAAGCTACTTATTGTATACTCCGTCATCAGATGATCCTTCATCAGATGATCCTTCATCAGAGATTACCTCAAAACTTTCCGCTATTGAATCGGCGCCGGTTACTGATGATGCCCGCTCTTCATTTTCACAACGAACGATGCTTGACTTATGAACACCGCCTGGTAGTGCCTGTTCCTTATTGCTAGGGACTCTTTTTACCACTCTACCTGACTCAAGTGTCATTTTCTGTTCCGATTGAGCGATGCGAGCACATTCATTCAGCTCTGTCATATCTTTGCTGCTGGGTATTTTCGAAGCAGCGTGATTTTTTTTGCATTGTCCACTCTTAACTGTGCTAACTTTATTTTTTGAATTTAAATGATTTTTTCCCCCCTCTGGTTGTGCAGGTGCCCAATTCTCTCCGTAACACTCGCGCATAAAACGAATGTAATCCATTTCTTTGGTATTTGGGATGAATTCTGTTTTCAAGATGGTCATTACTTGACCTACCGATGCGGTATTGGCAATGCTCCTTGTCATCTTCTCATCGAGATCTTTTACAATTTCATCCTTCCACTGCAATAGAAAATTTTGTAATTCCAAAATATTCTGTACATATTGACGAAATTCCGCAAAAATAAATTTCAAATCGATCAATAATTTACATGGTTCATATAGCGCTTAAACCATTTTTTCTCATTCAAATCATCCGATGAATCGCAAAAAATATTCGGTGTATTCTTAGGATTGGTTGCACTCTCTGAAGATTCTTCTGGCGTTTCAGGGATGCTCAAATTCTTCAACCCCGTATCATTAAACTCAAACTTTCCCTCAATGATCAAAAATGCTTTGCGAGTTGGATGGTCTTTAACAGCCTGAAACCACATAAAAAAATTGGGAGGCAATTGAAAATTGAAAAAAAAGATTTAAGAACTAATCAGTGACATGATTAAATTTTTAATTTTTCTACTTACGATCACAGCGCTGTGAACATCCGCATCGGTTTTTATTTCCACTCCGACTTCAGAAATTTTGAAAGCATACAATATGCGATTGTCTGAGGAAAATGGGAACCCATCGTCCTATAACAAAATACAAATACTGCGATATCTAAACAGTAATACTGCTCATTATTATTGCTTACCGTAAGAACTTTTTCGATGGATTTCATATTGAGTCCCATAAGATTATATGAATGGCTTATGGTTTTACCATCCCCTATGTTGTGGAAAATTGATGGCATCACGTTAATGCGTGTTCTATCTGGCGTTCGAAGAGGAATGTCGTTCTTCGTATTATACACTGTGACATTGAATGCGCAAAGCGCATTCTTTTCGACAGATGTGCTAGAATGGATAACCTTCTGAATAGTTAACATCTTTTATTGATAGCCTAACGAAAGAAAAATCACATAATGAAAAATTAGGTATATTGAATAATAACAATAATAGATTCATACAAACTTGCAAAATGGGGCACAGTTGAAGTATTATGCTGTAAATGTCCGCTCCCAAGAGAGATTGAAATAAGAATGGCTGTGATCAACTGAACAGTTGACTGTTGAACAACGGACGCATTCATGATGAATCATGAATTTTCGTTTGAAGAGTTTACTGAGCTTCATTTGTTTTCGATGTGGTCAACGGTTACATTGAAATTCGAATTCTCGAGTAGGTTCTTGCAAAATCGAAGACTTCTGAACTCAATATTCATGCATGTCATCTCATCACACAATTTGATTAGTTGCTTAGATAATTTATTATTCCTTTATATACAACAGTAAACTGTTTATTTTATAACGACACAAAAATCTATGGTTGAATTTTTATTGTGATTTTCAATCTTTACCGAGAAATTCGTAACTATTTTTACAATAAATTCGATTCTTTTGTGCAGTTTATTGACTTTTCAAATTAATATATCGTATGCGAAATTGAATAATCGAATGGTGGAGATGTAATAATCAATGAAGAGAAAAGAGTAATCAACAAAAATAATTTAATTGTGAGAATTCTTTTTCCTCACGAGTTTTGAACATCCATTATTTTTACCTATCTTTTCTGGGTGAAATAGTGCAGCAGCTCTTTGATGCCACTGTTGCTTTCTATTCACAACTTCATCAATAGAATTAAATTAATTAATTATCGAATAAAAAAATAACAGTTAATTTTTCACGATAAAGTAGATTTTTTTTCTCGCAATACTCACTGGTTTCATTTCCTTTATTTCAAAATACAATGAACTCTGCTTTGGATCAAGTAATGTAATTGCACGAACAATGGATAGTAACATTCAATTTTACGAAATATTCCTCCAACGTCTTTTAACATAAGTGATAAGTAATTCAAGAATAAAATTCAGTTATATTCTTATCTAGTGCCTCCACCTGTGTGACATATATCTCTACGGCTACTGTAATTTAGGAAAACAAAGATACAGAAATGATGTCGTTCAGGAATGTCAAACGACCATCACATGCAGAAAGACATGGATGGATTTGAATTCATGTGAAAATTATATGAATAGAACTCATAGTAACTGTGACATTATTTTCATACTAAAGTAGAGTGAACAACGGCTACTCATCCATCTTCCAATAATTGATGGAGATAAAGGTATCTCAATATTATGCCAGAAAATACCAGTTTTACTTTACATCCTTGAACCCTGAAGGAACAAAAAAAAATTATGATTTTTTCTGAAAAATGTTTATCAACATAATTATTCCATCAAATAATCACCTGAGACTTGTTGGTTTTATCCATCACCTCATGAGCAACAGATAGAGCTTTTTGTGCAGTATCGAAAGCTCTTGTTACCACGGGATCCAATTGATCAAACCAACCACTGTGGTGTCCATCGGGTCGTCGAAGATCATCATCTACGTCATTTATAGCGTGGTAATATCCATTACCTTCATAGTTCGAATAAAAATTGGGTATATTCGCAGGTCGAGAGTATTGTCGACGAGAATTCATTCGGGATGAACGTTTATGACTGGAATCCTGACGATTAGTAGATGATTGGATTTTGTCTCCTGTTGGAAACTCCGTGGGTTTCTTATTTTTAGATGATGTCTTTTTTAACTTATTATTGTCAACTGAAACATCTGTAGCAGTCATTCTGTTTGACGAGGTAGATGATAGAGAGCTTTTTACGTAGGAGTATGCACCACCTGGACGTTTATCTAACTCAGGAACTATTTTTTCTTTTGATTCCTGTTTTCCAGCGGTATCATTAGATGGAATAACGCAAGTAGGATCCCGCGTAGTTTCGTGATGTTCATCGTCTGATGAACAATCATACGTGTCCACTGTTCTATATTTCAGTTGTGTTGGTTGAGAATTATCATCAATGTTTGTTGGTGAAGAATTTGTTGAAAGGATCTCAAAGCT
The DNA here is from genome assembly GCA_030523085.1 of Meteorus colon. Taxonomy (NCBI): domain Eukaryota; kingdom Metazoa; phylum Arthropoda; class Insecta; order Hymenoptera; family Braconidae; genus Meteorus; species Meteorus colon. The sequence continues at coordinate 1,493,126 of JAPYZH010000001.1, forward strand.
TGATGAATCAGCGGAGCTTTCATTTATATTCTCAGAGGCTTCCATAGCTTCTGTATTATCTGCATTAGTCTTTCTTTGTGACTTAGTTCTTTGAGTACCGTTCTTTTTTGGATTATTATCACATTTTTCGAACATATCGCTCGCTAATTGCGTTAGAGTAGAACTCTGTGCTAATAATGAGGCATATTTTGCATAGTCATTGGGGTCCATGAATGGTGGGAAAGCGTGGTGTGGTAAAAATGGTGGTAATATTGGTGGGTTACTAGGATGACTGAAGTGAGCTCTTGGAGGAGGGAACATAGGTGGCCAAAAATTTCTTGTTCCAATCACAGGACGATTATGTCTTTGCATTTCATCACGCATACGACGGAATCGTGTGTCCATTCCTTCATATTGAGAATGTTCCTTGTTTAACGTCTCATGGATTGGACTTTCTTGGTTCAATTCAACATTACCATTTCTCATATTTCCAAAAGCACACAACAATTTCTTTTCCATAATTTCAACAACATCGTCAACGATTTCCTTCTTGAACTATCAAAAATAAAATCCCATCATATTAAAATTCGATGAATCTTGATGATTATAGAAAAATATATGTTCAGAGAGAAAAAAAGATAAATACAGAAGGAAATTAATACATTACATTTTCTAAATAAGTGCGAAACATATCTAATGCCTGTTCATTTGCTGATGAATCAGATGCAGCCTTCTTCATTTCATTAGAATCCATTTCATGAAGTTTCATGGTTTCCTTCTTCGATTTTGAACATTTCTTTGAATTATCTGTTGCACACTCTACTGTGGCATTTGGCCTAGAGGTTTCAAGTGGCGCCGATATTTTTTCGACATTCACTTTATCATTGATTTTCGGTATAGCACCTTCAATGATCATCATCACGTTTTCTCTGGTATTTTCATTTTGTGACACAAGGAACTACAAACCAACATTAATTGAGTATAAATTTTCGATTTAAAACCAATTAATAATATATACAAAGAGTCCACGTAGACATTTCATTTGTATTAACCTTCAACGCCTCTTTATATTCCAAGTCTGAATCAATTGGTATATCATCATTGTCATCATCACGATAAAAAATACGATAGCTTGGGCACCATTGAATCCCATTGTCCTAAAACAGTTAAATAAATCGCAATGTAATATGACACAACAATCAGAAATAATATTCATCATCAAGAACATAAAAAAATGATATAAAATTACTGCATCATAGCAATTTACCTTTAAGAAACCATAGAATGATTCCAATGATGTTGTGCCATTAGAATTTAATGCCCCAAGATTCGGTTTGTTGTTATATTTGCCCATCAATTCTCCTAGCATAACATCAATACATCGCTCATCAGGATGTAACAGATCATTTTCGGAATTTCTCCAGTAAATATCGAATGAATAAAATAATTTTCCTTCATTTTCAAGCTCGATTTGACAATTTTTCTCTCTGATACGCAACATTTTGTATCACTCGAACTAGAATTATTATTATTTTGATTAACAGATTAGTAAGGAGCCTTTTAATTGTCAAAACGTCACAACAGTGCACTGTGATGTGGCGTAGTAATCGGTTGCTGTTTATATATGTATACATATATGTATACAGAGAGTGAGAGAGTTTTCAATATTTCATTTACGTGATAATTTTACACAATTGTTTTTTTTTTTCTGTATAGCAATGTGGACATTTTTGTTATCAATGATTTGTCTTTAATGGGCAGGAAACGAAAGAGAATTTGTTGATGCTTACATTCGACTACGAATGAATAAAAATGTATGTATTTATAGGTGTGATGTAACGTAGAGATATCTGCGCCAACTCCTGCGCAATCGTGAAAATGTTTGGAGAGTCTGATTTCTATTTCTTGGAATTTGTGTTTTTTTTCAGAGTAATGTTCAGAATTTGGTTGAAATTTTTCAGATTTATCGGATATTATCTTACAATAACTTAGGAGGCGTCAAAAATTTCTATGAAAAATGATAGAATTGCAGAGAATGATTTTTTTTTTGTAATACTTCAAGGAATTTCGTTTTTTCATTTGTCTTTGTAATGAATTGTACATTTGTTCCAGTTGCATGTGATGATGTGAGTTTTATGAATTTTCTTTAAAGTTCAAATGTTTATTGTGGATTTAATTTTGTGTTGGCTATTTAGATGTTGGCAATTGAGATTAGAAAATGTTCAATATTCTGAATGAATCGAGAATCTCGGCTCCTGCAAACAAGTATTCCATCCAACATCAGCGAGAATGTAAAAATTTCGGATGATGTAGATGAATTATATAATGTATGTATCTCCAATTTACTACCTGGAACAACATTTCGGGGAGATCCAACAAACATTCTTCATTCATTGAATCACATTTTAACTAATTCCACTTCAATTCAATTGCAAAATATTGGACCATACAAACTTATTCCTTGCGCTGTTAAAATTCTTTCCTTATGCGATGAGGATTTCTATAAATCCAAAAAGTTTTTGATATTCCAACGGAAAAAAAATTATAAAATAGCCCGACTTTGTTATTATAACCTTCTTCGAATATTTATTCCAGAACGAACGTTGCAAATTTTTGATATTGTTATTCAAGTTATTCATCGAGAAGGATTCTGGCGATGGGAAGATTTGAGTTGTGATCTAATTCATGGTTTAGTTGATAATGGCATTGAAGAGTACAACGTCGTACATTATTTATTGAATAAAGTAGAAGAGGAAGAAACAAATTTTCACGATGCGAGATTAATTATTCGCGTACTGTATGTCAGTATCCTTAAACATTATTCATGGCCGAATACCAGTGAAACTATGATAATTATTGGAAGATTCATGAGTTTATTCCGGGCTGGAATATATGATTCTACATACTCTGATACAAGAAATAGTTCTCTGAAACGTAATATGCAACTTTGTATTCGTAAAATGATCAAAAATCTTTCTGATGATCATCGTCATTTCATTATTTATCAACTGTGTTCTTGGACCGTCGAAGAAAATATGAATGAAAGTATGCTCTTGAAATTCTCCAGTATCCTCGAGTATACAGCAGATATACAAAAAAGTGGATCATTGAAAACTACACTGACTGACAAATTATTCATTCTTGTTATGCGAATGATAGCATCATCCAGTAGACTAGTTAGTCTTCTGGGCAATAGAGTTTTCCAATATTTAATTGATCGTGGTAAGAATAGATCACAATTTGAATCTCCCCAAATATTCTTCAAAAATACACATTATGACATAAGTCTGAGTCATTGCAGTGATAAGGACGAAGAATTTTTGAAACAACATCGGGAACTGTTTCACGATACTTTAGTCGAAGGTTTGATGCAACACTCTTCAATAAAATTGAATTTAGAGTGCATATATTGTACAATTTGCTTGGTAGCGGTGGAAGTTCCGTGTGGATTTACTGCCGCCGCTTTAGTTTGTCTTCTCATGAATATTCAAGATTTAACATTGGACCGGCGAGAAATGAGTCGAGAAAATTTTAATCATATTCAAACAACAATGATGGCAATTATGACGCTCATTTGTTGGATCCATCGCGCCGAAGTTCTTTATTCTTATGTGCATGGAGTGATGATGGAACGTGCTCAATGGGCTCCACACTTAAATCCACCATTAAAAACTCATTATTCGTTTTCGGTTCATCATGTACTATGGAATAAACCTGAACATTTTTTTGTTGATTGGGAAGTACGTTTTGGACTCTGGAAATGTTTTCGTCGACACGTCGAGATGGACAGCACTTCTGGAATAACTGAGGAGTCTTCGGAAAAATAAATTAGATTATGACTATTGGATTAAATATACAATCATTCCATTGACTTATGCAATTAAAATTTATGTATCTATTTAATAGTACATGAACATATTTTACAAATTTGACGCTACCAAACACTAAACAATGATTCGTCTTATCTCTCGCATGAAAATAAAAACGTTCCTATAATATTGAAAAAAGTTATGAAAAGATATAACAATATACTGTACAATTATTATGGAATATTAATCTAGAACCATAAGTCACCGCCAACATCCTCATCAGGTTGACTTTGTTGTTGACTTTCTGATTTCACTGGCTCTGCCGGTATTTCTACTTCTTCATCACTTTCGGATACAGCTAAATCATCATGTATTTTATCGACATCAACTTTTTCAGCCCTTGGAGGTAAACCGGCGAGAAGGAAATCAGACGGATCATAATTCGGGTCAACGTCCATACTCTCATCTGAAAATATGAATGAATGAAATGTTAAAGAAGTATATCATCACTCATGTAGGTGCTGATTGAGATGAATGCATGCCCAATCTTACCTTGTTGTATCAAAGGTGGAACGCCTAAGTACAATCCAACATTACCTAATTGCACCATTGCTTCGGCCGCCTGTTGACTGTCATCATCAGCCGCAACTTCATTCCGGTCTCTAATATCACCTAACTCAAGTCCTTCCAGATCACCAGATTCTGCATGTTCTTCAGTTGTAAATGGAACTTCATCGAACTCGTCTTCACTTGAGAATTGAAGATCTTCTTCCAGCACATCTTTCTTCTTAGAGTGTGAACTCTTACCACCTAATTCACCTTCCATATCACCTTCGACATCAACGAAATCGAAGTCGTCCATGTGTGATTTACCGAATGGGTTGTCCGGTGAATTCGTTTGACTACTTCGGAAATCAGGTTCAGTTATCGTATAATTTTCATCTTCAGGTCCAAGCCACGACGAATCCATATCAGCTTGTTCCATCGCTCGTTGTTGAACAATCGCAATATTATTTTCGAGTTGAGTCAAATGTTCATCATATTCATTCAATGTTTCTCTGGCAGTTTTAACAACAACCTCTGCTTGTTTGGTAAACGGCGACTCTTTGGTGTTGTACAAGGCACAGTTTTCATAAATTTGTTCAACATCTCGTAGAAATTCATGACGATTATGATATTTGTGTGCAGTAACTTTCTTTGCAATTGTTTCCAAATCCATTGGTCTTTTGATAATATTGTAGTAATCTTTTACAGATTTTTTATTCACCGGTTTAATAAATGGCCATGCTTCAGGCATAGATCTCAATTTGTTAATGATAGCGCTTTCAAAGATGTATGTAAGCGCAACTTGATCGTTGTCATCGAGCAGTGGATTTATCGCTTTCTCTAATCTCATTAATCGATCTTCCTTTTCACCAAGTCGCTCAACACACATTTCCAACATTCGTTGCGCTGCAACCGTCAATGAACTCTTTGCGCCATTGTACAAAGTTGAATTTTCGACAATTTGATTTACATCTGCTAAAAATTCTTCACGACTTTGATAACGTTTTTGTCGTAAATTCTCTCGGATCGATTGTAGATCCATAGGACGTTGAACAATTTTATAATAATCAGGCACATCCTGTAAAATCAGAAAATGATTACTACTCACACGTTGATTCCAAAAAAATGAAATAAAAATCCTGTGACACATTAAATTGGACGTACCTTGGCGTTGACTGGAAACAAAAATGGTTGCACATCTGGTAGATCCCGCATTTCATTCAAAATACTTTCCAATATGGTTGACATAACTACTACAGGATCTGTTCTTCTCCTATTCGCAGGTTTTTGATGTCTCTTTAGATAATCACAGTGATCATCGCCAGTTGCTCGTCTACGTTTTTTCGAACCAACTGCATCTTTTGGTACTTTGAGAAGCAACGTTCGTCGCTTCATCTCTTCTGCATGCTGCAATTATTCAAAAAATGTTCTCATTATAATCGCATCCCGTAAGAAAGTCAATGGATAAATAATAAAGCAAAAGAGCTGAATGTACAGTACAGTGAATACCTTGATGAGTTTGGAAGACAGTTTCACTTTGGTACCATCGACATTAACCAGCTCTTGATCATCAGAATTCAATTGTTTCTCTATTTCCTCTTCTTGTTCCTCAGTCATAGCTACATTAACTGGTGCAGTAGTTGCCATGCTGTTTTGATATAAAGGACAAGCTTTATTAGTTCTCATATGTCCTACATTACCACAAGCACCGCATTTGAGTTTTAAATCTGGTTTAAGTTTAGGTTTTTTACGTTTGGATGGGGATGTTTCGGATTTGATATGTTTAGAAGGTAATGTGGTGGATGGGAAATTAGCAAATGAATTAAGGATACTGGATGATGTGGTGGTAGGAGTGTTGGTATTGCTACGATCGAGTAAAGTTGATGAGGAAACAAAACTGTTGGCTGTTGGCACGCCAAGCATACGTTCACGTTCTTGATTTCTTTTTATTCGTCTCAACTGCTCTTGAATTCTTCTTTTTTCTCTCTTCATCTCCTCCTTTTGCGCCTCGTCTAACGTTGCAAATTGTTTGATAAATGTCTCATCTTTGGAATTACGTATTTTTATATATGTATCAATCACCGCTTGCTTTCGCACAATTTCAACACGTTTGAATTCTTTCCCATCAGCATGACGGAAAGTTCGTGATATTTTTAAAACACGACCTTGTTGGGTGTTAAAACCTTGGCCCTGCTCACGACTGTCCTCTTCGTCGTCTTTTTTCTTTTCTTTGGATTTTTTGTTGTCTTGTTCTTGAGATTCACCCATCAACATTTTCCTTAACTCCTGTCTCTGTTGTTCTTCACGCTCTAATGATAATTGCGAACTTGTTTTCTTATTCGACAACATATTTTCGATATTTTTTCCCATTTCCTCGATTTCGGAGCTATCCTCGTCTGAGCTCTCACCCTCGTCTGTACTTAAAACTTCCGCGGATGATAATACACGATTTTGGAGATCGAATATTCGCTGGCACTCTTCTTTGTATCGTTCCTGATGTTCAGCAATAGAAAAACGATTTCCACGTGAGAATTTTGTCATACCTTCTTCACCAGCTTTCGCCTTTTCTGTTGATAGGGTTCGCACAACGTCAATAACTTCCCAACGGGATAATTTTTTGATTTCTTCCTCGGGTACACCGAATTTTCGCAGTAATGCTTTAGCATTATTCAACGATAATCGACGTAAATCAGCATCAGTTCCCGTCACTGTTCGCTTTGGTTGAGCTTCCTGTTCCTCTTTGCTGATTGTAGGTTTATTTGGTACACGAACATATGAAAAACCTTCTCCACATCCAGTTGGATCCGCTGGACCAGCCAATTGCAACAAACATTTACCTTTCATTGCTTGAATGTAAGCACGAGTTGTGTTCCATGGTGCCACTTTAACTTCATCATCCATTTTTAATTGCATCTCTTCGTCATCGTCGTCCTGAGGAGTGAACAAAAACTTTTCACCATAACCGGCGTCTTTCAATCGCTGTTCAGCAGCGATCATACTGAAGTAGGCGCAACATTGTTCTGGTGAAACCATTGCCCGGATTTCTTCCTCAGTTGGTAATCGAAAATCTGGTTTGATAACCCACCAATTTGAGTCCATTCCTGTGCGCTTGAAATCAGCACAAAGTTTCAAACGCTTCCTTATACTACTCTCACTATGTGATGGAAATGCACGTTTGATATCGTCCATTTTTATTCGTCTCGGTGTATCGCGCGATTTCCAAAATAATCTGTATATAAATACTTGAAGAAAATCACGAACAAAATTATTCGCACGTTTTGAATTGGGTCCAGGTACTTCGTACAATGGACATTCCTGTCCGGCGACGAAGAGCGCATCAATCTCACGCACATAATATTGTTGGCGAGTTCGAATAACTAGAAAATCTACTGGTGATACTTTGTGTTCATAAATTGGTGCTCGGTACATATTATTTTCAATCGCCTGGATACTCTGACCAGGCGTGAGAATACCAAGGAATGGACTTGTATGAGCATACGCTGTTTCACCATATTTATATTTTTGTGGACCTTGATCTTTTCCAGCTTTTCTTTTGTAATAATTTTTAACCTTCGAACACATGCCAACTTGATTCATAAGTGGTGGATGTTCCTCTGAGAATTCCACTAATACTATCTCACCATCTTTTCCTGTTAAATCCTCAGGGGTGCGCATGAAAAATACATCACCACCGCCAGACGCTATTCTCTCTTGTTCTCGTTGTTTTGCTTTTTTCTTGATGTGTTTCAAGAGTGGCCAAACAGGATGTGGTCCTGGATGAGCAAGTGGTCCATGACTGTAACGTCGCACTGCAGGTCGATGGAAATTTCGCAATCTCATCGGACCCATATGTGTTTGAACGAATGGCGCACGTAATTCAACTACCGGCGTACTGTGTTGAATTAAATTTCCACCACCAACTTTCAACCGTAATGTTGTTTCTGATGATCGTGGCATATAGTAAGTGTCATTGGAAATATTGAAGGGATCTCGATCAGGCGACTTTGGCGGTGGTGGTGGCGTATCTTCTTCAAGAACATTTATCACACCAGCCTTACCGAGTAATAATTTACTTTTTTTCACGTGTGGATGTGGAATTTTTACTTTAGGTTGTGGTCCATTGTCTTTATGGAGTAATGCTGGATCAATATCATCAGGAATACCCAGCACAATATTTTCGTCATTGGGATCGAGTGTAAGGATTTTTGGTTTTGGAATTTTCTTCATGTTTTCAGCATCCCAAATGACTTCCTCCTCCCATAAACCATAAACTAGTTCCTCATTTTCAACGGGGAATATTGAGTACCAAGTATCATCATAATTATCTTCACGCTGCTGCTGATTACCTTTACCCTGCATCTTATTTTTTTGAGATTGCATATGTAGTGGCGTGGATATCTGTGATGTAGCTAACCGTACATTTGGAGCAACTGGAATTGGTGCTCCTTTCCCAGGTTGACTGAAAGCTTGGGCTGTTCTATTACCACTCGATGGTACCCAGCCCGCAGCATTGTTTTTACTATTCAATTTTTGCATTACTTTATGTTTGATTTCATCGCCATTCCAAACCACATCGTCCTCCCAGTGCAATTGAGAAACCATCAAAAATGCATCATCGAAGTTCTCTTCATCGTCACTGTTTTTTGTCTCCATATTTTCTTCATCTTTTTCATCTTTTTTTTCACCCAATTTGAAACCATAGTTGAATCCATCGCCAGTCTCAGGAACTTTCAACATATCATACCAAATTTGCGCAGGACCAAAACGCCAGTCAGCCACTTTAGGACCCATATCTCCATTTTCACCAGATTCGCCAGCTTTACCGGACTGTTCTTTATCCTCTACCGGCATCAATAACTTGGCTTCATCATCAGAAGCACATTGTTCAGGAGTAGGATCTGGGCCATAATTCATTACCCAGCCTTTGAATTTAGACTTTCTGTTTTCATCATCTGATCCCGAATCTGAATCACGTATTTCATGATGTCGTTTTTTCTTTCGTCGTTTACGCACACCTCGCCAAATTTGTGGCAGACTGCTTGGTTTACCCGGGCCAAACAGTCTTGAAAATCGTAAAACTTTATTTGGTCGAAAATCAGGGAATAGATCAGTGACATTAACATTAGCATACTTTGACGGCAGCATAGAAGCCAATGGTGTCTCCAATTTTCTTTGTCGTGCTGCCTCGGCCTCTTCTGGAGTCAAATTTTCTTTTTCGTCAGGTACTGGTGGTGGCGGCATTAATTGCTCATCCGACTTATTAACAATCTCTTCATCGTCTGCATCATAATCTATCGTCTCCTTAGAATTCTTATTATTGCTAACTGTCTCATTCTTTTCTTTACTATCATTTTCATTTGTATCATCTGCTAGTTCATTTATATCAGAAAAATCAAGAGCAGCCGGTGATTTAACATCATAATCAATTTCATCATCATCATCCTGATGTATATCACCATTTTCACAAGTGCTATTACTCATTTCAACATCACCATTCTCAGTCTTACTTTGAGTTTCATTATTCGTCGTATCATTGGACATCATTTCCTGTAGAAGAGCACTCAAACCGAATCTACCAAGTGATGCCAAGTGTTGTTTAGCATCTTCATCTAATATATCATCTTCGAGTTGACCATTTTCATCAATATTACCGAATAAAAATCCAGTCATATTGATACCAGTGTCATAATCTCTATCATTTTCCTCATCCGAATCAGCCATGATTATTAATTTTCTGTAATTTAATTTATATATTCTCATTCACATTGTCAATATCAAACATGCAACAATAGTAATTAAGGAAATGTTTGAAGGTTATATTCACTTTCTAGTCCGTCGTATTCAAAAGTGGTTTTTCTTCTTCGTTTTGCATTTATTTAAAATTACAGTTTGCAAAATAAAAAATCAGAAGCAGTGACTGTTTTAACTGTATTGTTATTGAGGAACTCGGGGGATTTCAAAATAAATAAATCTTTACATAAATAGGAGTCACTCTAAATAAATAAAAGAAAAGAAGGACTGTGTATATTTGAGTGCGTCTATTACATATGTATATGTATACATGCACTACGCGCTGTTATTCTCGTTTCCCGTCACTGGAATTTTGGAGTAAATTCCCCAGCGTCATCAGCGCTTTTTCAGGTTATGTATCATATGCATTTAGGGTGCATTCACAATATTGAGGGTGTGTTCGATATATGTTCTGTCTCTTGGATTTGACGTAATCCAATTAGCGTTCAAATGATTCACCCACGCATGCGTAGATGGCATCCATTATTTCGCCTGTCTCGATGTGCGCAGGCGCAAAAAGATTAGTCCAACCGATTAGAGCACTCTAAACCTAAAAGAATGAAACTATGAGGAGCCAATTGGTTGTGTTGAATAAATTTGGTCACTATGAAATGCAATTGTTCCACCACCGTTAGATTTGGATTTTTTTATTGTAATCTGATTGAATTCTGCATTTGTTACATTGTGCAGTGACTTGTTATGTTTCGTGGAACATTGCTCGGTGATTGGTTAACAGTGAGTCAGGCAGCGCCATTAGTTCTATTTCTTACCACCTAAATGGCGGCCTAATTTTTCAAAGTGATAGTTCAGTTGGCCAACCTGAAGGTGCGGTAATTTAAATGCATGAATGATGAGGTAATTGAACTCTTGAACTCTACTGTTTTTCTTTGGATTGTCAATAATAATGATGTATTAAATGATGAGTGGGCGTCGACATGGTAATTTTCATTTTCTATAAATTCATTTACGTAATGAATTTGCGGTGGACATCAATGAACCGTATTAAATACTTAAAATGTATAAAAAAAAATGAGAAGACATATTTACTTTTTATGAACGCTTGTTTGAAAAATTAAAAATAAAAATCTACCTGAAAATATCTTCAAACAATACCACTTTTTTCCATTGATATAAAAAATCCACGATAAATATCACTAAAAAAATAATTATCTATTAAATTGTACCACCCGTATACGCCATCAAGGTGAATATATGAAAACGCATAGTACAGCGCATATTCCATACGATAAGATATGAATGATATGAACGATAATAGCATTGAACAGAAATCTAAGCACTATGTGATGAGTGTACACTTGTAATTTTATCGAGTGAATAAATTCGCATTGAGTTCAAAAAAGAAAAAAGAATGAGAATATTCACAGTGATGTGTTATTTAATTCATCATAAATTAATTCAAATTCAATTCAATTTCTAAGTTCAAATGTAAACTCAAAAAGTTTATTAATTTTCTTTTTAATATTTTCTTGTAACATTCAACTCATTGCTTGACATTAGAATGAAATGTTATCGTTGCTAATATCAATTAAAAAATGTTTATTATACATCACAAGTTTTCTTTGTTTATTTTTAATATCAAATATCATCGCTTCAAATTCTTCATCAAATATCTTACAAAATAGTTCTGGTGCTCCGCGCAAATTGCAGGTGACAATATTTGAAGATGTGAAATATAAAAATCAGAATAATATCGACGATAATATATTAAGATTTAATATAACTTGGCTACCACCAGTAACATTATGGAATCCAACATCATACAGGTAATAAAAAAATAAAGAAAATGAAATTATGCGTTAATAATTTAAGTTTTGATTTAAGATATTAAATGAGTTTGTGAAATAATTGGTCGTTATGAACTTCGTAGCATTTTAATTAATTCAATTAGTGGAAACAATGAAAAAAATTCTATTGATTGTCCTGATGAAAGTTTATTTTATACAACATGGAACAAAAGTCATTTAAATATCCAACTTCCACAATATGAAATTTATTCTGACATACCAGAATTAATTATAAGACCAAGATGTTCATATGAAATACAAATATTTGCTAACCCAAGGATTAATGCCGCATCGAATGTAATCAAGGTGAATTATTCCATCGTTTCAATATAATTCTATTAATAATAATGGATTATTCTAATTAATTTCGCGAAGCTAATAAACTATTTTTTTTTAAACAATAACCAATTAAGAAGATTTTATAATAATATGATAAATATATTTAAATTGAAATTATTGATAGATTTTGATGTCATAAAATCCAACATAAATTGATCAATTCTAATTTCTCAGTTTCCATTTCCGGTATGAAATTTATACAATAAAAATAATCAAATTGAATAAATTATAATGAGAATTGACTTATTTCATTGACAGTTAAATGTGACAGTTCCAAAGTGTATTGGTAGGTCATGTAATTGTGAAGATGCTGCGATGTTTCTGCCAATACCCAAAGTAAACGTCCAATTATTGAATTCAAACAGTATATTAATAGACTGGTCGGTGGATTCTGATAATAATTCGAATATCTCATCTTACATCATTAGGTATGCACTAAATAATGAACAAATATATATAAAATTGATTTATTAACCTGATGGACACCTAATAAAATTTACATCGATCAAATGATTGGATAAAATATCAAAAAAAAACTTTTATTCATATGAAGTAATAATTTTTTTAGATATTCTGTGCCAATATTGATCTCTAAAACTGGACTTCTCGTCTACAATACTTCACAGATAGCCAACATTCCTGCGAACACTTCATTTTATCTATTATCAAACATATCAAGCGATCATTTTTTTGCATCAGAAAATAAAATTTCTGTAGCTGTTGTAGACGTTCACGGATGTTTTGGAAATGCTACTGATTTTATACTCAAACACAGAATTAAAACAAATTCTATACCAACGAAAATTGAGGTGAAGAATTATTGAAATAAAATAAATATAAGAAAAAAAAATATAAAATATTAATATTTTGATTCAATTTTTTATCATTAATTTAGAGGAAAATTTTTTTTTTTTAGTGGTCGATATCAATAGCGATATTGTCAATGTGTGCAATTTTTACTGGATTAATTATTTATTTTTGGAATAAAAATTCCGAAGGATATAAATTCAATAATTCACAATACATTTCACCGTAATAAGATTAAATTTTCAATTTTTAAAATTAAATTTTAATATGTGATTTAAAGTAATTGGAAAATTAAATCTGTATCTGATTTTTAGCGTACGATCAATAAGTAAATTGAATGGAAATAGTCATTGGATTATCTCATCTTTAAAAGAGCACAATTCTCTTTATATAAGACAGGAAATTGGGGTATGAACTCGTTTGAAATGTTAGAAATATTCATTTATACATATGGATATCGTTAATATGAACATGTCGATAAAATTTTTGTGCTTTAGATGGATGAGACGTTTAAAGATAAATTAGAAATATCCTATGATCGCCTAAATATTGTAAGGGAATTGGGTAAAGGTCAATTTGCCAAAGTTTATCTTGGTTATTTGGATGGATCTGGTGATTTTTCAGTTGCTGTGAAAATGTCAAATACACATGACTCAATTAACGAGGTTGAATGTCATCAACAGTTACTTGATGAGATTGATGTATTGAAACGAGCAGGAAGACATAAAAATTTAGTGAAACTCATTGGATATTGCATTCGACCAGAAACACCAATTTGTATTGTTTTGGAATATTTAGAAGGTGGTGATTTACTTGGATATCTTCATCGACTACGAAATCAAGTAGATAAAAAAATTACTACTGAAAATATAAATCAATGTCGAATTCAAGATTTTGATAATACTTCAAGTAGGTGGTTCACTGATAGTCCTACTTTAATTTTATTGAAGGAGAACACTTGAATGGTAATTGAACGATGTGCACTTTCGAAGCATTAGCATCTGGTGGAATGGTTGGAAATAGTGAGGATTTGAAAGCTTCGTTAGTTTTCTTTTTTTATAGATTTCATTGTCTATTCACTCAAACGTATTTAACACATTCAATATTCGCAACTCACTGTGATAAAGATTCGTTTAAAAGCATTCGATTGTACGATATATATTATGGAGTAAAACCATGATTTATATTTTTATAGATAGAGCAAAAAAATAGTTTATTGAAAAAATTCTATTATTGACAAACAATCATAAACAATTTGTTGATTAATTATTTTATTTATTATGACACTTTACGAATCAGACCAGTGGGATAATATATCAATCATGATAAAATTTATTATGGTTAGTTTGTCGAACAAAAATGTTTCCATGAGAGAATGAAATTATCGAAAATTTCATATCATTTTATGAGGAGTAAATTTTCTATTCGATAAAGTCTTTGATAGAAATGCAACTGAAGGAAAATATATTGGACTGATTAGATACAGTTTTAGAACAGCGAATAATTATATAGAAAGCTCATGTCAATTAAATTATTCGTCCTCAAGTTTTTACATCTAAAGAATTAGATAAAAAGTTCAACTACAGATTTTTATCTAATGGTAAAAGCAATCGTTTTTTTACATATTCAATTCAATTAATCCCCAGTATTATTCTGTTACAATGAATAGAATGTTCGGATGAAAATTGGCATCAGTTGTGTGTGAAAAAGAATAAATAAATAATCCAGATTGAAAACGACTCTGACAAGTTGAAATCTACCCTTGACCATATCAATTTAGTTTCATCACAATCCAGATTTCAATCATATAAATCTCTATTATTTTTCTTCAATATATTTCAAAAATTAAAGCTATCAATATTACAAATATTAATATTCCCCAATTTATGGAAAAAAAATCATAAATATTTATAAAACCTAAAAGAAAAGTTGGTGGTAAAAATTATCAATCAAATAACAAAAATTGCATAATCCTTTCAGTGAAAATCAATGTCGCTCTATAATTCAAAGTTTAAATAAAAAGGATGAATAATAATCCTTTTACAATGTCATCCAAGTGTCTCTCTTCATTCTATATTATTTAACTACAATAACTGTGAATTATTTTCTTACAGCACCACTCACTACATTGAATTGTACGCATGAACAGCGTGACACATTTCCAACTTTCGCGACAAACCCATCAATAATTCCTAACGATTACAGTCCCACCACTCGTTCATACGTCAATGCCCATTGTAATAATGACATTGACAACAGGTTGGCTCATTCAACATCGCCAAGTGGTGGAATTGACAACGATCGATTTGCTCGTTTTGTTATGGATATTGCGCGTGGAATGAAACATTTAGAACAATGCAATATTATTCATCGTGACTTGGCTGCAAGAAATATTCTCATGTCTTCCAATTTATCGTTAAAAGTAGGTTATATTATTTTTTTAATTATCAATTATATAATAAGGTGTCACTAGTTGTGCGACATCAGTATTCGTTTTTTCTTCTTTTATTTACTTTACTTTTTATTATTCATAGGTATCGGATTTTGGATTAGCTCGCGATGGTGTCTACGTGGTAGGTAAAAATGGAAATAAAATTCGACGATTGCCAGTTCGTTGGATGGCACCAGAAGCAATTCGTGATCGTTTATTCACATCAAAAAGTGATGTTTGGTCATTTGCTGTTGTATTATGGGAAATTGCTACTCTTGGTGCATTTCCATATTCACAAATCTCAGATGATGAATTGTTGAAGTTTATTTTTGAAAATGAGGGTCGTTTAAATCAACCATCGAATATTTTCATTGAGTATTATGAATTGATGCAAATTTGTTGGTCAAGTAGTTCGGAAAATCGGCCAACTTTTTCGAAAATTTGTTCGTTAATTGATGTGATTGAAAAAAAACATTTAGTTTTTAATAATCCTTGTTATAATTTTCTTTCTACAATTACAAGTGATGATGTTTGATAATTTTTAAATAATCAATGAAATGTTTCTGAAATTATTCAAAAAGTATTTCATGATTGAAAATATTATTGATGAATACAAAGTGATTTTCTTTACCCTAAAACTGAAATGTTTCTTCATTTTTTTTATTAATGTCGGTTGATGTTTTGGTATTTGGTTTTGATTGGGAGTTCTTCAACAGAAGTGACTCGTCAATATTTGGAATTATTATTAATTCATCTAGAAATTATCACCAAATAACGATGCGATTATTAATTCATCACCACAAAATGGGTCTAGAGATTTGTGAATGCTATTTTTGATGTAGAATTTATATTTTATGATAGAGTTGTTCAATTATTTTCTAATTAAATTTCAATACTTTGGATATCGATTTAACTAATTTTCGTTTCAGAATAACTTCATTGACTAGTTTACTAGTTTGTCACTGAATAAAGTTTGAAGGATAATTATTCAGCTACTGGAAGTCATTGGAAGTCCTCTGAGTTATTAATAAATAAAAGTTTGAAATTGTGAAATAACGAATTTTGATTTGTGTATAATTTTAATCATCTGAAGATAATTACAAAAGTTTTCTGTACTCTTTGTCGACAGTGCACTACAATTTCAAGTTATTAAAAGTTGTTCTGGATTGGAGGTGCGAAAAAACAGTTTGGGGGTGTAGCATAAAAATATGATATCCGCCAAAAGATTCATCAAAGTTGTATCCATTCAAATAAATACCAAGAGAAACAAAATTGTTCCATTGAAATTTTTCTTATCATCTAATAATACATTTCTCCCTCCTCAAGAAGAAAAAAGAATTGTTGCTTACGTTAAAGAATAAGGATGTCAACATTCGTCATTATTTTTCGTACTAAAATATTTTTTATCTGTCCAATTCCATTTTGTAATTAAAACATCGATAAAATACCTACTTTAAGATCATCATTTCATTAAAAACTGTTCCATCGACTTGAATTTTATTTTTAACTTACCAATACATCTATCTTAGAAATATAGGAAAACATTCTCATCAATAATTCATAATCCAGAAATGTTATTATTCTTAATTAGATATTAAATTTGTTTTTTCATCAAATACAAAAGTGAAATTGCCATAACTATTCTCAAGAGATTGAAATGCATTTTCATTATGAAAACATTTTTTCATCAATATCATTTTTGTTTATTATCATGAAGACATTAATTCTTCTAATAATGATGACATTTTCATTTTCTGGGACACCTGTGCTATTCTGGGTGATTTAACCCACGCGATGGTGCCTACGCGCACCTCCCACTCAATCGCATCACGTTTACGCCCCAGTCACATTTTCGAGGGGTAGTGGGAAAATACATGTAAAGGGTACCAAGACGATCGAATACCATCCCCTGAGCAGTTGTAGCGCCGACTCGGCTCCAAGTTGCGTAGTTTAAAGGCACACTGTATAAAATAGTCGCACATTTGTATTAATCACTTAGAACCCAAAAAAATAAATAAGAAAAAAATAAATATTACAATAAAATATACAAACTAAAAACAAAGATAATAATACTAATTATTAAAATCAGCACTTATTACCATAACTCAATTATAACAATAAATTAAATTAAAATAAGAAAATAATAAACATGTCGCGTCAACAAGCCGAATGGAGAAAAATCGTATTCGTATATATTTTACAATTATTTTCATGTGAGTTAACTTTATACAAAATAATTATTATTTAATTCTGTTATATATATTCAAGTGAAATGACACAATTTATATTTATTATAACTTGAGTTTTTAATTTATTACACTTTCATAACATCATTGAATGAAAAAAAAAAAAAAAGAAAAATAAACATTTACCAAGCTCACCATTAAATATTCCAGAATGAAATAAAAAATATGTTACATATACTATTCATTGTGACTCTGGTATTATTTCCGTCGGCGCTCAGTTATCGTACTATACTACGTTCTCTCTATATGAATGAGACGATCCTTGAGAGCACCACCCATTCGCGCAAAATTAACGCTAAAATAAATACCAAACAATTATTTGGCAATTATTTGGCAATAAAATTAAATTGTTTTTACCATCTCATACGAATTTTTATACAAATCATTACATACTTTTGTCAATTATCAACATTAAAAATGTTAGGAAAAATTTGTCATTCCATTTCAACACAGTACTGAAAGTGTGCCGAAAGAAAACGAAAAATTGAGAGATAGAAAATAATAATATTTATTTGATTTTGGTTTTTTTTTTGTGTTTGCAATAATCACATGCTCAATTCTTTGGTAAAGATTAGAATACTCGATTTTATATATATTTCCATTATTTTATACATTGATGGGAAGTAATGTAGATAATAGTCAATTAATAAATTGATATAACATTTCTGCGTAAAGTTTATAGAGAATATGCGTTCTGATCGATACAGTAACGCCTCCCAGCAACAGGGTATATATATACTACATCACATATAGTCATTCAAAGTAGCCCTTTTGTGAGTGCATGTGAAACAGTGCGATTATTCGCTCATAATTACCATTAATCATATTTATCTTCAGCCAATTCATTTCATTTTTATTTTATGGTTAAATGATTAACTTTAAAAGATAAACTCATTAATTCCATCATTTTATTTTGATTTTGTTTGTGTTTTTTTTTCTTTCTATATCAGCATTGAATTTTATTGCTGAATTGATCAAGTCAAAATTAAATTATCAACGGTACGATGAAGTAGTAACTATAGCAGACATCAATTATCAGAGTTTTCAATCACCATTGATATATATTTTCATTCAGTTTACTTGCACATTTTATTTATTCATTCACTCATCAATTCATTTTTTTTTTTTTTCGATTTTTTATTGGCAGATGCAACACCAGAGGTACGGCTTGTTGCACCGAATTATGTTAAATATAATAATACAGCGACATTAACATGCAATCATACTGTCGCACCTGACGATTTACACAAAATTGAATTTCAAAAGGACAGTCGAAAAATATTAGAATATATACGTGATCGTAAGGATCCATTTCGACGTTTATCACCTTCTGGTATAGATTTTGAGGTATATTTCAATAATAAATTTATTTATCTGATTGTATTCTATTATTTAAATATGAAAGAAAAAAATTTGCTTTATCAATAGAAATTATTGATTGATCAATGGAATTATTTCAAGATAATAAATATTGTAATTACTGAATTTTTTTTCATTCGTTTTTTCTCTTGCATTTCAAAAAGTATACGGACGATGGCAAGACAATCAAATTAATTGGTGTTCGTTTTGAAGCAAGTGGTTTGTATTCATGCTTGGTCAGTAGAGATCATCCAATTTATACTGAGAGCTCAGAGGAAGTGAAGCTGCAAGTGATAGGTGAGTGAATTTATTTCTTTGTTATAATTACAAATTGTATGAGTACAGATTTAATCTTTGATAATTTATCTCTTGAAGTAAAGACAATTAGCTTAATCAGAAGTGAAAAGTGAATTAAAATCATTTGTCTTCTGTGTAATTTTGAGATTTTTATTTCATTCTTTGTTACCTCCTTTAGTGCCTCAGTCAGATAATCCACATATAACTTTCAAGAAAAATGTGTACACTGTGGGAGAAGTACTTGAAGCAAATTGCACTTCATCTCCAGCGTATCCAGTTCCACACTTGACATGGCTCATCAATGATAAAGAGGTACATTGCACATTTACACAACACATGCTAATTAAAATTCGAGTTATAATGTGACAGTTTAATGTGATAAATAAATTGGTGAAATCAACTTTAATTGTTTGAAAGCATAATTGCGTCATGGAAATAAATGGAAGCTTTTGAATTGGACATAGACAATATGTAGATGAAGAAGTACTAAGAGAAATGTCTCCAATTCATTTGCGTAATCAAATGTGCTGAAAATAAATTCAGAGTCCATCAACGTTTGGAGATTATTTTAGTATGATTGCAAATATGACTTTCATGTGACCGTAATTGATTTTTCACTTTTCAAATCAATATCAAATTTCATTTTGATTGGATTACTGATCTACAAATGAAGTTGATTTTTATTCGTTTCAACAGATATAGCTGGAAAAAAAAAACCATTAACGTATACGAGCAACTACTGAATACAGAGTTTCATTTGGGTCAGGATTTTACACATTGTGACTGTTCACTTTTAATTTGATTCGTTGAAGTATCATCATTTGTCTCTGCACTAAATGAATAGTCAATTCAACTAATCATAAAGAGGATATGTAATTTGTTAGAATTTAAAAATAGAAATACTTGTCCAAGTTCAACGAGTAATTATAATATTATAAATGACAAATAATTAAATTATCAAATATTTTGAAACGAGTTTACTCAACAATATTGAATAGTGGATTGATTCGTTAAACAACACAATCGAAAATAAATTAAGTCATATTGTTCATCCTTCAGGTTAGGAACACAAAAAAATGATAATTATTCATGATTTTCAGGTAGACGAAACTCTCGTGACCACATTTCCTTATCATTCACATCAAAAAAAATTGATGTCAGCAACTTCAAAATTAGCAATTCAAGTATCTGATCTTCATGCTGGTGATAATGGAAAATTAGAAATCAGTTGTCAATCTACTATACCTGATTTTCTTATTCATAAAAAAGAATATGCTGACATCAGAATGAAGACTGTAACAGGTAATAAAATCCCTACACATTATCTTATATTATCATTAAATGAAACATTATCAATAACGTTTCAATTATTTTTTTCTTTTCATATTTCAAAGTGGATATAATTCTTGCAACAGTTGCAACTCCCTCAATTGCTGATCTTCCGCGTGAGTTGACAATGCTCACAATCGTGTGCACAATGTGTGCAATGCACGAAATCTTTCATTAATAAGAAGTCAATTGCTAATATATCTTAATATATATATATATATATATATAATATATATAATATATAACATATATTATATATATGTGTATATATTGATAATGTGTAATATATATAAAGTAACAGATGAAAAGAAGAAAAAAAATATATAAAAGAAAAAAAGAAGACTAAACAATATAATGCTGCTCAAACGCTTGGTGCTATTTTTTTCTTTTTTTTTCATCATTCAAATTAATCGAGAATCAACATGAAATAATGATAATTGCTAAACTTCAGACTGAAAACAAAGGATGGCAAACGTTATTTTCAAAATGTCAATATTTCAAATGTCACTCATATTTCAATTATTATTTTATGTAAATGGTGCTGATGAAAATTTATCTGCATACACAATTGAACATCATAATGACAGTGGCTTGAATGTATCTGGTATTACTAGAATAGTTGGTGGTTCACCAGCATCCATTAAAGACTTTCCGTTTATGGCAAGTTTGGCTTTTGAGTTTTATATGAAATTGAATTTTGATCTGCTTCAGTTTATGTTTCAATATTTTTTGCTATCATCATATTATCATCATCATCATCATAGTTGATGTCATGTACGAGTAGGTATCGATTATGTGGCGTTATGGACGTGATCATCGATGTGGTGGTACTTACATACTGCCACAGTATGTTATGACTGCTGCACATTGCATACTCAGGTGATGTATTTATTGGATTTAAATAGAATAATAATTAATATCATACAAAATGAAATTAACAATATTTCAAATGAAATTCTTGCAGAGTAGTGAGAATTGGCAAATAAATAATCCATATCTACTAATTGTTGTTGTTGGTAGTGCTACACTTCGTTATACGCCAACATGGCAAGTTCAAAGAATCGAGCATATAATGACACACAAAAACTACAATCCTTATTCGATGTTATCTGATATCGCATTGCTTCGGGTTAATAACATTCATCAAGATTACATTAAAAGAAAAAAAGTGCAAAGATTTGTTTACTTGAAAAAAAATAATTGCATCTGAGTTAATCCAATTACAATTCCATTATATAAATAAGTGGACTTGATCAAACTTTATCTGAAAAGCGTTCTGATGATCAATTGATTTGACCTAATTTCATGAAATCTTATTAAATATTTTACGATATAACGTTCAATCACGAATATTGTGATTAAATCTTGTCAGATATTAACTCCCATGAAAATATTATTGCAAATATTTGAAATAGCGTTAAGAGCTTTTCAATTTTATTCATAACTTTCACTAATTAATTTTATTCATGCTTAAAATTAACTCAGAATTAATGCAATTCTATCAGATCAATGAAAATATAATTGTTTTCTAATTGCTCATATCAATAATTCCAAATTGCACACTTCATCATTTAGATATGATATTACAGATCGAAAAACCATTTCGTATAACTCCATACGTAAATTATGCACCATTGCCAGAAAAATATGATCCTGATTTGATTGCCGAATATACCAATAAACCTGAATGTACTGTGGCTGGTTGGGGAAGAACTAATTTTGGAAGTAATGTATGTGCAATATTATAATTTATTTATTTTTCAACTTAGTTTTAATTTTTGTCAATTTAGCACATGCATTTTTTATTTATTTTATGGATATATTTTTATACTAAGAATAGGATGGTCCAAGAGTACTTCAGTATGCGAATATACCGCTGATACCAAAATCTATTTGCTCCAGGTATTCAGGATATCAAAATCCTGTGTATGATCAAATTTGTGGTGGTTTTGAAGAAGGTGGTATTGATGCATGTCAAGTATGAACATTTTTCTTTCATTTTATCCTTTTGTATATTTTTTTTTCCTTTTTATTTTGCCTTTTTCATCATTTCTCAGGGCGATAGTGGTGGGCCATTATTGTGCGGTGGTGTCCAAGTTGGAATAATATCTTGGGGTCTTAATTGCGCTGCACCACGTGCACCTGGCGTTTACGTTCGAGTTGATGTTTATTTGCAGTGGATTAATCATACTATTATGAGATCTGACGGATCATCAACAATATCATATAAATTAGCTATAATAACTTTATTAATATTGGTATGGAAATTGGGTTTATAGTTAAATTATTGATTTAATTGAACAATGGTAATTGATATTGGGGAAAAAAGAATTCAAATTTGAAATCAAAAATGATTTCATATGGTAAGGGCAATGCCATGTGCATGTTGTGGTATTCACTCATTAGGTGGCGGAAGCATAGAATTTTTCAAGTTTGAGAGGTTATGTCACATGCGTTCACAATTTTATTATGAAAATAAACGAGAACTTATAGACAACGACACAAACTGACTTTCATTAACCACGTGACGAACAATTTGGCTTCAATATGGCGTCGCCCATGTGGTTTCAATAACTTTCATATGATCAAGAAAAAAAAGCCTTATAATGAAGATAAATTATAAAAAGGATTTTGATTTATTCGTTGGCGGAAAATCGGGTATATTTAAAGGTTAGTAACATCATTATTGTACTTTAAAATTTTTTTGTGTCTAATCTATAATAATTTAAATTAATATTTCATTAATGATTGGAATCTTTCAGGAATAAAAATAGAGAAGAAAACATGTATTGCAAAAAATATACAAAATTTAATAGCAATAACAAAGGATCATGAAGTTACTGCTATGTCATGGGGTGATGAAAAGCAGAGGGAAATTCTTCTTGGCTGCGGTTCAAATGAGACGAGGAGGTTTGTTATTATTAATGAAATATCACTACGAAATTACATTTAATTTCAATTCATCTGATGCTGATTTTGGATCGTGTGTAATATATTTTTAGGGATTTTTTATTGATGCAATTATCACTGATTTTTGTTAAGACTTTGTTTTTGAAGCAAACATTTGTAATTCTAGTCAACGATAATATTGATAATGATATTTATTTTGGTTTCAGTGTAAGAATATATGATACAAAACATGCTGCATTTAGTAGTTCATTCAATTGTGATACTGGCACAGGAAAAATCAATGGGATATCGCGACACGATGAGTATGTTTTAATTGAATTATTTTAATTGGCATCTAAACAATTTGATCGAAGATTGATTGTATTTCAGTGCAATTATCACAGCGGTGGAGTCTGGCCACATTTGTGCATGGAGATTAGATAATAATAATGAAACATTAATAGAAGCTGGTGGAAATTTAAGTCGAATGAGACACTCACATGTAAATAAGAATTTGATAGCAACTGGTGGAAAAGAACACAAATTACAATTATTCGATTTAGAAACGAAAAAGAGGATTTTTGAAGAGAAAAATGTTCGTCATGATTGGTTGGAGTTAAAAGTTCCTCTGTGGATATCAGACATTGGATTTTTACCAAATACATCACAAATTGCTACATCTAGCAGATATGGACACGTAAGTTACTCACCGTACTCATTTGAACCTGGTAGAAATATTTTTTTAATTTTATCTTCATCATCTAGGTACGTCTCTATGATCCTGCTGCACAAAGGCGTCCGGTTATTAATTTAGAAATCAAGGACCAGGCTTTGACGACGTTGGCGATAGCTCCAAAAGAAAAGTAGGTATATTCCGACTGTTGATTGAGTGTATGCAAAAATGTATTAATTGATTAATCAATTTTAGGCATATCGTTGTTGGATCTGCGAGAGGTGTGATGAATCTTGTAGATTTACGTTCACCAGGAAAAATTTTGAATACATACAAAGATTTTGCTGGAAGTGTCACAGCCATTTCATGTACGAGGAATAATCCATTTATTGTCAGTGTTGGATTGGATCGATATCTTCGTGTACATCATATAGATACTAAACAATTGCTGCACAAGGTAAATATAATGATGAATGTGTGACAACTGATGTATTTGATCAATCATTAATTAATATTCTCCTTGTAGACTTATCTCACCTCAAGATTGAGTTGTCTCGTCTTGCGTTCCGAATTCTCGTTGAAAACTGATGATGGATTAAATGTTGAGGAGCCAATGAGGAAGAAACATGATAACAGTTATGTTGAAATAACTGTGGAGGATGATGATTAAGAATATAATGTATAAATGTATAAATCATACACCAACGTTATGAGCTTCCTCAAAATATAATTATTGATTGCAAATAATGAAAACGCATCTTATGATTATCTTTTTGTTTGTTTGTTTTTTTCTTTTTCGTCAACAACTTTCCACAATGAAACATAAATGTTTCATATGTTCAAATAAATTGGCCTTGAATGTCGAAAAATGTGATTCAATATATAACTACGAGTAATTAATCTAAAAAGGCACGCCACGGAAAAAAAAATCTTTGCATATTTCTTTTTGTGAATATTTTTTTTTTCATCTTTTGTTATTTATCTTTTTTAATAAAATATTGTTCTACAAGGAATGGCGGTTGCGCATCCGATTTCCACAAGGAACAAACTCATAAATTATTCTTCGTTGCATCCGTATTACGACGAGATGGCAAGATTGGTGCCGTTTTTTCTCCTTCATTTATATATTCACATTGTCACAATGATTAATTAAGACACCGCGTTCTACAGTAATTGCTACATACATTTTCTATTTAACACACTACACATTCATTAGGTTTTTTGTTTTTTTTGTTTGTTTTTTCGGTTCCTCTTCCAATTAAAAGACAATTTAACTTAACGACAAAAAATTACGATAATTAAGACAGAATGAGGAATATTGAACTAGCGAAGCTAAATTGAAACGGATTCACTAAGTCTACTGGAACCGCTACGGTCATTGTGTTTTTTGCCTTTCTTATTTTTTCCTTTTTTTTTATGCGCTTTATCTTTTACATTTATAGGCCTTCACTCAATTGTTTTCGTTCACACAATGTACAATAATTATTTTTGTTTACAATATCAAAACTGTGGCAATCACACACTCTGCACATTCACCAATCCCTCGTCGTAAGCACTTTAAAAATTGAAACATGAAAATTATTTTGGTTAGCCCGGCATCTAAAAATGTCATGATGTTTTTTTTTTCCTATTTCATATGTCTTTCTTTTTTCTCTAATTAACAGTGCGATAATGGGCGCGCAATGCGTTAATTTAATTTTAAAACATTACAGACGTGCCATTGGAAAGAAGCCGTGTTACATCATTTGAATCTTAACATTCCATCGTATGAATTTTTATATGTGAGGTTCATTATCTATTTACAATACGGAATTATTTCCAACGGTTCGTGGTCATTGTGTGTTGCTTATCAGTTGACAAATTCATCAATCGATACTGAAAATTAAGAAAACTAAATCTCTTACAATTCTATAAACTAACACATATATAGATATATGTATATGATCGCTAATATTAGTTCACGTCGCACAAAATGTTGTGCGCCCGATCTTTAGTCATTTTTTCTTTTTTTTTTTCGTGATTTTCATTGATACACATTATTATGCAAAATACAAATTAGCACCATTCATCCTTGCGCTTATTATCTTCTCGTCATGTTTGTGTCCGAATAATGAAGGAGCATTATCATTGTTATTAAATCTACAAGAGAAAAAATATGGCAGCAGCTCACACCATTGATGTTCAGTTCATCAGATAATGTTATATACAAATGAATCACAGACCGAAGAATGATGCAATGGACGAATAAAAAACTGAAGAAAAAACTAAAGATCAGACAATAAGTGTAGCTTTCGTGTTAAATACATCGCGCCAAACAATCATTCGCCCATTCCCTCTCCATACAGGTTTCATACATTCAAAAAAAAAAAAGATAATTCTCGTGTATCATAGCGCTTGCTCCTGAAAACAACCGTTTAACATGGTGCTCTGATAATCATGTTCACAATATTGAAGTTCCTTGTCGCAAAAATCATTTTAGTAAATATTAAACCATGTTCGGCATGTGTCAATGAGACAAGTGCGTAATATACATTAGACGCGTTGTTTTTGTCGGTTTATTTTCATGCGCTTAGAGTCTCTTTCTAAATCAATGTCATCTAAAATTTTACTCACAAAATATTTGTTGCGCATTTTTTTTTACTAATTTTTTTTTCTTTTCTTATCGCAAATGAATGTATGAAGACGACATACAACAGTAAAGAATTTAACTCTATTCGCTTCCGGATGCTGCGACCTCACGCCAAGTTGGCTCTTGTGACTGGTTGATTAAATCTGACTGAATTTCTGAAGTGTCAGATGCAGCGGGACTCAATGGCGGGCTTGGAGTCGCAGGCGGGTTCACAGCTTGAGATGCATCATTGGTTTCCCGTTCTATTTCTGGTTCGTCATCAGCCAATGGTGCATCAGACTGTGCGGAGTTTTGGGCTTGTGTTGCATTCATCGAGTCTTGAGCACGTAGTGATATTGAACTGGCAGCGTTGCCTGCACCATTTTCACCTATAACAGAAATTAGGATGGAAAAAGATAGATTTGAACACTTTATCAGCACAACTTATGTTGCTCTAGACAAATACCAATGATTTAAGTTATACATACCACAAGGCCTCAGAACAAGATAGAACAGCAAATCGGATAATGATATTATCCCGATCACTTTTTCATCATCATCTACGACAACTAATCTATGGACCTGAAACAAAAATATTTATTGATAAAGAGACTTGCTATTGAATTTTTTGTTCTATCGAGTATGAATTTTATATTATCGTTATAATTCACATACTTCAGCTCTGACTATTTTCTCCATTACAGACAATAGGGTCTCATCCAATTTACAACTTTGTACACCCTCGAACCATTCATTCCTGTGCTCATTTGCATCTTTCAATGAGACATCAAGATTGTTGTAAGTTTTTTCCGCAGCTAAATTCTATGACAAGAAAATGCATGGAATGAGCAATTGATTATATGAAATGTTTTGATGTGGAAAATGAAAAATTTGAGAACTTACGATGACGTCAAACTTCGAGTAAATATTAACCAGTTTCCCGTCTGAATCAACAATGGGCAAGGCGGAAACTCTCCTTTCGACGAATTTCTTGAGTGCTAAGATTATGCTAGTATCTTCAGTTGCTGTTTCTATATTCTCAAATGTGCCTATTTTCAATTCTCTAATAGTCTTGTGTGTGAATGAAGGTCTAGGTAACTCATGAATCTGAAAATATTCCGAGAAAGTTTCAACGAATAAATAAATTAATTAATTTTATTGGAATTATAGATTTCTATATTTCTTCTTTGGTACTTTTTATCGTTAAGACTTACGTAAAGGAAGAGAAACCTGAGTAATCTCTTGTGTGTTAGAATGTACAAAACATTTTTGGTTTCCGGGTCTATCACAGGCAATCGGTGAATTCTATTTTGTACCAGAGTTTTTATGGCATCGTACAATGAATCATCAGGAACGATGCTAACCAATGGCTGAATTTCGTTCTGCAAAACCTCTGCAGAAAATAGAAAAATTAGATATGAATGTCATGAACAATTTTCATGTAATAATGGAATATTAACAAACTTATATTTTATTTGAAATATAAAATAAACTAACTTCGCCATGTGTCCAATTCATGTTCCTCTAATTCATCCATCGTCACGTCTGGACTGGTGTAATACATTTGAAGTATTTTTATAAAATCAGTTATAGTTAACATGCCGACGAACTTTTGTTTGGAACTGTCCCATAACGGTGCTGCTCTAACGCCTATGTTCAAATCACAGATTAAACATAAATTATTTGTAAGTAAAGTAATTTTATGCAATATTTAACAATAAAATTCAATAGAATACACACCATTATAGACAAGAGCAAAAAATGCCTTTTTCACATGCAGATGTGTGTCAAATACAACCAGCTTAGCGCTTGTTGGTATTAAATCATAGCACTTATGAAACTTGAAAAATTTCACATATATCTGCGACTCGTCCTCCTCTGAAAGTCCAAATAATTCACAATATATCAATGCTTTACGATTTCTCCTCATCATTGTTTCCCACTTATATGAACTTTTGATTATGTAATAAGAAAATCCAAACCGCAATGTCACACAATAATTGATTTATGCTTTTAATAATAATCGCAGCACTTATTTGTTTTTATTCATTCATCAAAACTCGAAAGCACTTATATAGGTGAATGAATCTCAAATGAAATGTTGGGAACACTTTTAAATGATGTAAAATGATACACGAACTATGTTTGTATAAATCTTAATGTCATTCTACACGTCTACCAATTGGTGATGAACAATTTTCTAGGAATATCCGTCTATTCAAACGTAAGCAGCCTTGAGCAATTTGTGATGCAAGCCAATTACTGGAGTTCCATGAAACTGTAGATATTCATGACAAATTGGATGGAAAATATTTTCCACAATATTTCTCATTCTCTTCAAGTTTAAAATAATAATAATAATAATTCAACAGACAGATAAATTTAATTGATTTCGAATCCAGAAACAAGTATAATTCCAATGCTGCGCAGACAAATTCTCAGCAGTAAATTGATACAATGCCAAAAATACATTTGCGAAACGAAATGCCCTTATGTTTCTTTGTGAGATCTCCACAATGAAGCGTCTCCAAATGAATGTCTTATTTCAACATCACTTTTCACACATATTTTAATGAAAATGAAGCCAGTTTTGTCACATCAATCGTTAACACTGGACCGGATGTATGAATATACCAACACGATGAATAGTTGGTATAAAAAATGACTACGATAATAAGATAGTTATTACATATATAGAATATATATGATAAGAGAATATTTCATGAGTGCCGTACACAAGTGGCTCCACACCACAACTGATTCAATACTGAGACCATGGCGTACACATTGTCGGGTAAATGCCCGAGTAGAAATGAGGGGTACTCGAAGCGAAAGGAAATGAACTCAAAGAGTTGTGCGGTGAATGTGTACAACTAGACACGCATAAGAATCAACAATGTGGAATGAAACGACTTGATGTTGAATTTTTTAATGACATAACAATCCAAACAGCAAAAAGAAAAAAAAAAGACTTTAATGAAAAGGGTATTATGAAACATATTGAAGGGGCCATTGAGTATTCATGACGGAGTTCGAGAGGTCAATGAAATGAAATTCAGTAATAGATATGAATTCAAATTAACAGACCCAATTTTCATTGGTGATTTGCATACAGTGGAATGAGGTTTTGGCTTTGTGCGTTGATGTACCTTTGGATAGAATCCAAGCGAGTTCATCTTCAAGCGGTGGATTTTGCACTTCGAATTCTTTTATAAGATGGCGTGAATAAACAGGATCATCATCATCCTCACTCCACCATGTTGATGCAACATGCTGTATTGCAGCTTGCACACCCTCAGCATTTGAATAATAGTGTAGAGTTATCATTTTTTATCCAATACATCACTGATGACACGGATTTTCATGAGATATTCCACGAATAAAATTGAATTTCGTAATTGTCTTTGTAATAAAATCCAGAATGGAATTTTCCAGCATTTCTTTCTGCCATTGACAATGTTCAAGATTTATCAAATAATTCAAGAATGGAATGATCTAATTTTACTTTCACTGGATAACGATTGATTATCTCCGAGAATGAAATTGTTTCATTCAGTGGATTGTGGTTATATGTGAGATAGATCCAGGATCTGAATTTGTCATTTCGCTCCATTGATGTTCCTTTTGATTGAATCCGCCCGATGAATATATCCAGAATTCAGATTTGGATTGACGAGATGAAATACAGTTTGTCATTAACATTCTATTTATTTATAGATAGAAACCAATTAATTTTTTCATCAATAAATTCATTCTCCTTCAATGTTTCGATGTTAATCCAAAATATTTACACTTCTTCATGATGCTGAAATAAATTTTGAATTGGCAGACATGTTTCGTCACATTGACTGATTTTCTTCAACTGATTGGTTACTTATAAATAAAATCAAAACAAAGTAGATAACAATCAGCGCTGCCAAAAGACGGTAATATTGTATGCTGATGTTAAAGAGCCATTTGGAAAACTCAATATAACAATTCGTTTACTAATTCCATTGTTCATACGAAGAATGTGATTCATTATAAATCGTAAATTACATTTCACCAATGAATTACTTCGTCTTTCAATCTCCAATGACTTTGCAAACACACGAGAATAAAGTGGAAACTGAATGAATCTGCCCGTGCAGGTCGCATCCCGGCGACGTTGTGGCTCTCTAATTCACTTTTCAAGTCTCTTCCTCTCTTTTCATCTCTCAGTTGTATTCAGTGCAATGAGCGGCTTCGTCATGGTCGTCATCTACCCAACATCACAGACTCAGCCAAGAATAACATCGGAGAAATCATCGAAGTCTTTGCCAAGAAAAAAGGAACAGTGCAGCATTACCAACGGTCAACGTAGAGTTGTCTCAATAGTCTATGTTATATGATTTCTCATCAATTCGTACATTTATAAATGCCATCATAACTGTTCTCCATGTTGTCCATACAAATATAAATAAGTGAATTTGGCAATTAGTCATCACTGCAATCATAAATCAATGTACCAATCAACATCAATCAGATCTTTTACTGCAACAGGTGACAATGTTACGTTTAACTTTGATTTTGCATTCAATGTGCTTCAATATAGTCAACATGAGACAGACACATCTTGCTATTGATAGTAAAATATCATTTAGCATTGCTCATCATGAAGTTTTGTATACGTTGATTATATTTTTCGAATTGTATTTCTGGGTATAACTGAATTCACTTGATTGAGTCATTGTGCTGCTGATGGGACAGCTGTGTGCTTCCATATAGACGTGCAGCGAGCGA
Organism: Meteorus colon; assembly: GCA_030523085.1. Lineage (NCBI taxonomy): Eukaryota > Metazoa > Arthropoda > Insecta > Hymenoptera > Braconidae > Meteorus > Meteorus colon. The sequence continues at coordinate 1,524,794 of JAPYZH010000001.1, forward strand.
TCAATGAATATTCTTCCCGAGAGGATTGTCAGATGCTTCAATACTGTTATGCATTCAGCTGTATCTGAGTATTCCAGAGAATTTATGCAATCGCTACATTCCGAAACCTTTAGAATAGTTCGGGAATGTCCCATAAAATATTCCAGCATATGAATTCATAATTTCGATAATAGATTCTTGTTCTTCACTGTCAGTTCAGTGATTGGAAATGTTTCCTCTTTCATTTTTAGTCATCTTCGGAGTTGTGGTTAAGAAGTTTAACAATGCTCCAAACTTCAGTTGTTGGAAAAAATATACTCCACCGTCTCTATGTAGGTCAGGGTCATGGATATTTCAATCGATCGCTTCCTATGACGCAGTTACTTTACTCGCACATTGTACAGTCCATTGGTAGTCAATTACAAAAATTTTCATCAGAATTTTGTTAGCTTTTGATTATTTTTTTCATACTTGCAACCATAATTTCCTGAAGCATTTATCAACGATTGTGTGACATTAGGGAATTATTAGGTGTACGAATTGATTTGGAGATTTTTTTTTCTTACAAAGGATCAGAGAAAAGCAAAAGCTCTGAAGTAATTGATACAGCTATCATCAAACCCTAACTAATCGATTTTTTTTCCCACCCTAAGTTTGATTAGCTATTTCAAGTAGATACTCACCAAGACCGGAGAGTACAATTTTATCCAGGAAAGGGTCAACTACTGGCAGCTGAAAAATATCAAATAAACAATTGAATAATTATGAAATCTTTAGTAGTTTTTTCACTTTTGATTGTTTCGAAAATATAAATAAAATGTAAAGATATAATCTAACGAAAAAAAAAAGAAAAAGGTTCAAGTTTTATTTTTCCAAGTACCAGAGCTTTCTTGAGCAAAGTTTTGGGGCTGAAATTTTGTCGTTTCTTGACATTGGTGGTAATTTTAGTGTACCACTGGGCAAGCAAGTTTGAAGACGGTGGACCGGAAGTTGGTGATTGCTGAACCGTAACATTTGGTGTGAGTTTAGTGAGATTTACAGTCGCGCCGGGACCACCAGTGGGCTCACTAGTTTGTCGTCGAAAAAGCATTATGAAAGTTTCCACCAACTTTTTGCAATTCCTCTTATAATATTCACGTAGATGAACCAGAATGCGAATTGATTATCGCCCCTTCAGTCGATAATTATTCCTTCCGCATCAATTACTGGTTATGAATATAGAAATCTTTGTTCTCTTGTTGTTTACTTTTATTTACTCTGCTATTTGCAACAATTTTTTGTAGAATATCTTTTATATTTTCAGATTTTTCACTCTTCCAGAGAATCAAATGGTTGAATTCATGTTGTCACCAAGAAATAATTACACATAGAAATCAATAAGCACTGTATGAAACACATCATGAACAGTTTTCACATTAACTCTTCATATTAAAATAATTGTTCCTCTTTTCCAATTGGAAAGAACAAATTCCTTTAGTCCACTTAAATCATTTCTAAAAATTCATCGTTTCTGATATCATCAAAGACGACAACAATTCGACATTGTTCCACATAAAGAATAAAAATGATTTAAACAAAATGCCACCAAGTTCAATCTAAATGTCATAATGAAAAAATTATTAATTCATAACTATGTCAATAATTATAAGATTGAGGATTAATGATTAGTTTATCGAGATTAGATGAGTTAGTGTGTTGGAGATATCATCAAATATACAGTTAAAGCGACAATGAAGAGTGTGAAACAAAAATAATTTATAAAGGGTAAAAGAAAAAATAAATTCAAAGACAGAGGATGTGCAAATTGAGATTGAAGTGAATTAACTCGCTCGACTAGTAACATTCCCGCGCGCGCCATGTTCATCCAAGTCGTTTGAAAACATATTTTTTAACCAGCATAATTTATCATATCATTAATTCTGACACACAATTATCATGATATTTATCATTAGTCATAATCTGTCTACAAAGTATTATCTGACATCATCAAGACATTTTTAAAATCGAGATTTATATAAATTTGAAAAAAATAAACGTCACATAAATTATTTAAATATAAAAGAATTTTTATAAGAAAAAAAAAACACCAGGTGGTGATGGTAATTATTTCAAATTTGTTGATACAAGGTCAACAATAATCGTTGCTGGCAAATGGCAATCATTACATATTTTGGCACACTTTAAATATTTTATTACAGTAAATTATTCCCAATTGACATGATGAAATAATATTACAACCATATTTAATTATTAATATAGTAAACAGAGATGTGAGAAAATGCAAAAAAAAAAAAACAAGAAGAATAATTGTATCCGCGATGACATAACTGTTCACGAATAAATTTTTCAATCATCTCGAATCATAATTGTTATTTGAACTGATCGATCGGGCTTGAAGCCAGTAACAACCGTCGCTTGGCTCTACTGTATAAACACTGTGTGTGGTTTAATAATACAACGGTAGAATGTTTATGCAAAAACAAGAGAGAGCACGAGAGAGGGCGTGGAAAAAAATTAGAATAGTCGACACAATCGATGTGTTGTCGCAAGCGCATCAATTTGATACTTGCCAATTTTAATTTTATATTTTTTCGCTTGAGGATATATTGATACACCTTTAAATGGTGTCCTGACTATGTGTGTGCACTTATGATTTTTTTTACCTCTATATGCAAATCAAAACATGCTATGTGAATATATAAAATATATATGAATATATGCATGAATGTTTGTAAAAAAAACCCTGAACGTTCATAATAAAAATTGATAATGACATGACAAGATGAACCGAGCAACAATACAATGAATTTGTACTGATTAAAAACAAAGAAAAAACAGGAAAGAAAATGAAGAAGTAATGAATATGATAATAATTAAATAGATAAAAATTCCAATACATGAATTCAGATGATTCATGTTTTATAGAGCAGATAAATATCATCAACGTTTTATAGTCAATCATTGATCATATTCTATAAATATAATAATCATTTGTTATTATGATAAAAACATTAAACGTTATAAATTCCACAAGTTGAAATGAAAAATAAAACTATAAAAATAAGCTGAAATAATTTCTTATGAAAATGAAAGAAAGAAAAAACAAAATAATGAAAATTGGAACTTTGACAAAAACGAAAGAGAATTTCAGAGCAAATGGGAATAAAATAGAAAATGTAATCGGAAACTTTTTTATCTCATTTTAACGGTGATAAAATGGACAAGTAATATAATTTAAAAAAAAAACAAAATGATAGAAAAAAGAAGGAAAATATCGCAGAGAAAAATACTTGAATGTATTTATGAATAAAAAACAACATTAGCAAAGTCATTGTGAATATAAATATCACGAAGTTGTAGTTATGTGAAAACAAAGTTTATTTTCACTGTAATACCATCAACATTGCGAGGGGAACCCGACATTGCTATCTTCATTCACTGAGACACAAATGTGATCAATGGGTTATTGTGAACGAAGTGTGTGATAATTTACAACAACAATAAAAATAGACACGCCCCTCATTAACATACAAGTTTGACATGGAAAAAAAAATTATCAAGTATAGGAGAATGATTATTGGGAAGTTTCTATTGCAACTTATTATCTTCATTGATTTTTTTCCTTCGTGTCTTTATTTAGAATGAAAAAATAGCTGTTTATATTATCTTCAATAATGAATGAATAATTTCGAAGACTCTCAATCAAATTCCAATCAAAATTAAGATGTCTCTGTTCAGTAATTTGTTACACGACGAAAAGCAATAAAATTAAAAAATATATTCACGTCAATTTGAACAAACAAGTGAACCAGTTACAATTATATTTATAAACCATAAATTGATTTTAAATTGAGCTCAAATAATTTTAGAACATCATTTACTAACGACGAATAAAAAACAAAAACAAAATAAATATAAAAATAAAAATGGAAACCTTTTAGAATGGATATTCAAGTATTTTACATTATGATATGATCAAAGATTGAAGTAGAGCCAATGATTACACAAGAGCACAATTAGGTTCTCAATAACAAATGAAGCGAGTGGAGAATAAATTATAGATAAAATTTCAGTAGAATCACAGGAAAGAGAGAGATGTATTGTGAATGATGTTCAAGAAGAATTAAAACCTGTTGCCTGCGGGTAAAAAATATCACTAGATCACCATGAAATTATTTTAGCTACAAAAACAAAACAAACGAAGAAAACAACAAATAATCAATTTTGGAACACAGTGTACATATATATAACAGCTAGATTGGTTGCGTCAAGATGATGAAAACGTGTCACTGACGCACGACACACGACTCGCGAAATACTGGATAAAGTAGATGGTACATGCCGCTGGGACACCAGCTGAGAACAGCCGGCGCAAAGAATGAAGCGCAGTATTCAACCACAATATTTTATAGAACTGAAGAAGAACGAGAGTGGCAATGAGACTTGAGAGCGTAGAAGAAATTATGAATTGAGTGAATGGGATGAAGTGTAAAGAAAAAAAAACACGAAAAAAAATTTGCTCGATAAAACACTTAATAGAGGGTGAACTCATTTACATTTTGCTTCATAAAAGAACAGAAGAATATCAATCAAACAATAAAAATGACAAAAAGCACTTTATATCGTCTTCATATAATTGATTCTATAACTCAATTCTCTCTGTTCATCTAATTTTCACAATATTACCAGCAATCCAAATTCATTAACCATCAATGACATCATAAACTTTAATTCTCAATTGATATAATTTACATCCCTGATCATTCATTTCCTGATAACATTTATGGTAAAAATGTTAATGAAAGTTTTATGTACGATGGTAACAATAAAACGATACGACAGTATTTGAATTACTAGAGTGGAACTTATTCAATGAGTCAATTAACGTTCCGCAGAATATATCTGTGTTACATTTATTGAATGAATTATTTTCATATTCGTACGAATTTAATTCTTCAACTGGCAACATTCGATATCTGAAAAATATTGTCAGAATGTAACTTGCCAAAAATTTGTGTTTGCTGATAAAGAAGAATTTTTTTTTTTCATTTAAATTTAGGAAAAGTTTCATCAGGAAACTTCTTCATTGACTTAATCGATATTCCCACAATTCTACAGAATCAAAGTGTTCACATCATACATTTGTAGCAAAGGGACAATTTCAATTGTTCATTATATTAGGTATTCATTATTTGTCTCCTTCAATTGTAAAATAGATAATAAATAACTATAAAATGATATTGCGGATGGGAGGAATGAATATTGTGTTTGAAAAGAGAAATAGAAAAGCAGGAAATGAGAGTTTTATATTAGTTATTATCCATGCTATATATGGTGAAGTTTGCCCTTGATACGGTCAAAGATCTGCGCATGACACGATCGATTGTATACCTTGGGAATGTAATGACTGGATGGTTTCGTCTTCTCTGGATACCATTGCTTTATATCTTCATATTAAATACATGCGCATACATATATCTTTGCAGTGCACTATTTGACTTTTACATCAGGAAGAGGCTGGGTCAATTGAGTTGAAAGAAGAATGAAATGTAAGAACAAAAGAAGATAGGAAAAAAAAACTCTTGGATATACTCCATCCAATTTCTCGGATGAAAGGAATTGTAGAATGAAATGTTTCCCAAACTTCATTTTTAGTTTTTGTTTTCAAGTTAAATTCCGATTCAACGTTGAATTGTTCTTTGAATCATTTCTTGTTCAAGAGCTCTGATAGAATAAACTTTATTTGATATTTCAATTGATATTTTTTAGTTATAAATGGACGATTTCATTAGTAAACTTGAATAGAACAAATTGAATACGAAAACAAAATGAAATGGAAAGAGCAATCTATAAATCCTTGATTCAATCTTTTCAATGAAAAATATTTGCGACTTTATGTGTGATATTTCTTTCTTCAGTTCTCTTTTCTATCAAGTGACATTTAATCCAATCCAATATAAAATTTAATGATAAAATAATGTTTTGAGTTTATATCCATATTGCTTCTGTTTATATTTAGAATGCAATAGTTCGATTATTAATAGAATTATTGAAAATCACCGAATTCATTTCATTGTATGAAAAATCAGATTGAAACCGTGAAACCAAAAGGATTAGTGCTCAGAACATATCATCAAATATATTTGATCTTAATAAAGTGAAATTTGGTATCTACTTTTCTATAAAAAAAATTTTCAAATACATAAAAATGATAGAAAGTGATAATATTCAATAAATAAACGAATTGATAATGAAGAAATCGACTCTCACTGAGCGAGCGATTCCTACATGCCCTATTGACACACAAATGTTACGAACGTTCACACTTTGATAAAAGAGAGCTCTTTATAAATTCGCACGATAACTGTTTTACCATACAGATACAAATGAAATTGATTAAATTTTTCCGCTCTGAACAATAATATATCAACTGATTAAGCAATTAAATTACAACTCATTAAATATATAATCTGAACACTATCAATCAATATTTGTATTCATATATCACGAATGATAAACAGAGATAATCTCTTGACCACTTTTTTTACTTAATTATTTGCAATGTCTACAATATCGTTGTGAAAAAAAAGAATAAAAGCAAATATTGTTCATATGAAAATGTTATAACAGTGAAAATTCTGTATTCTGATGTATAACTGGATTAATAGAGTGGTATAAAAATTTAAGTACTTCCGTTTCTGATCACGAGTGGCAAACCAGACACTCATGAAAATCGATGATTCAAATGTGTACAAATTCACGTACAAGCATCTCATACACTTTCAACTGTGTTGAATTGTTTTGTGACATAATATTCCAGGTCACGAATTATAAAAGAATTATTCTGAAAATGTATAGTAAAACCATATCGAAACAATCAAAAGTGAATTAATTACTTTAATATTATTGATATTCTTATTGATAACTTTATCATTATAGTACACTTACCCCACGTGCATTTCTAAATAGCATAGCAGCATGAACAGGATCTGACCACATATCAAATGATCTGTATGGAAGTGCTGGAGGACCAAGTGATAATCGCCTGGGTCCAGGATCTGCAGTGACTTTCCGTATGGCGCCTGAAATATTAAATATTTGTCTTAATAAAAAATAAAAACAACAATAAATCAACTCTATGAATTATTCAGTGTTATAATAAGCGAAGCCAATACAAATCGATGAGTATAGGAAATCGTGCCGAGCATATATAATATCAGCAATATAATAGGGGATGATATATATTTTCCAATATTTTTTCGTCTTTCTTTTCATTTCAACATGATTCAAATCATACCAAATATCAAATACCATATTTCATTTCATTCATGAAATTGAAATATTTATATTTTCCAATATCCTCTTTTCATTTCGCCATTGTACATAAATAGAGATTCATTTTATGCACATTTGGCATAGAAATAAAAATGGTTATCGTCAAGAATTTATTGTCATTCAAACAATTCAAAAGAATTTTTTGATAGTGACGTGTGAATAAAGAGAGATTTCTTCGAAAACTTGATATAAAATTTAGTTTTAACATGAAATAAATGGTCTAACTGAGCTAGCTGGGGGAAAAAAAAAGATACCAACGGAATATGTGGTACAAGAATTGTATACTTATTCAACATGAAATCCAATATACCTCAAGACCAGCATGTTATCATGCCTATTTGTTTGAACGTATATATATAATTCTCTTCTTTATCATATTTTCAACACTGAGATCATACAAAACCGCATCAGCGATAAAATATTATGGAAAAATAAAATCTTTGACATTGAACAAATCTCTGCATTTTATTATTTAACTGATGACTGCTATTTTTAATCAAATAAATATTCAATATTCTTTCAAAATTTTGATTCAATGCTAATTGATAATTAATAATTATTGCTACTATTTCACAATTTCAATTGGTTTTTGAACTTTTAATAAAATTTACGTTAATGTCAAATTCCTCCTTGACATTTGACATTTAATAGAGGACAAACAACTGTATTGAGTGCGCTGAGTGAGTTTTCCGAACTCTTAGTTGATATAAATGTTCAGCGGTTTTCACTATTTTTAATCGTATGACTAACAGAAAATATCCAAGTATTCAAATTGAATTGGCACAGTATCTTCAGACGCAGCAAATACAGCCTAATATTTATGATGTTTACATTAGAATGTTGTCAGTTTAATTTGGTGTTGTGGAAAATTTATAAAATTGACAAAAAAAATACAATAAAAGTAGTTAATGACGTAAACCATTGAATAACTACAACACGAATAAAAATCAATTTGTTTTTACAATTCTACATTTTTAACGATGAATTCTTACTCAATAAATATGACATTGTATGAAGTTTTGACCATTCATAACATTTCTTCTCATTGAATTCCCTCATGTGCGTGTCTGAAGTTTTCTTAATTATTTATATTTTCCTTTTTTCATACTGACTGAAAACAATTCCATACTGATTTCCTCCTCAACGTGAAGTCCAGAAAAAAACAAAACACTAATCAATAATATAATCGAATTCTTTCAATGATTCTAAGTTGAGAATTGAAATAAATTGAATCAATTGTGTGCTAATGAGTGACCTTGACTTCTATACACAACTTCATGTCCCTGCTCGTGAATTTAATTGGACTAATGATCCAATCACAAAAATATATCAAACTCTGTGGTAATAGGAGTTAGTGAAGTTCATATTCGTTCAATCAATACAACTTTCACAAATTATATTATCCCACATATATTCCAACTGACTTAACTGACAATCAAATTTGCCATGATGTTATTGCATCTACTTTTATCGCAAATTCAATTGTGATAAACAATTGATATTATCCCAAAACAAAAGATGAAAATTAAATGATCATATAGAAGTTCAATACTCTCATATTAAACTGAATATGGGCCGTGAATTTCACAAGGTTACAGCCAGAATTAAATGTATATGTCCATGTATACACATATGAATGCGTGGAATATAATAGCATGTAAAGATTGCGTAATCGCATTTATGATACCGCGAACGTCAACAAGCCCTACTTGTGCCAACTGTGCACGTGCTATCAAGTGTCCGCCATAAACTCCTCTTGACAATACTTTGTTCATGATAGTATACTCTTTTAACCTACGGTGTTGATTTTTCTTCATAATAAATTGATGATATTATCAACTCTTGATACTATATCGATTTTACGGAACCCATAATAATGTTCATTGCTTTTAAATTCCATATCGTTGATTAGAGCTGTAATATACAAGAAAAATTGTATTGTTTGTATCAGGTATCATTTTTTTAAGAGTTGTTAATGCACTGTTAGCTACTACAGCTTGATGAATGATTGAGGATTCAGAAATATAAATAAGTGTTCTCAATTATGAATTTAAACAATAATCAAACTGTGAAAAGAAATTCATTCTAGAATTGATATATATGAGACTAATTACCAACAAATATAAATCTAAATACAAATTATTTTAAGCTTTTTGGGATTCTTAAATATCATTTCGAAGTTGAAACTGACAAAACAAAAGAATGCCAAAGTATATTGTGACCTACTGATATTATCATAATTGTTTAATTGTTGATGACAAATAATTATGTCTATGTATAATACTGAATTCGAACATTCTACTCTTTCTGAGACACGCACTCAAACTATTTACATGGAATTGTATGCGGTAATCACTGTCTTTTTATAGATACTCACTCGACCAACTTTTACAAAAGATAACATGTTTAATCACCAACAGTGGTATTGAATGGCAGTCAATTAACAATGATTTCTGTCTCTTATTCAACTTCGATTCGAAATTGTTCAAGAATGCATTTGGGTAAAAAAAGGAAAATTATTGAACTGAACTCAAGTATCACCGAGTAGCACTAAATAGTATATTTACGAAATATTAATAATGACTTTACCAATTCCAACGTTCACTGTTTACCTTGCTTGAGTATGCTGTCATAGATTCTGTAAGTTGTCTCACAATCTGATTCAAAATTCGGCATATGAACTCTGGCAGCAGCAGCGCCATCTAAACTCTGACTACGATTTCTGAATTCTTCTTCTTTGTTCTTTGGTGACTCTTGACATTCACTTTGACGTCTAATATGACCTAATCGACGACCAAATTGCCTGAGCATCCCTTGAATACTGTGATGATGATGATGGCTTGAATGATGAGGTTTTTCAACTTCATTGGTAGGACTTAATGAAGGTGATGCAGCAGCACTGCCAGTTGATTGACGACGATTTGAATGTCGTTGATGTTGATATCGTTGAGGAGTCATTGGATGAAGATTATGAATCGGATGGTGACTTTGCGTATGTCCTGCATGTATTGTATGATAAACTGGTGGATTGATTGTGTGATGAAGAGGATTTCCGGAACCGTAATTGGACGAGGATGAGCCGTGACTAGAACCATATGACATTGAAGAGCCATATGAGTAGGCTGAACTCACGGAACCACGTGACGGTTGACGGTCGTTAAGATGAAGTTTTCCATTCAGATGCGATGGTTTTTGCTGAATCAACAATTCTTGAAGTGCTTTTGTTGTGTCCTGATGAAGTTTCTTAGTTGGATGTATTGGTGAAATTTTTTCTTGACTACCTTTCGAATCACTACTCGAAGACGAATTGTTGTGCGACAAAAAATGAGCAATTCCGTGCATTTTAATTCGATTTATTTCCGTTGTATCTTGAAATTTATTTGCTGCAGAGTCACTAGTTGGAATTATAGTGGAAAATATTTCTGAAAATGGGCAATGAGTTATTTTTATCTTAATTCAATGTCAGATTGTTTTGTCTTATTAAAACCTATTAAATATCTCGCATTGCTGGATTCCGATGATATGAAAAGAAAAGAATTGAATAATTCTAAATAAATATTTTCAAGTTTACGTGACTTGTGATAACACCATTTATAATTGCACGTAATCAAATGTTGCATTGAATTGAGGTGAAGTATCAAGAGTAACACATTGTATTTGATTGGTGAATGTCAGTTTGCATTTCAAGTAGCAAAATTGCATCAGCGATGTTCTCAATATGAACATTGGCAAATTAATATCACAGTGAGCTTTGATAAAATTGTCCAACATTTCATCAGCTTCATGACAATAATTGATGCATTGTCATTTGCTTCCAAATTTATTCCAACCTATTCGATGAGTTTCCAAATACAAGGGAGGAAGTGACACTTGAACACTTTAAATGGAAATGCCAAATGGGAACAATTTCATGCTTGAATCATGAAGAATTTTAATCGAGAATATCTTGAATACATTGCTGTGAAATTCTACAGAAGGTCAAAATGTATTTTCCAACCTTGCTATCATTCGAGAACGTGACTAGCATATTATTAGCAAATCTTGATAACGAAATTGCTAGACTGAACGAATCAATAGTAATCAATAAATTTATTATACATCAATAGATTTATAGACAGTGAATTATCTTTTATCAATCTGTGATAATTATTTGTCCAACTAGTGAGATTTTATTGATTGCAATATGATATTATAACCAGTTGAAATACAGTAAAAAAAAAAAAATGTATCAAGAACTTGTGCTTCTAATTCGTAGTGTATTATGACAACTAATTTCGACCTAACTCTACAAATATCTGGATTAACATCCAGACAGATTAACGTGATGTCTCAACGAAAATTGAATTGACATTCATATATTCATGTACAGTACAGAATGTGATGAGATGAAGGACAATTGCATTTACTGCAATAGGATTGCACAAATTTCCGTTATACAACGACCATAGAAATTGTGAAATGTTTTGCTGTATAAACTTTTCATTTTTCATACTAAAAATACTGACCCATCTACAAAAGAATTTAGGCCAACATGCAAACATATTTCAATGATGAAGAAAACAAATAATTCCAACGTCCTACTTGATTCAGTGAATAAATAAAATTGAACTTCTATTCAAATAATTCTTTTTTATCATCACACAATTTCTATTTTATCATTTGTACAACTTTAACATTATTTCTAATATTCAATACCATTATGATAAAAAGTTCTTATGTTGTTGAGTCTACTCTCGAAGTTCTATAAACTCCGAGAAGTCATATGAGTAAAATAGAATTTCTCTCACATTATCTCTAACTTCTTGAGTCGTCGTAGAAATGTTATATGTGAAAAAAACTTGCACAGTAAAGCATGAATGTTCTATCATAAATTACGACGAATAACTTGGAAACAATAGACAATATTTATGGAAGATACATGTAAGAACTTTGATATTATTTCTCCGAGAAAATTAGCATTATCGTAAATAATGCAGATGAAGTTGATTTACAACGTCATTAATTTTCCAAACATTGTTTTATCAATTGTAGATATTCTATCAGTGAGTAATGAATAACTCTTTTTTTACAAATTGTTGTTTTCAAATTGTCAACACAAAAATAATTCATTCACTCATTTCGCTGCCATCAGTGAAATAGAAAATGGTAACAACTAAAATTTTATCAAACTTTTCGAACATTATTTTCATATCGATTCACAAATGTCCTACATTTTTATTATTATTATTCACTAACATGTTCTCAAACCTTTTAATGAAACCCACAAACGTCAAGATATGACATGGCTTTGAGTATGTTTCAATAGCTTGTCGTCGCATCATACAAAACAAATAAATTTGTATAGATATTGATGTATACAATGTCAATTTTATTGTTCCACAAGATTGAGGATATACAATTTCAAGCTATTGTCATTTCAAAAGAAAATTCTTTTTATCATGATGAAAGGTCTTAAAATAGATTTGTATAAAGTGGAAAACAGAATCATAAATAAAACGCAAGAAATGAATAAATTGAATATTGACGAGTGAATTGATAGTTAAATTATTCGTCTTACATTACTGATTAGCAAAATTTGAATAGAAGTGCAATAAAAAAAAAACATCCGATGAATATGAATATATTGAGAGTTCAGAATATCGAAAAAAAATCACATTATTCTGTATTAACATTGTCGAAAGTGTTCAGTTATTTTTTTTTTTCTTCTCTTTTCTAGTGTTTTTATTTTAATGGAACTAATAATTGAAAGCAAGCGATTGTACAATCACTTGTCGATTGTGTTTATGAATTTATTTTAGAGCCACATGTGTAAAATTCACTGCAGAGATTACTATTGATTCACCCATTCAGTGACGTTGTATGTACACATTTGAGATATATGAAATCCTGACCTATTTTACGTTGCACCATTTTGCGGTTTCGCTATTCGTAACAAAAAAATGACTTTTATTCAGTGATAATGAGAGCACTGAAAAATAAGATTGAAAACTTGCAGTAGACAAAGAAAAATTGAATTGCAAAAATTTTTCAACATAAATTTATGTATAAAATGGCGTTTGAATCGTTTCCTTTCTTCCATTTCTATTCGTCTATTATCAGATTATTATGTAATTATACCTCAAGCAAAAGATAGAATTAATAATTGTGGGGGCTCGTTCAATAAAACAACAAGCGCGTGAATCTATATATTCGAGGACACAAAATGATAATGTGACATTCGTTGCACTGTCAGTTCCGGATGACATTCAATTTAGTTGGTAGACTATTATTGATTATAATAATGTCAATGACATTCATCATAAACTAACCTTTATCAATTAATTCCTAATCATAAATTATTATTAATATTATCAATGATATAACTGCAAAAAGATTTCTTAATATAAAATCAATTGAAAAATGTAATGAATGAATTTTTCTTCTTAAACAACAAACCATTATTTCATGTGTACTAATTTATTTTGGTGTTTTATATATTTGCTATAAATAAATTCCAGGTCATCTTCAACAATGGAATATTGTCCTTGGTAATAAGGAAAAAATAACATATACATTTTGCGATACGTTAAATAGGTCAAGAGCATAAAATTGAAATGACGTATATGATAATTCATGAAAAACACTAATGGAAAAATTAACTATTACGATCTTGCTTTAACACTAATAAATTATTTGATCACTAGCTATCTTTGGTAATAATAATATACAAGTAACTATGTACATGCGACCGAGACACACATCACGTCATAAGTAAATATTTAAATGCGCACAAGTGTCAGAAGCTGTTCTTAACCTCGTCTTCAATAATTATAATCTTGGAATGTTACTGAATATAAGAGCATTGGATGATTAAATTGTATTCAAAGAAAGTGAATCATGAGATATTGTAAAAAAAAAATGAGAACCATTGTGTCATAAAATTGATAAACAGTTGAAAAGTAAAACAGTAGTCAACGTTATATTCTATACAAAAGTAGGAAAAAAAAGCACACAACAGCGAGTTGAATTTGTAGAGGAAAAGAAACTAGAAAAAAAATAAGGGGACCACATGCTGAGATAGCAAAAGAGAAGTGATGAATAGAAAACAATGTTGTTCTATATTTTTTCTTTTTATATCACATAAAAATGACCCTAAAAAAAAACCTTCTGAGATTTTTTATTAGAAATACTGCGCAGTTACATCATTGGTGATGTATTGAAAAAGTATAGAAATACTTCTGACTAGTGTACATAGAGTTAGGGTCAACGATTTGAGCTTAGAAACAAATATTTTACTTAAGTATTGAGCGCAGCTGGATAAGTATGAAATCTTTCTCATTGTTAAAATAAAATCTGATGTGGAATTATTTAGGTTGACGATGAAATATCAGAGTTTATCAGTTGTTAATTCAATGACAAATTATTGATAGTCAAATTCTTATGATCTAGGGTGGATCATTATTCCATTGTTTACAATAATTCATGTGTGTAATATTCGTATTATTATTAATGAAGATATCTTGATGCAATTTTTCTGCAATTCGACTCATCATAAAATAAAATATTAAATTTCCGTTTGTATAATCAATCATGAAGTTGATCAAAGGTGAGTTGTCCTTGACCGACCAATAAGACTATGTAATAAATAAATACTACTGTGTGAAGGTGGAGAAACTGGTTTTAGTATAGAGAATGCAGTATCAACTCTAGAGCAAGTGAAGACATGGAGATAGAAAGGGGGGAAGAGAATTTTTCTCAAACTTGTCTTTCATATGATCTAAGTTCGAAGGTTTATAATAACCCGAATGTTTTTTTGTTCAATCAAATGTCACGCATTCATTGTATCACAATTTTACAATATTAACAAAAATTTTGTATTAATTATGACGTATTATATTGATTGATATCAGAGTCCAGCAATGAGATATTTAGGAAACAATAAAGTGGATAAAAAAAAATGAATAAATTTGTTTTTCTTATTTTAGAAAAAAATGGATAAATATGAATAATCAATAAAACTTGCCTGACCTTTTACAGGCAGCAAAAACTCATTGATAACTCAAAGTAAAAGTAAGTTCGAGTTTAATCTCACTTTTGCATAATTCACAAAAAAATTAATTAATCATATTCGATTCATTTAACAACAGAATATTGCCCAAAATTTGATTTATCAAAATTATTCTCCTTTATAACAATAAAGAACAAATAATTTTTGGACAGTACACAGTCATTGCTTCCTTATTGACATTGAAATATTTACTCACTACAAAACCATTTGAATTGTATAGCCAAATAAGGCTTCCTTAGTATTTCTGTCACTGATTATATTCAATTATTAATCACATATTCATAATTAAATCAACACATTCCAGTCAATGAAAAATTGTCATTGGGCAGTATTGATTATTCCTCAAATAATTAAATCAATATTAATGACACGATTTATTCATTCGTTCATTCTTTCACTTGAAAAAATAAATCTTCAATATGAAATGGCAGTAATAACGCTGTCAAATTTTTCACGCGACTAAAAATTACTGTATGATTGACTAATAAATATCTACCAAACTATCAGCGATAATTTCCAATAAAAAAATCTAAAAAAAATTCCACTCTCACCCATATATCAACAAATTTTAATCAAATTAAATCATCAACTTTAACATCTCAATTTTCGTTTCAGCTAATTCACAAAATAATATTAAATATGAGAGTGTGCGCGTGAGGATAAAATAGAAATGGAGCGCTGGAAAATATTTTCAGAATTGTTGAAGCCACGCGATAAAGCCGAAAATCACTGTGACGCAATATTCAAGTGACGCTCGCACATGATTGGACTGTGTGTCATAAAAAGGGTGTTTCTATAGTGGTGAATTCAGTACTGATGCGCACTACATCACAATGTGGGTGATGCCTTTTAATTTTTCTCACTGCACAAATAACAGCTCAAAAATAATTTAATTAATTTAACTGAATCGTTGCAAATATCACATAGTGAAATTACACTTGTACTATTCAAATAATAATTTAATGTCAATTCATTGAAGATTATTCAGAGATGAATCTCTAAAATTTTTCAATGATGTTTGTAAACAATTTTTACCACACACGTTTTCAGTCACATCTTATGAAATTCTTTTTGTCTTCATTTTTATATTAGGGATGTTAATGTTGAATAAAATATAATTGTAATTTAAAATGAATGTGAAATTGTGTGACGCTATTTGAAAATGAGAATAAACACAACAATCATTGATAGATTGATAAATGTGAAAATTATTTGTGATGCGGTAAAACAACGAATGCGAAGCGCACGTTACAAATGCTGAACTGGTGAAACTGCAAACGTTTGAGGCGTGCTACACCGGTGTCGCAGCATTTACACACACGTACACATTTACAGATTCATATTTACTATCACCACGAGGTCCCATCTTGTGCGCAGGTACGTCAAACATATATTGAAACCCCGCGGATAATTTTTGTTGTTACGCCACGATTTGGTGAGTGTTGGAACTATAATTGTGGGATTATTCGTTTGATCGATAAAAAAGATGTGTGAGTGCAGTTATATACTGAAAGTGTATTGATTTTTTTTATTTCTTACCAATGGCTACTTTGAATATACGAAAACTATTTGAATTAATTCGCTTTTGTTCGAGAACAATATAATCATTGATTTGTTATATCGCAATGCGATATCACAATTTCGAGAGTCAACTTGAAATATGTCGAATTTAGTCGTATTGAAGAATGCTCAAGTGGTGATAATATCTAATGGATATCAATTATTTTTTTATAATTCACTCACTTTATTGCTAAAAGAAATTTGAATATTTTAATAGATAAAATTCTTGCTATTCAGATGAATTTTTTTAACAAAGATTTTATGTAGAAAAATGTAATTGGAAATATTCTGAGATCAGTTTTTGTAAGTATCGAAATATATCGATGTTCTTGATGACTCACGCAATGCGTTAAAGCGGAAATTTGGAACAACAAATAAGAAGACAATCATTGAAAAGAATAGAAAAACATTAATACTGATTGTACCTGGTGAGATTTGTAATTTTATAATTGATTGATCGATAAAATCTATCAGAACATACAAGAAACATAAGAAGCCACACTTCTTCATTTTATATCCTCTTGGAACTCAGATTATTGCAGCATTTTTAGTGATCTGACATCTTTCAAATTTTATTAAACTTCGAATTTTCTATTTCAAAGATATTTTTATCGTCAACACCTTCCTTAGAAATTATTGTGCAAATCAATCTTTGGTGATTCAAACTTTACTAAAGAGTGAAATTTAACTATCAAATATGTTGTGATATGAAATTTGCGTTCATTACGATTTCAATTGATGAACATTTTCGTAGAATAAATTAAATAACGTTTTTCCCACCTTTCCATATTAACAAGACAACTTATAGTAAAAAAAAATATATATATGCTTGGCACGATTTAAGTCAATCAAATTGACAGCTGTTTCTTTCATTATCGAAAAGCATATCGATGTTATTGTACTAATTTTAATAATTCAAACAATTTAGTTTACTCACCCTGTGATACTGATTGAGCCTGCTGTTGAGCGGCTGCTTTCTGTGATAAAAAATAATAGAAAATATGAATGAACAAACTGATGACATATAAAATTGATCAATTATGTAAATAAATATTTTATGATATGTTTGATGTAAACAATTTACATTTTGTAATATCAGTCGTATACCAGATGTTTCCAAACTCTTCGAGTCCAACGATCTACTTCGTGGTTTTGCACCAAAATATTCATCCTTCTTCCCACTTTTCATCCAACGAAAATATGACGACATTGTTCAAATTATCAAATATTACTTCTACACAATTATTATTAATCCTCTTTTAATTATAAAACGAACGTCACAAACGAACACAATACCAAATGGCAAATTAAAATCACTTGGATGGTTTAAATTGTTTCGTTATCTTCAAGGTTTGATATAATCCAATATTTAGCTACATGATAAAAATTTTTATTCAATCCCCGGAAGGAATTTCGAAAGCATCATGTGTAAGCAGTTATTATCAGAAGCAAGGTCATGCGTGTCGACGAACATTTAATGAAGCCAAATATATAAACAAATGTGAGCAATGAGGTGTTCATTTCCAGTTGAATTAATAACGAGAAAAACAATCCAATTTCAATGAGAGCCAATAAATTAACTTATTTTATACGGTAAAAGTTGGAAAGTCAATACCGATAATAACAAATGTGCTTCAATAATCTCATGCCCTATCCCTATTTAATCTCGTCTCTCATAGAAAGAAATAGCAACGCTTATGATAACTATCCAATTGAAATTTGATGAAATAAATTATGATTAGAATCAACATTTAGATGATAAATTAATTATCGAGTGAGAGTATGATCATTTTATTCATCTCTTGAGAATTATTGAACAATTCTCAGAGGCATATTATGCATTATGAATTTACAATATATGTGTAACCTCAAGTGACACCTGATCTCTAGCGAGGTTACGCATAACAAAAAAATAAGAAATGGAAAAAAATAAACAGCAAGAAGAAAAACAAGGAATGAACAATGGTGGATAGAGTGCGCTCTAAATCCATGAGAAAAATCATTCAGAATATCAATGACAACTATTTATATTGTTTATTTTTTTTTTCAACTATCATTATAGCTCATGAATATGAAAAGAATGTAACGAATGAACGAATTATCAATATGATTCATCTTTTGAAATTGAAAATCGAAAAAACAAAAGATGAAGTGAGAGAAAACTCCATGTGCATCAAGTGCGAGTATTCATAATCCCTATCACATTTGCAAAAGCGATTATATTGTTATAATTTAAGGATTGTGATATAACTTTACACACGCGATAGTTTCATATGCACTTTGTCGGGAGGAAACATTTGCGCGCAAGGTCACGTAACATTACTGTTCAACGAATTATTCTTTTTGTAATCGTTTTTTTTTCTGTTATTCCCCCTGACTGTGAATCAAATTACATGATACCAATTCGGAATTACATTTTTTCATGTGCATTACACATCGGTTAACATTGTTCAATACAAATCAGCATTCGCAATCATCACTCCGATATTCCAATTGTAAATACACTATCAACATGAATATACATTTACGGGTAGTACTACAGAGGAAGTGAAATAAAAAAAAAATACGCGTGAGGTGTTGGACTGAAAAAACATTAAGATCGCGCCACGTCGAGTCACTGAGTGAAAAACATGTGAGCCGGCAGCATTACTTGTCTCCCACTCGCACTAACCAAACCATTCGATATAACACACGTCACTCTATTCTACCGACTATTAATTAATCTTTGACACCTTTCTGCATACCTACTAAGTACAGTGAGTCTCGAGACTGTTTAACACCTGACAATTGATGAATTTATTCAGTAAATCGTAAACAAAAATATGTTCCATCCAAATTTCGTATTTTTTACGAATGTATGAAGAAGAAAAAATCCATCATGCGAATTTTTCTTATTCTTTCATCGACCATATGAGATGAGAGGCACATTTTTTTCGTAAGCCAATTTTAAAGTTAAAATGCAGGCGCGTCAATTGCATATGACCGTATAAAAAATGCATGGAATTAATACTGTACAGTATCTCAATGATTTTCAATCGTTTTACTAATTCCGATTGGCACATTTATGTTAGAGCTGTAACACAACAGAGAAGTGAGAGCAAATACAATGAATTCTGTAGCCTAATAGCCACAAGCAGATACATATTATTTTAAACGACATGAAGCACAAGTCTGGGTGTATAGACACAAGAGATGCTAATTCGTCTGCATGTTATATTGAACAACACTACTTGATACTGATTCGACGAGCACATGATAAACCCGATAATCTGAAAGCCGATTTCTTGCTGAATAATTTCGCCACTCAACCGACAATACATTGGTATATTTCAATTAAATGTTGCTTAGTTAAACGATATTAAAATTGTTACTGAACATGTTTTCGTGTTCTGATATATTGAACCATCAAAACCTTTCAAAGTAGACGAAATCTTCACTACCTATAATTCTTACAGATATTTAATTGTATATCTATCGTTATTTATCATTGATCGGTTCATTTTTAACGAATTCTGAACCGTAAAAATGTTTCGTGAAACTCAAAGAGAAAAACTCTTGTGATAATACTGATAATTCTCACTATCGTGAACTGGTTTACCAGCTTTACCAGCGATTGATAACAAAATAGACGATGATTGTGATGATGATGACGATGATGATAACGAGATGAAAATAGAATGCACAATGATATTATATCTTTGCCGTAGACAAAAATATACAACTCACCGCTTTTCGTTTTTCATCTGAAGTAGCCGCACTAGAGCTACGATTCCTAATGAGATCCATAACTTTGCTAACAGGATTTCGGCTACATTCAGAACCAGTTCGCGATCGACCACGCTCTTTGTTTTCTTTACTACTTTTGTGCGAGTCCTTTTCAACATGAACGTCAGTTGATGAACTCGCATGTGAAGTACTTCCTAAGCCGAGAGAATTCTGCAAAGGGCAAATATTTCGATTACAATTTTTCTATAAATCTAATTCAAATAATTCAATATACTCCAATTTTGTATGAAATACCTGCATTGCATTCCTCATATTGGCAATAATACTGGGCTTTTTTGTTTTACTAGCATCAGACAGGCTTCTCGAACGAAACGCATCAAGCACATTTTTTCTCGTTGGACTCGTTGTAGTATCATCGCTACGTCGACGTTCAACACTATTACTACGACTATTACTTCGACTATTTGAGCTCGATCGTGTACCAGATACTTTTTTATTAGTTGCTTTCATTGAACTGGATGAACTTGACGATGTCGCACCAGCAAAATCCATTTGTTGTGGTAATGGCGTTGATTTACCCGAACTCGGAGCGCTGCTTGTTGTTGGTTTTCTGATTGGTTTTGAATGCGAGCCCCAAGTACCTAAAAATTTGATAAGATAAATCATTGTGATTATCAAGATATTACACCTGGATATATATTGATTGGATGTTAAATTTTTTTCCTCCTATTTCATGGTATCACTTACCAGCACGTGGTCTTGTCTCTGGTTCGTCATTTTTATGGCTTGAATTCTCGGCATCTTCAGCAACAATCAGTGGCAGTGGTTGGGATCCAAGTTCCTGTAATTATAATGTCATTATAATATCATAATACTGAATTTTATTAACTTATGTGTTAAAAAGAGATGTTCTACAACTCTTCATCAAGACATTAAGAATTAAGTCATTGTCAATTTTTCGAGCTGATATACACGAGATGTGACTAGATGTAAAAATTGGAAATTCTTATCCAGCTATCATAATATAGAATAACAGAAAACGTGATTTGGCGTTGTAATTCTTCAGGATAATATTATGAAAAAATAGAAGATAAACAAAAACGACAATGTAGATAAGATCACAAGTTCATATGTTACTACATGTGAATCTTTATTAGTCGAACGAAACGTTAAATGATGGAAAGAAATATATTCTTGGCTAATATTTGCCTCAAAGAATTTCTATCAACGCTGTTTCATATTTCACTGTAGAACATATTTTTTAGTTTTTTTTTTCTAATGTAAAATTCCTATTATTTATCATCCATGTTCACACACTGTTTTCATCATAATTACTCAACATTATATAAACGCCATCGCGAAGTTTATTTTTCTTGTTTTCTTTCCATTTCTCATTGCATAAATTTGCAAAGCAGAAATATAATGAATCTAAATATTTATATTGCTTTCTACAGTACGCGAGAACTATTATCATTTCCCATTTATTTTTTGATTTTCAAATTCATATCACATACTCTTCTATTTGTTTCACATCCATATTCATCAAAAACAATAACCGTAATTCCATGAAAACTTTTCAAAATATTGGATGCACCAACAATCATATTCAATTCCACGATACGAACAATAATATTATTACTAAAATATTTTTTTCAACGACATTATTAAATTCTAATGTGCACTCGAGTGGCAAACGTTTGAGTGCCAGAGATTTATGCCCTCAGGTTGAGTCATGAGTAAACTTGGATGGATGCTTAATCAAACTAAAACCGAGTGAAGAGAATCCTTAGTAAGTGTAGTTACAGTTCACTGAATTCCTTTGTCTTTTATTTCTTGTTGACAAGAATAATCATATCCGTTATGAATAGATTCCAATTTATGTGACATAAACCCATATAATCATCAATTGGATTTCAATGATCTGTTAAAACATGTATGAAAATTTTTTTCATTCATATGTCATAAATCAAATTTGTTACATTTTTATTGAGATCTGAAGTTGAGAACCTATGACATCTCAGTCAGCACATGAGAAACAAGAAAGAAAACAAATTCAAATCAATAAGAGTATTTATAACCACAATGACAATACGTGTTATGCACCTTTGGAAGATACTAAATTATTTTTGAAATTTTGTAGTATATCAACGTAAATTTAGGTTCAAAGTTATTTATCATTATTGAATACTATCCAGAATACAATGCGTTATATATTCTGTAATCATCAATAATATTACTATTATAATCATCTAAATTGTCTGTTTTTCTCATTTCGCCGATGACTATTTCGAATTATTTCAAACAGGCCAACTGTATGGTTCTCTTTTGATTGGCGACGAATTCAATCCGAATTTTATTCATAGCGATTATCAATTCGTGTTATACTATATGTTATATTAACAAGTGTATATATAGCACAAATATATAATTCAGTTGAAAGAATTCTTGAAAGATAATTATAATTATAATCGTTGGATTATTCGAGAGATTTTCAGGTTTTCCCATCGAAAGATATCATGAATAGTAACTGAATTGATTCTCGTTTAGAAAATGATGATTAATTTTTGCAGATAAAATTATAATTATGAACGAATTATTCTTGATTGTTTTTTAATAAACTAACCCTGTAAGTTCCATATAATCGATAAGGTTCTTTATATGGTGTTAATGAATATTTTCGTGATGGACGAATATCATTATCCATCGTGTCACACTCATCAATCGGTGGCAATAACATTGTTGAACGAATTGGTGCAGCTTGCGTGGGAGTGAACATTTCGACGTCAATGAAGAATAAAATAAAATGATAAAATTAAAAATTCAACGTCCACAAACACACTTCAAATTTTTGCTATACACATAAAAGCGGGGCGAGCGTTTGAGTCGACGCTACAACGTGAACTGACAATATCCAGGATCCATTACCATTAATATAAAATATACCTTTGCTAACAATAATATCTTTACTCAGTGTTTCATTAGATTGATTTCATTGATATCAATGCGTGTTTATACTATTCAAACGAATTAAATTCGAGTAGTGAATGTCAATTATATCAAAATATTTAGTCAACTTTGAATGAAAGATAACAGTCCTATTACTCAAACTCATAACATCTATTATCACCACAGATGAGGGGAACAATATTATACGAAATACTTTTATAATTATATTTTACATGTTTACAAGAAGAGAGAAGAGAGATGTACCAAGAATCAATAAAATCGTAAATTCCAAGAATAAATGATGTGAAAGCTATTACAAATCATTGAGACGATGGATATTGATAAGAATGCAATACCTAACATGATAAAGCTATTTTAATATGGTAAAAATGTTTCTCATTGCTATGAGTCACAATTAAATTTATATTGAAAAATACTGATAAAAGTCGTGTCAGCTCTTAATACAATTCGAATTATCAAGTGAAGATTGGTGTTAGAAGTTTCCACCAGACTGCACCACAACTACCTCTTTAAACAAATATAATTCTACCTTATATAAATAAACCCATTATAAACTTTTACCAACAATCGAAATGAATCGAATTTCCTTCACTTATCGTTGGACATAAAATATTGATTTATTCATAGGGAGATTATCACTGCAACAATTATCTCCATCAGTGATATCTGTTAGTAGATAACTACTTTATCGAACTTCATACTTGATTTCTCATTTCATTTTGCACGAACATTACCTCATAGCAATGTGTTAAAGAGCGAACTAACAATTTCCCTTAGAGATAGCTATACATGTATGCAATAAATAAAAATTTACATAATGATCGTTTCAATTAATCTCAATTAACTACAAGTCCCATGTGAAATGTAAATAGACTACTGGTCACTATTACGTGAAAAGGTTTCTTTATACATGCATATGTATTTATCAACATATAAAAATTCCCAACGGAAAATATGCTCAGTAAAACCTGATTTTCACTGATAATCATATTTCACAACTGTTCTATCAAACAATTTGATTGTTGATCGTCCAAACAAGTTTGTTAAAAACAAATGTACGGATTTCAATTAAACATCACGTTATCGAGGCGATGGATCAATATTAATATTGATATATGAGCTGGAGTTTGCTTTTTTGAGATTTTTTTATAGATTCGGAATGACAGAAAAATTGACGATGAAAACGGAAGTAGATGAATTGCAAAACTCTGAAAGTCAATATCAGTTAACGAGCAGCTATCTATCTTTTTCTTTCTATTTTTGCTTGCATCTCTGGGCGCTTGACGACAAAACGTGACACGAGGAAATCAAAGCTCACGTGCCTTGCAAATCTATTTATTTTTTTCTTTTCACGATCCAATCAAGCTTATATCTCTGACATTACATATGCAACACTCGTTTAGTCATCCATGACACAGAATAATTCTACAAATAATTATACAATACTGGGCATGAAGGCCACACCTTAATCTATATGTATATTTCCGTTGTACTTATGTATAATTAAATCGTGTATTATAAAGCTTATTCATTTCGTAGCGACTTTTCGTGCTCATCTTTAGAATCATTGACGATATAAAGTCTATATAGTTTATAAAAATTAATGAGTAACAATTATTGCTTGCGTATGAGGAAAACTAGGTATTTTTCTTCATAAATTATTGCTCAGATATGTAAAAATTTGAGGATATTATTGCGTTCTGTCTTTATATAAAAGTAAATGAGGAAAGAAATGAAAGAAAATTAGAAAAACAAAATTCGCTGAGCACTTGGAGAATTTCATGCGTCATGACGATTGTTCCAACATCTCATGGAAAATACCCGAATTATATTTTTGTCACTGCAATAATTTTCGTGGCTGTATGACTTTGTATGTCAACCGACCGACAATTCAGTTACGAGTGATATTTTTTTTTATCTGTACAAAGACCGAGCATAGCAATTAGTCAATTGGTATAATTGAATATAACTACAAGTCGGTTGGTGGTTGATTACGAGATGTATTTGAGGAATCGACGCTCAGTCTTTTTTTCCTCGCCCATTTTATCCGACTATATTCACCATATACAATATCCCTCTATTTCACTATTAATACTCAATAGTTTGGTTCTATTTTATTACTTTTATCATAATAACTCGCACATTTAAATTGCCTGAGTCAAATCTATTTTCACGCTGACACTCAAACTATTCTCTCGAACGTTAAATATTTATATGTATGTAATTTTATTAACCGTGAAAGCGACTGTGGCAAAAGAGCGTGACATTTTTTCCAGTGACTAATGTCAGCTATTAGTATTCATACGTGAGTACAACAAAGAGAGCATTTTTTTATCATTCAAGAATATTATAACAAACATACTAGTAATTATTGAATGAATTTAATAGCTCTCGTTAAATTGTTCAGAAATAATGAAATTAAAAAAAAAAATGTAACAAATATTCTTACCCGACGTTTCCTCTCCTGAACGAAGTCCACTCTTCGTACCCAGATTTCTTCAGTAGAGTCGTAATCCAAAGTGCTCGAGCTACTCGCTTGACTCTTCATTTCAATGAGACTCGAGTCAAAGAAACGTTTGTCTAAATGTGGACTTGGCAATGGACTCGTACGTGAAAATACCATACTGCTTGAATAGCTTGGTGGATCAGTCGCTGGAAAAGTCATTCCTGAACCAGCAGTATGACGTCGTCTTAATGGAGGTTTACTAGCCGTTGGGGATGTAACAGTTGTTGTGGTAAATCTTGAACCTGTTGATGCTGTTGGTGGTGGTCTGGATTCCGAAACACTTGATGTTGCATTTGATTTTTGATCAATTTTTTCGGAACTTGATTTCTCAGAGGAGGACGGACTAGATGCTTTTGATGGCAAACTCTCAGATTTATCTTGGGATTCTTGGGATGTTACAGTTTTCCCATTAGTAATACTAGTCTTTTCACCTGACGCCTCATTAGTTTTACCTGAAAGTATATAAATAACCATATTAATGAAATTCATTTTAGCAGAACGAATGCACTATATTTTTACATGAATTTTTATTATTACAACTGTTGAAAAAAAAGAGAAGAAATGCAGATGAAAAAATTCTACAAGTATATTTGAAGTGATGACATCAAAGTGCTATGATCAATAACAAGTTCGTATAAAGGGAATGCAAAAGCCCACAATTGATTATCGGAAATGTGTTCAATTCACCAACTCGGATTGAACTTCAAAGTTTCTCTTTGGTCATACTGTCACAATAGTCTTGTGCTAACTAATAAGGCAGCCAAATTCATGCACCGCTGACTATGATGGGCCTGAGATAATTGAGTGTGCGAATAAAATGATGAAAAAATAATAGGATAGCATTGAAACCTGATATTGACTAAAGTATTCTAGAATTATTCCTCACGCCTGGGAGCACAAGTAAATGTGCTGGTACTGATATCCTAATTCATGGTGATATAAACTTTACTCTATCCGAATGTATTTTTATTTTTTATTCTGATAAAAAATAGTCATTAACAATTCAATTAAAGAGACAATGAACAATTATAGTCAGCGGTAAAATTGGTGAAAACTGACGGAAACTTTAAGCCTTGTTGAATTTTATTTGATAATAAAACTTGATAATTATAGCAACCACTTGGATTTTCATTCTCTCGTAATAGACTAACCATTACCGCATGCGTTCAAGTCGCGTACATTATGAGACTCGTTTGTCAACGTGATGCAAATGGAGGATTGAGTGAATATACCATGTGAAGCTGAGATAAAACAAATGAGTTTGTTCAGTCAAATTGAAAGCACTCTCACAAATGATGCAGAAGTAAATGGTTGATGGTCATGTTATATTTTTTTGTTTATGTTTTTTGTAATGTAAAATTATGAATTCTGAGGCTATCACTATTAAATTATAACAACTATTTCTATCTGTATCCTTATAAGCATCGAATTACATGAATTACTTTTCATTGAATGATAATTATTAACATAGGAATGTTTCATTTAGTTAATTCAATTGAGCACATTCCGTCCACCCAATAAATATGACGCTACAATAAAACTAACATAACAATATAATATTATTTGAATCATCTGAAAAAAACCTACCATCTTCAGTCTCATATTCATCCTCTTCCCTACATTCTGAAAGTCTCCTGCCCCATGGATAAGGACTGTGAGTTTGATTTCTAGATGGCAAACGATTTACATGTGACAAGAAATAATGATGAAAGAAACTGTCAACACCATCAGACTCTTCGCCGGAGTATTGAAGCATATCTTTGAGCGCAGCCAATGATGTAATGGTGTTATAATTAATAGTTGATACCAGATCATCATCGATGTCACTGTCATCAGTGGTATCATCATTTTTAGCTGGTTCATCATTTTTTTCCTGTGATTCTTTGGGTAATGATGATGATGATGATGACAGTTGGGGTAATGACGGTGGTTCTTCATGTTTGGTAGATGGCTCGGTCTTCTCTTCAGAAGTGGTTTCAGACTCATCATCCGAGGTAGATATGGAAGTTGTTGATGATGAATCTTCACGTTTATCTTTATCTTTACTCTCTTGTTCTTCATCAGATCCTTTGAGCTCATCTTTATTCTCTTCTTCTGATGACATTGTGTGTAAATTATTTGTTGATTTATTGACGTTATTTATGTTATCCACGTTCTCATCTTTTTTATGTTCTTTGTTGGAGTCCTGCCCCAACATTTTGACCTTCCTATTGTCACAGTCATCGATATTACTTGCTCTCTCATTTCCAGCACTTTCCATCTATGAATCTATAATCAAAAAAATTAGAAAATTAATTTATTGTAAAAAAACACTCGACATATGTTGATATTTATTAACAATCATTCTTGTTCCGGATGGAAATGAATAATATTGTAGTATATTATTCGATGCGTGATTGTATGCATGAATGTATTTAGAAAAAAGCGTATAAGACTTCGTAGGCATATAAAAAATGGTAACAACACGTGGCGTGAAGAGTGTGATTATTATTATGGCGCATTGCGGTAAGAGCACCCTCTATTTCTACGACCATCAAGGGCTTTCGTCTGGGCACACACTCTGAACAAAAGTATGTCTCATCCACATTATTCATAGTAAAAAAGAAGTATGGGAATTTTCCACATGGAAGAATGTGCAGCTTTCAAATGAAACATTTGTCAATAAAAAATTATATTTCTCTCGGCGATTAAGTATTTTTCAATTTAAATTAATTGTAAATCAATTTATAATTTATCAATAAAAATTATGCTCAAACTCTCCAATTTTCATAAACATTGAACGAGTCTTCAACGAAAAAATCACAAAATTCTTTACACATTTCAATATTTTTTTTTTCCATCAAATTCTCTTCAGTTGAAACTAAAATATTCTATCAGAATATCAATCAATTTTCAATTCAATTTCATCAAAAATTTATTCATGAGCAATTATTTCACCAACTTTAGGCCGATTCTAAAAGATAAATAGAAGAAAAAAATTTGAATCTCAATAGAATTCACAGTTTATAAAATTGAAGAGTTGAAAACACTCGAGTGAAATCAGCCGTCGGAAATGTCAAATACCACAATGAAATTGAATTTGTGCACTTGGCGGTTAAGGTGTTAATAATCCAATAAGGAAAAAGTCCAAAAGAGAATAGTAACCAATATAAAACATTTGTTGTTTATATATCAATATAAATATATATATACATTCAATGCAAGATAAGATGAACGAGTAAAGTGAGATTGTGATAGAGTGAGAAGTAGACTAGACTACGACTTGGCCTCGAGCCAATATCGCCAGTAAGAAGTTGTTTACCGCGTGCTCGAGTGACGTGCAGTGAAGAACTTGGGAACGTGGTTGTGTTATTTGTATCGTGCAAGGAAAATTAAATGAAAAAAAAAGCCACAATCAATCAATCTATTGATTAAATCGAATGTAAATTATGTTATGTTTATAACAATCAAATGCATCGATGATTGATGTTATTCAAAAATTACACAGTTGCCATTTTATTATGATGAATAAATTCTTTTTGATATGAGGATGCAGTGACGTGCAATTCCTATTTCCTATGAAACGAGTAAATAGAAAAATTTCCGCTTCAACATAATCAATTCAGAGATATGAATGAATCATAAATCCTTGGTGGTCTATTGCGATTATATTATTGTGAGGGATCAACATAGAAGAAAATTTAGACGAGGTCAATGAACTTGTGTTTTGTTTCAATGGAAGAGATTGATTTCATGTCAGCATAAACAACATTTTATTTATGTGTTATCAAAACAAAATGTTGCCAGTTCATGACACTGAATAAATTGTAGTAAAAATACTGAAGGACAAGTATGTCAAAAAAAAAAAAAAAGGAACGAACTGATATGAGAAATGATTGAATTTTCTGATTTATATTTTATTCAGCAATCTAACTTATTTTATTATTTTTTTCATTAATTTCTTTCCTTTTTTTTTTAGGTTTCACTCAGTTTGTCTTTATTACAGTCATACAGTCGATGCAGCATTTCAGTCAACACTTCCGCAGTGTGCGCACGCATTTGCTCGCGTGCGGCGAATGGTATAATTCACGATGACGACATCAGACACGCGATATCGACTTGTATGTGTTTATATATCTACACGTATAGTGAGAAAAAGACGATGTGTAAAAGCGTTTCATGCTGAAATTTACTTCTACGAGACAGAACATTCTCAAATGGTTTGTTCCAATTTATATGAATATTTCTTATCGCTCATTTATGATAAAATGCCTTCGTTTGTAATTTTACGTTGCATATAATTGTGAATTTCTACAATTCCTTAATAATAAGAAACAGATCAATATTTTTGTTTGCTCTGTTTAAACGATGCATTTCATGTTTAAATTGAAAACCTTTTCATTTTAACTATAAAATCATAGAAAAGTTCATTCACCATAAGTAAATTGGAAGAGTAGAACTTATAGAACAGAAAGATTCAACGATGGAAATTATTAAATTTCATACAATTTAATAATGTAAGGATAAACGTTCGTTTGCTGTTTTTTTCTCCTTTTCAATTTCATGAAAATTTGGACAATATCACAGACCAAATTTCTCACGCATGGGACTGTATTTATATATATTTTTTGTATCCTTCCACGAAACAACAAAATTATTCTCAGTTGATAATAATTGAGAGATTGCGAAACAAAAAGAATAAATTTAATAAAAAAAATGTGCATTATTAATATTTATTATCCTTTATGAAGTCTATTAAATTTTTCTTCAAACGTATAATTACATCTTTTACCTCATCAAGTTTTCAATTTCCATAAATTTAATTATCATCAGTTTTTAAAGAAGAAAAAAGTGTCGAATCAAATATGAAAGAGAAGAAAATTGAATGAAAAAAGAATTCTCTAGAGAATTAATTAAATGGTATGAGAGAAAATGCGGAAAGCAGATGGAGACTAAAATATATATATATATAAATTTGTTTTATAGTTGTCAAGTTGGATAGGATCATTCGAGTCAACCGCTAGAGAGACCTCGGCCACGATCACGCGACAGTTGTGTGAGCACGTGCTCGGTGTTATAATGTGACGTCGATGATGCGCGTCCACGGGATTCCATACTCGTCATGTGAATCAAGAAATTGCAGTGAGGCCATTTGAGTCGACATGACGACCTCAAAGATATATAAAAGAGCGAATAAAAAATATTGAAAGAGATTCTTCATATTCACAAAGTTGTTGAACGTTTCATCGTTGATATATCTACGATTTTGTTACAATTTTTTTCAATCTTTTATAATATTTCATGTGGAATATTCATTCAAACACTTGAGGATTAAGAAAAGTTGGTGAAATAAAAAAGATGAATAAAATAATATTTTGTCAATAAACTCAAGCAGATTATTTGTATACTCAAGAATTATTTATATTTGCAGAGGAGAAAAAATGAATGATTGAAATAAAGTTGATGGAAAAAAAAAACCCTCTAGTGAAATAAAAAGAAATATAAATATTGTTAATAAAAAATAGGATAAGAATTGAAATAAAACACTCGAAATGATATTTCAGTCAACAAATAGAACAAAAGAGAAAAAAAAGAATACCCCATGCAAAATACTCATACAAACAATAATAATTATTAAAAATTGTAACGTAAAAAAATTTTTCAATAATTATCAAAGTAAAATAAGTGAATATGACATTTTTCAAAATAATGATTAATCACATTTTTACAAAGTTTCATATCCGTTCGATTCTTTTGGCATTCGTCCCGAAATGAATGACAAATTTTACTATTTTACAAAATGTAATTTTTCCTCATAAACAATAATATAATAACTCTTCACTACAACTGTGTTGTTATTGAGATAACTCAGCATAAAATGGATTCTCTTTCACAAATAGAAATAGAAAAAAATTGATAATATTTCACAAGTACAGTAAAACTTCTTCTTTTTACGACCTCACGAATTTTCCCATTGTAACTGATTTTGTTTAAACCATTGTTTAAAAAGAAAATCAATTAGAATTAGTGATAGAATAGTTTGATAATAATAAATCCCTATTCAGTAACTTTCACTAATTTGATAATAAACAAAAGAATAAAATTCAGTACATCCTAAATATTTTTACTATCCCTCACGATCTTACATAGGTCCCAAAAAATCATATCAAAATGTTTAATTCACTGTACTAAACAAATCTTTTGAATTCATAAATGACATTGTCATATGATATGAAAAAAATGTTAATAGTTAATAATGACTGATGATAAACGTGTGAAAAATTTATGAATTACAGTTATACCATTTAAATTTGTAAATTAAATTTGATGCAAAAGTATGATTTCATCTGTTGGCACGGTCGTTGCGGTGACACCTTGTGCACCACCGGCTCATTTACTACATGATAAAACGCCAAGTTTTGCGCAATTTATACTCTTCGTGAAAATCCTCTCGGTTTGTCATTGTACACCTGCAAGAATAAACATCTGATGGGGGCGGTGTAAAAATATAAATATACTCTATATAACAATTCTAAACATATGAACAAAATGTTCACACTCCTAAAATTAGATTCATGTCATTCCAATCTAATTGACAACTATTTGGCTTTACAAAATAATTAAATAATATTATTAAAACGACATCTTTTTTGTATACTGACTAATTTAAATATAATAATAATTCGCATTGACATTACAAACTATATGATGATGATTCAAATATTTAATGTATCAATGACGAATGTCCTTGATGAAGTTTGCCAAGACTTATTGGTGTTTTTTTTCATTATTTCCTCACTACCACCATCATCATCATCACGTCACACAGCCATTAAAGGTATGCATATACGTGACAGTAATAAAAAAAATATATATATATGTGTATAGAGGAAGAAGAGAATAATAGAATAGAATGGAGACAACAAGCGTACTATAACAAAGACGTTTGGCGACTCTGTCGGTAATTCCTGTCGCCGCGATGTCTGGCAAAGCTTTTCTGCGGTGAGATGGGGGCGTATATATTTATCTCTTTTCTGTTCATTCGTAATACTATATATCTCTCACTTGTGACAACAACGAAGATGTCCTCATTCAAGCAACTATTATTCATTTTGATGCTGAACGTGTTGCAGCCAAATAGACATGGCACCTTCACACACAAACATTCACATGCCCTCGACCTCATTTTAATATCACTACGCCTGTTAAAGTTACTTTTGTGTAAATATACTTTGCATTCTTTTTCATTTACGAAAAAGCAGAAAAGCCGAAGTAGAAGACAAAAAGGTTTGTAATAAATCTTTTGTAGATTTTGTAGAAAGAAAAAAATTTTTTTTCATGTCTTTGTTAATGTTTTGCCAAAAACTTTTTTGAACGTTTTTTCATATCGTCGCAATTTGGTTTTTATTTGAAAGAAATTGGGTAAAGTAATTTTTCATGAATTCTTTTCTGGTATAGAAAATGTTTTGATGATTTTGTTTTAAACACTTTTTGATTTGATTATGAATAATCAAAGATGAAATAATAAACATGGGTTACTGTTATAACTTTTATTTTTAATGTAAAAATGTATATGTTTCTATGTTTATATAGAATTTAACACGCTGTCTCTCACGAGTCCAAGTGACTTTGGCACGAGGCTATAACATGAAATTTTAGTCAATCGAGTGTGCGAGTTACGTGAACGAATCTTCAATAGTCCCAAGGGGATAAGGGAGAGTTGTTGTTATTATATACACATGACAAACATGCGTGCGATAGTTTGTTGTGAGAACTCTATTATTTATTGTTTAATCCGGAATAATTTTAACTTCAAATTTCAGTCTAAGATAACAGGCAGAAAACTTTTCCTTTTTTTTATATTTTGGAAATTTATTTCTACGAATTATTCTGCTGGCTTTTACTTTTGAATATAAAAGAAATTGTAGCAATTTTAGTAGAGTAGGTCGACTAATTTTTATGACTATCAAATTAGGGCGTTTGTTTAAAGTGGCTCTTTTATTTATTGGTGCTAATTCATGATGAACTTTGGTGAGATTTCATGTCGTTTATAATTTATATTTTACATAGCCAATTTTTTCATAATTCACAGAATTTCCTCCACATTCTAAATTATATCTGAATTTATCTAAAAATGTGTTTGGTCATCATAGACATTTTATCATCCCATGAAATGTTATGAATTTTCTCATCAATACTTTCAAATAAATAATTACTGTGCCCATTATGAAATTCTATCTATTTTTTTTTCCCCATCACTATTCCACTTCAAAGTCTGTCATATTCAACAAAAGAAATTCCCGATAATACAATATTGATTGACGTTTTTTTTTCCCATATCAAAAAATTCCTAACACTATCTCAAAGATATAACCTGAAATTTCCCTAAAATTAATGTAAATAATAAAGATAAATAATTTATCATCATACAGTGATTATTCCATCGATTCGAGAATTAACATACACTCACAATGGAACTTTAGAACAAAAGCATAAACAATGAAAATTAAAATTATTAAAAGTGCATTTGCAAGGCTATGCTCGAGAAAAATGGCTGGATCAATCAATATATACTTTCTCCTTCATTATGTCCATCATTACATACTCACTGAATGAAGATGAATTTTTTGTGATAGATACCATTCATTGTCATGAGAATTATTCAAGAGCTACATTCAAATTGATGGATCAAATTATAATTTGAATTACCTGTCGATATTGAATTATGCTCAATACAATGGAATGCATCATTAGCAGATGTTACAACTTCATGGTTGCACACAGTACTATCACAAAGGCAAATTAGACACACCATGAATTTTCAATCATTCAATTGAATTATGTATTTTCACATTGTACAAACTCATCCTTCATTCTCATTTAACGAGTAATAATTCTATGAATTTATTGTAATAATTTTCATGGTACAAAAAATTTCGATTTTAATTCCAATGTATTCTCATTATTTTATATGTTGCTATTGTTCCATTGTTATTAAAAAAAAGAAAAAAAAAAAACAGAATGAAATTATTCTCATTGATTCAATTCAACAAACACATTTGATTTTATGATGTTTATCCTTTTTTCTTTCTTTGCATAAATGTGAGAAAAAAAAATGTCGAGTTAAATAGGTGATGTGAATATGAGAAACAGCTGTTCGAACATATGCAATCCGTGAGAAAGGTGTGTACGTATAAATGACCAGGTGGGTGACGTATATGTATGTATATGTGTGAATGAGGGTGGGTGTATTGCAAAACATGGACTGACAACTCTACAAAACTCCAACGTGATATCACAAATTAAAATATTCCAGTTTACCAAAGCAGACTAATATTTGCAAACGTAATTATTCATAGATCAATTTATTGATTAAATTTCTATTGTTATCAGTCATTATTTATCACAAAGAATTAATTATTTATTATGTATATAAATGAATTTTAATATTTCAAGTGTATTAGAGACTTCATCGATATTTGATGACATAAATTCTGTGGTGTGTCGTGTCACACATTGCAATATCCTTCTTTGGTTTCCGGTTGGTACAGTAATTACCAGTTGATGTATCGCTATTCGGATTGTGTAAATATGTATTAACACATACATATATATGTATTTATAATGGAATGTCATGGCAATATGTATCATCAATAAAATACTTTGCACTAAAAGAATTTGAATTCCACTGATTGGATACAAACAATTCTTTTGTTTATTTTATCTTCGTTTTATTTTCTCTTCAATTTATTTTATATCACGCAAAAGCGTTATCTTTTAAAACTGATCATTTGAGAGTGTGCAAAATTGCGCAATAAAATTTATAACAGCTGCAGTGTGTTAATAAGTAAAATACGAAGAAAAAAAAAAGTGTAAATCTATTCATTATCTTTTTTTTTCTACCGTATCAATAAAGAATCAGTTGATTTTTATTCAACCTTCTTTTTTTTTACTGTTCTAAATGATAATTTACATCTTTCATATGAGACATTTCACCAGAAAAATTAGTATTTTATATATTATATAATGTCATGTGTATGATTGATTGATATGTGTTTGTATTTTTCAATTCATACGCGACGGAGAATTATCATTTTGTTCTCGTTCAAAAATAATCGATTTATATATGACGTCATGCGAAGTATGATTTTCAACGTTTCAACTTTATCGTTTTCATCTCCATAAAATTTTCAATGATTAATTATACACATATAATTTATTGGTGCTTTGTAAAATTTATAGTTTTGCGAGACAAATATATCATCCAATATATATTGCAAGTTTTCAATTTTTTTTCTCTTTCATCGTATTACTACTGAAATAATGAATTCGTTTTTATAACTTTTTTTAAATTATCTTTGGAATTTTTCCAAAGATTGCACGAGATGAATAGAAAAAATTTGCTTTGTATTTTAACATTTCTTTGTATCCACTTTTGCCTTTGTTTTTCTCTTTGTTTTTTCCCACTTCACATTTCTCAGTGTGCTTAGATTATTATAATAAAGAATAAAATGTGTGATGAACAAATAACTATAGCAAAGAGACAAAATCAAAGATTTTATGTCAATACATTTATAGTTATTTAAATAAAAAATAAAAAATTGAGAGAAGTAGAAGTAAAACTAAAATATAAACACGAGAATAGATTAGTATACTTATAAGTTCACCTTGCTTTTATCCAGCTGCCTCTTCTCGGTAATATTCCACACTTGCAGAACCACCACTTTTTCGAATTATTTTCCTTTCACACGACGTATAATCGATTGTAATATTTCGATTAGGAAACAGCACTTTAACACAATGTTGCACTTTATCTAACCAATAGAGCAATAAATAATTTGATGGGCACATCTGTTATCGTTCATACGTAATTATCCATTTTTTGTTGTTGTTGCTTCTCTCACTGTGATAACATGTGGTTATATGTTTTACTCACGTTTCACATCAGTATTTTTCATATCAATGTTTTATTTTTGTCTTCGTTAAGACAAATAACTTTCTGATGTATAATTCACTTCTCTTCAATATGTGTATGTTACAAGATAAATAAAGTAGGTATATTTTCAATCGGACACAAGGCGGCACGCGCGAATCGATATAAATAAACCCAATTTACAAATGATGTCAAGAAAGAAAGAGAACTCAAAACAGCTTACTAACTGTTTAGTCTCGTGCAATTGTACAGCTTCAATTTGTCTGTGCATACACAATTCAATATGTAATGAAGATTAAAAAATATAAAAATGAAATATAAATATTCACAATGCACAATTTCTTTTTTTACATCACTATTTTCATTATATATATATGTATATATAGATGTATACATATGTATATATATTCGCACACTAAAAATTCATTCACAGATATAAAAACACAATGACTTATATCCCACTGAATAATAATCTCGTAGCACGTTTGATGATAATGAAAGAAAAAAAAATGAAAAATTAATTCATTTTATCCTCACAGTATCACATTGCTCGTAGATATTGTTATCAATTGATATTGGTGAAAATTTAAAGATAAAAATGTGGAAACAATAGAGAATGTTCACATGCGGATGTGATACAAATAAAAAACTGACTTTAAGCTGAAGGATAAATTCAAGAGGTGTTAACTGGCACGTGTGAATAAAAGCGAATTACAATTTTATGTAGAATAACAACACTCAAGTTCAACTATTTTTTTTTCTTTTTTAGCTGATTGCGTGATAACGTTACTGCGAATTTTCGTCTGAACTTTCTCTACTTTCACCCCGGCATACTAATTTTAATATTCCAAACTAGAATATGACATCACGTGATCTTGTTGTATCAATCACCACCCAAATAATACCATTTTAAAGTTATTAATAATTCCATGTGTTCTCAGCTAGAAATATTATTCAATACTATTTTTATTCCCAAATTTTTATTTTTCTCTTTTCCTTTTTTTTTTTCAGTTTATTCGCGCCGGGACCCACCACTTCCGCCTTCCTCACTCGTATGCCAGCCCTGTTGCCGCACCGGCGCGCAACACACTCACAAAATCTCTTCACCCCTCTGCCACGCGCGCGCACACAATTTTGATATTTACCTATATATATATGTGTAATATATATACATATGTATAAGTATATTTTTTTAATATAAGTATCAGTGAAGACACATGATAATGATGAAGTTGAGATTTGGTAGCCCAGGAAGAACCCGGCGTTTAAACTTCAGCCGCGCTTATGGTGCTGACAATCTTTGCATTAGAAAAACATTTTTCAACACTCAAAAATTGTCAAAGTGTTTTGATCACGGGACGATGGAGATTTCCCACAAAATTACAATCAATGAAACAAAAAAAAAGGAAAGATAAAATATTAAAACAATTCCTCATACAGATGTTTGTTATAAAATTAAAAATACTATTTATTAATTTTTGTCTTTCATCCCAGAAACTTCAGACATTCGCGTGTTCCAAAATTTTATTACTGTGGTATCACCTCTACACCGGTTGTTGCAGGGATATTTTTTTTTTTCTACGTTTGTGTGCGTATATTAAAGTTGAGCTAATCGATCAAGTTGAAAATGCCACATTGAATAAGACCGGTAAACGTAAATGTATATAATATATTGACACATGCTTACGTGTGCCCTGACAAGAGCCAACTATTTTACTCTTGTCGTTTCACAGCGAGTAAGAAATTTATTACGAAAGGCGAATCCACAATACACAGACAGGGTAAGAGAGAGAGTGAGAGAAGGTAAAAAGCGAGAGGTTTGTCTGTTTCTTTATTTTAATCATTGAGTCGCCACACACTGTGCACACATATTGAGACACACGCTAGGCGGAAACAGCTGACCGCGACGAGAGCGCGTCACTCGTATGTACAATAATCACTTTTCCTTTTTTTCCAGATGCGTGAACAAATTTTTTTATGAAATTAAATGCAGATTATGTGGGAAGAATTCTCACTGTATGGTGAAATACACACACAATTTTATCTATATGAGCAGTGATACATACAATTTAATAATCACACTTTGAATTTTATATTTTTTACCTTATTTGTTTTTTTTTTTGGACTTTTGTTTGTTTAATTTTTTTTCTGGAAGATGAAATAAGGAAAAAAATGTAGAAAAGAAATAGAGACACAGCGAACGCGCCCCAATCGTGGATCAAACACGATTCATTTGAGTTCATAAAATGGCCGTGCCGTGTCGCTACAGTCCAACTTTATGTTGAAAGGGTTATGTTTATTGTATTGTATGATGAATGATTGTTGTGAGCGTTGGATTATGAATGTGTAAAGAGGTGAAGAATATTTTCAATAGTAATATTTAAACAGTTGGTATGATATATTTGCTTGGGATGAAATGAATATGTAAAATTAATTTTGAAAGAGGTTATGTGATTGGTTGGAAGTTGGAACCAATCGTGAAAAATGAATCGATTCGTTTCGATTCATTCTCGATGTGCGATATCATTCGATTGTCGATAACTTTCGATCTTTTATTATTACATAATTGTTTTATTTATTTGATTATGCATGTAATTAAGCACGATGTTATTCATGATTCAATAAGATAGCTGTGCAAGATATCAATAATCAAATACTTTATGTTGTTAACTTAAATATTTGATGATAAAAAAATGGGGCATTTTCATGTATTCAAAGTTTGATATTTTCTGATTATCGATATTACATCATTTTTTTTTCCGGTCTAAAGTTTGCGAGATTTCCTGAAAGTTCATATTGTTCATTTAAAATATATAATATAAATATAAATCCTTATCGCAATCACTTTGTATCACTGTAATCATCAATCGCTGAGTAAGATTACAATTTTTATATGCATTTGTGTAAGACAGTTTATAATAAAAATTAATGATTGAATATTTGTAGTAACACGTGTTACTACAAAACGTCAACGTGGAAAATTTCATGTTTGAAATCTTTTGCAATTAGAAAATAAATATAAAATAATTGCCGTAAATTTGTATACAAATTTTGGTAATATTTTATCAAATGTTTTTAATTAAGAGCGATAATTTCAATTTATATCAACATGAAGTTATGAATGAACAAAAAAAAATCTATGGATTCCATGAGTTTTATCTGAATATGTTATCTGTTTTCTTATGCCATTCAAGATGGTTCAATTTCTGTTGGTTGATATGGCATAATCGTTAGGTTCATTTTGAAATGATAGCATCTATTGCATCAGCTACAGCTGGCACATTCTGTTAGTGCTTTTGCCCATTTAGTAATCACTCAATCAACGGTGTAGACGCAGGACGTGAAAATAATTGTCCACATAGCTAGAATTCGTTAATCAATATTTCAAATAAATAATTAAATTTTCTGTGACACTAAAGAATAAAATTGTGTGGAGCTTTGATTCATTAGTTTGAAGTTAAATCTTTTATTCTTTTTCTAAACAGAATTCTCTTGCAATATGTGTGGAATTTGGGCAGTATTTGGAGTTGATGGAGAATCATTGAGTTGTGTATGCAATAATTTTAATAAAATTAGTCATCGTGGACCAGATGCTCTAAGAGTGGAATTCGATGATCGTGTCAAGGTACTTTATAAATCATTCAATCAAAGTGCATTTAATTACATTGAAAATTATATATTTGCATTTTTTCAGAATGGATTTTTAGGATTTCATCGATTAGCAATTATTGATGGTCTATGTGGAATGCAACCTATGAGACTGAATAAGTATCCGAAAATATTCTTACTGTGTAACGGAGAACTTTACAATTACAAAGAGGTAAAACTACAATTATTGAACATATAACGAAGAATTAAATGAATTTTATGAGGTAGTAATTTGATATTATTAAAATTTTTTTGAAATAGTTAAGAGAGAAGTTTGAATTTGACTATGCGACAAAGTGTGATGTTGAAATCATAACACATTTGTATGTGATGGGTGGAGCTGAAAACATCCTGAGATCATTGGATGGAGAATTTGCATTTTGTCTTGTTGATGTTGAACAGAATAAAATAGTTATTGGAAGAGATCCGTATGGAGTGAGACCACTTTTCAGATTGCGTAGTACAGATGGACATTTAGCTATATGTTCAGAAAGTAAGGTATGCTCATTCGTCGATAAACCATTGGATGTTTGAAGTAATAAGAAAATGAAAATGTGTAGTGAATATCATTTTTCCTCCCCAGGGACTTATGGGTTTATCTAACGAAGTGACAGGTGATTGGACTTTGGAACCATTCCCGCCAGGACATTATGAAGAATATAGTATTTTACCCAATGGTAAAGTGAAATTGATAAAGGCTGTGAACTATCACAAACCTGGAGACAAACCGTCATTCGATCCATTTGTGCCTTTGAAAGGTATTGATTTCAATCAAAATTTTATTACATTCGTATTGATTAGAACGTATCAATCGTGAATACACATTCATCTGGGATTGGTGTGATTGTATACAAGAAAATTGCCAACACCAGAGACAAATCAAAGAAGAAATTACTTGAAAGAATAATAAATAAAAATCATCTCAAGAATGAATTATATTTCATTCATGTATCGATAATCATTTATAGAATAGCATCAACACTTTCATTTTGTTAGCACCAGAAAAAAGAAATGATTATTAATGAAATTTTATTCATTTCTTTTTGTTTTTTTGCATAGATAGATTTCATTGAAAAGCATCAAGAAAGTTGAATATTCTGATCACACCTGAATATAGAATTGACAAAAATTGTGTCCACTAAATCACTGTAATCAAATTTTTCAGCTTTATCTAAAACAGATGTTCATGAAAATATCAGAAAATTATTAACTGCAGCCGTTGCAAAACGACTGATGGCTGATCGACGGATTGGTTGTTTGTTATCTGGTGGTTTGGACTCTAGTTTAATAGCAGCATTGTTAGTTAAACTAGCTAAAGAAAACAATGTACCCTATAAAATTCAGAGTTTTGCTATTGGAATGGGTGACAGTCCAGATATTCGTGCAGCACGACAAGTTGCTGATTTTATTGGCAGTGATCATCATGAAATAATTTTCACACCTAAAGATATTGCAGACGTATTGGATGATGTTATTTATCAATTGGAAACATTTGATATCACAACTATTCGAGCTTCAATTGGGTAACAAATTAAATTTGTATAAATGAAATTTGTTAGATCTTAGTTTGGGATATTGGAATTTTGTGGATAATCATTACTGTTCTTTCATAGGATGTATCTGATAGCTCGTTATATCAAACGTAACACTCCGACAACTGTGATATTAAGTGGTGAAGGTGCTGATGAGATAGCACAGGGGTATATTTACTTCAGAGATGCTCCAAATTCCGAAGATGCCCATCAAGAATCTCTACGATTATTAAAAGATATATATCTTTATGATGGATTGAGAGCTGATAGGACTACCAGTGCTTTCAGTTTGGAATTAAGAGTACCATTTTTAGATCTGCAATTTACTAATTATTATTTGTCGTTGGATGCAGAATCGCGTCAACCACAAGGTGAAAAAACTCAACGTATTCATATTTTTTCTTTCCAGGTCCAGATGTTTTCATTCGAACATAAAATTTATTTCTCATTCTAGATGGGGTCGAAAAACACTTATTAAGATCTGCATTTGATGATGCTAACTTGCTGCCCAAAAATATTCTCTGGAGACATAAAGAAGCTTTCAGTGATGGTGTAGCGTCAATTAAAAAATCTTTGTTTGAAATTATTCAGGAAATTGTTGACGAACGAGTGACAGATGAGGAACTAGCAACAGCTGACCAAAAATACCCACACTGTACACCAAGAACGAAAGAGGCATTGTACTACAGGTATGTTCTTTTCCAATTTCATTTAACTAATTTAATCAAACATATCGAAACAGGAACGAATAAAAAAATGTTCTATCTCATGACACTCCTACAGAATGAAGTTCGAATCTCATTATCCAAATCAAGGAGAATCTTTCACACCCTATTTCTGGATGCCACGTTGGGTAAAGGATGTCACCGATCCATCTGCCCGATTTATCAAACATTATGCTGCGGAAAAGAACGGAGCTTAAATTTCTTATCTCGTGATTTTTCTCTACACTATAAGCAAAATAGAAAATTGGGATTGAATGCTCTTAAAATATTTTCTGAGAGTTGTACTCATCAAGACGTTTTAATGATCATTATTGCCATTGTTTTCACTGTGCAATCATTTTGATAGTTCAAAAAATAAAAATTCACCAACAGAGTGCATGTAGTTTCAAAAAATTAGGCTACCCCTGGTGGGACTCGAACCCACAATCCCCGGTTTAGGAGACCGATGCCTTATCCATTAGGCCACAGGGGCAATTTAAGAAATTGTGTGTATTTATTAAAGAGTTTGATAAGAGAATTTTAATCTCAATATTATTAACAAAAATACAATTAAAAAATATATTTATAACTGTTCACGTAGTATTTCATAATTGAATCGATTTACCTATCTCTATTCATCGAGGGAGAGGTGTAACAGCTGTTGGATTCCAAGCGTGATGGCAGACGAATCAAAAATAATTATTTGCCATAAAAAATACATTAAGTGATTGTACACAATGGATATTAAATATTTATTATTATTCCACGTAAATGTTCAAACAAAATGAAAAGAGGCAAGGTATCTGTGTGAATTTTTCATAACGTAATAAGTAATTATTGCAATGTAAAAATTTTTCGTGATCAACATAACCATTTTAGAGTTGTCATTGTTAGATATTCATAGAAATTCCATTTGTCTTTTATCCACAGATGATTTCCACAAGATACGCGTCATTTCTATCAGGAATAATAATTGCCTCAGTTACTTGGGCATTTAGTTTATATCTTTACTCGAAACTTTCACAAAATGCTAATACAGCAAATCCAACAATGCTGGTATCAGAGTATACAGTACCACTTGAAGAATCAGTGTTTCAAAAAATACGATACAGTAATCGAGTTTCTAACCATGACAAAGATAAGGGAGGAACGAAAAAAAATAGTGATAACTTGATCCAACAGTTGCAACCACTACCGATAAAACCATCGGAAATACTCGGGGATGGTAAAAGAATTTTTTATTTCTTATCACAATTAATTTATCTTATTTTTCATTTCAATCTTATTTGTACAGGTCTTGATGAACTGGGATTGGTACGGAATATGGAAGATCAAAAATTGCGCGATGAGGGATATAAAAAATTTGCTTTTAATATTTTGGTATCAAAAAATCTGGATC
The DNA here is from genome assembly GCA_030523085.1 of Meteorus colon. Lineage (NCBI taxonomy): Eukaryota > Metazoa > Arthropoda > Insecta > Hymenoptera > Braconidae > Meteorus > Meteorus colon. The sequence goes on from JAPYZH010000001.1 coordinate 1,569,109, forward strand.
TCCATCGTGAAATACCTGACACGAGAAATAAACTCTGTGCAAGTAGAAATTATTCATCTCAATTACCGAATGCCAGTATTATTATATGTTTCTACAATGAGCATTACATGACATTATTGAGATCATTGCATTCTATCGTAGACAGAACACCGGGTCATATATTACATGAAGTTATATTAGTGAATGATTACAGTGATAGTAATGAATTACACACTGATGTTGACAAGTATATTAAAGAAAATTTTGATGGCAAAGTTAAATTTTTTAAAACTGAACGGAGAGAAGGACTCATTCGTGCACGAATGTTTGGTGCGAGAAAGGCTACAGGAAGTGCATTAGTATTTTTAGATAGTCACATTGAAGTCAATAAAATGTGGATTGAACCAATGCTTGAAAGGATTGTTGAATCACGTACGATTGTTGCAATGCCAGTTATTGATATGATTAATCCTGATACATTTCAATATACTGCAAGTCCTTTAGTACGTGGTGGATTTAATTGGGGCCTCCATTTCAAATGGGAAAATTTGCCCATCAATACTCTTGTAAATGATGAAGATTTTATTAAACCAATCAAATCACCGACAATGGCTGGAGGATTATTTGCCATGGATCGGAAATATTTTCATGAATTAGGAGAATACGATGCTGGAATGGATGTTTGGGGTGGTGAAAATTTAGAAATATCGTTCAGATTGTGGATGTGTGGTGGAAGCATTGAACTTATACCATGTTCAAGAGTTGGTCATGTTTTTCGACATCGTCGACCATACGGAAATGATAGACAGCAAGATACAATGTTGAAGAATTCATTACGTGTTGCACATGTATGGATGGATAAATATAAAGAATATTTCTTAAAAGGCGTGAAGAAAATTGATTACGGTGATATCTCTGAACGCGTTGCACTACGTCAACGTTTAAAATGTAAAAGTTTTACATGGTATTTACAAACGATATATCCAGAATTGGGATTACCAGATGACAATGAAGCTAGGTTGAAGCAAAAATGGCTAAAAGTTGATCAGAAAGTAATGCAACCATGGCACTCGAGGAAGAGAAATTATACAGATGAATATCAGATAAAATTAACGAATTCGGCATTATGTGTGCAAAGTGAAAAAGATATCAAGACAAAAGGAGCGAAGTTGATCTTGGCTCCCTGTTTAAGAATTAAATCACAAGTACATGTCACTTTAATTTTTAAAATATTGTTGAGAAATAGATAGAAATTTTGTTCATTCAACAATTTTCTTTTGTAGATGTGGTATGAAACTGATAAACATGAATTGGTTCTTGGGCAAATGCTGTGTTTAGAAGGAAATACAAGAGTACCGAAACTTGGAAAATGTCATGAAATGGGTGGAAATCAAGAATGGCGTCATAAAGGCACCGTATGTATATTGTTCTTCATTATTATGTTTATATTATAGATAAATATTCTTTACTAAAGAGCGATAGCTAAAAACCTATGTAAAACTTCATCAACAGAATGGTACACCTATCTACAATATAGCAGCTGGAACATGTCTAGGAATAGAGCGCGGAAATAAACATTCAAGAACCATCGTTATGGATCTATGCACAATGTCTGATACATCAACAATCAGTTGGGATCTTGTTCGTTCGAAATTTATATCGAATAATATGAGATGACCCCGACTCAATCGTAATGTGAAACTTTGAGAAAATTGATGAATTTCGGACTGGGCCATATTGTGTAACGTTAATCAAAATCATAATCAACATGTATATGTTACATTTTTCGTATATTCCTCTACAATCAAAATATATGTCTAGATTTTCCGTTAATGTACTCACCTTGATCAGCGTCACATTTTCAGCTATATGGAAGCCATGAATTTGTTTTTCAAATCACATTAAATTATTAATCGATTGGTGCTAACATAACCTCAAAATGTTTGATCTACACATTTGTTCAAATGAATATAATGTTAGGTTTAAAATATAATGTATCAATTTTAATTAACACTAATATTATAAATGGAGAATCCGAATTAACTCACAAATTCTATGGCGATCTGCATAATTCTCGCGGGCATTTCTTCTAAGACAGATGACGCCACTCCTCTGGTTGCGTTGGGAAGAAAAAGGTTGTTGAATCGATGTACATTATTCAACCTGAAAAAATATCAATCCACATATTTATGGTGAATCAGGACTATTTCTATCGGATGAAAATCTGTTTTAGTAGTGTAAATCCATCTACCTAATAAATAAAAAGTTCAATTTTAATTATCTAAGTATTTGCAATCAACTGGGACTGATTTTACGCGGGAACACTACTGTCCATCGCAGATGGCGCCATTATGTGTAGCCATTCAAACAAAATGGCAGCAGACCCATTTTTGAATTGTCACTTCACATATTTCGCGCCAAAAATCAATTATTGCTGAAATTCACCAGCGGTTCTCATGTGTTGTCATTCTCCAACGGATATTTTGTTTCCCATGTAACATTTTCATGTGTGAATTTCCATCACAAGCAATACACAATTTCCATTCAAAATATTTTATATCAAATTCATTTCAGAATATTGTTATGACGACTACAAAGGATTTAAATGTTGCACGAAAAGCTCTCACCACATCACTCGGTGAAAATGCCAAAGTGTGAGTATCAGATGAATTCCATATTTGTCAACTTATTTTGAACAAGAAAAACATAAACAATAATTTGATGATTGAAAGGTTAACTGGGAATTTTTATACGGATAATTTTTGTTTACAGATACTTTGAAAAAATGAAACTGTGGTTCCAAATGAAGGTACTTGTGACACTTGTCATGTTGTTTAATGTGGAATTGATTAATACTGATAATTAGGTTAAACTTGATTGTAGACCACCAAGGAGGAATTTGATAGTGAGGCTAGAAACATTATGACAAGTGAACAAATACATTTGCATAATGAATTTCTTTTATGTTTGCTCAACAAAGTACGTGGATTGGCTACAGCAACACCGACTAGATCAATTAAAGTCAATAATGCTCATACATACATAGATAAGGACAAGCAATTGAAAGAAAAACGATTAAAATTGAAAAGAAAATATAAAACGGATAAATCGAATTTCGAAGTGAGTGTTGAACGTTTGATTATATAATTATATTCTTTCAAAGTGTACTAAACAATGTTTTTGCAGCCCGCTGACGTATATGTGGAAGTTTTAAGTCAAACGTCATCTCCTGTTGGAGATGAACCCATTGGAGCTAATAGATCAAGTGCACAAGAATTAGTGTTACCTGACCGAACATTCGTCTTGGCAAGATTAATGCTAGCTGCATGGGAAAATAATATGGATGGCGCTGAAGAAAGTACCGCACATATTATTATTGCTGCAACACAAATATTTCTAAAGAATTTGATAACAGCACTTCTAACAAGGAGAAAAGGTTTTGCTGTTGAGAATAAGAGATTCATATATAATATCGGGGAACCAGTGCCAAGTTCTTGGAAAAGAAATAGTATGTTCATACCCTATGGGATTCACAGCAGGTGAGCATTGCAATTGGTGTCGCATGTGCTAATTTAGTTGAAGAATCCGTAATAATACTCGATTATTTATCATTTTGTAGGGCGCTAACAGAAGTGATGGAACCAGGAGAGCAAATACCTGCGATAAAAGCAAATGTAGAAGAAATGGAGCAAGCAACTGCGTTTGCTATGGCTTGTTCATCACAAAAGTTACTGCCAGCTTTGCCGCCTGTAAATATTGGCGAATTATTACGCACATTGAAGGTATGAAAATGGAATATTTTCTCTTGTTCGATTCATTATTACTGAGATATTTTATGAACTGTCTATCATTTACAGATTCACAAAAATTTAGTCAACAATCATACATTATATGCAACTAATATGGAGAGATTATTCACATATTCTACACATCCAACGTGGGAAGATTTAGAAACAAAAAAGTTGATGCACTGACCTGATATATATATATATATATATCAATTGCAATATGTGCTAACGATTCCGTGTGCTCTAAGACTGACGCAATGCTCCTATGGCTAATATCATTTCAGGATAACGAACTACCCATTAATATAAAAAGGAAGGGGAGCAATGCAAAGAATCATAATGTTTTCAAGACAAAATGTACAAAGTTGAGTGTTCAATTAAGAAAATTGTATCTTTCATACGCGCAGACTAATTGTAGGATTCAAATTGTAAATATTTCTTCTTTAATCTTTCATACTTATGCTCATGGAGTCAACTGTGTTGGATTATTTTATCGTATTTATTATGAGCAGCAATTTTTTTCTACTTAATCAATGAATTAACCTCTCTGTATTAAGTATCGTTTAAAAATCTTTTTTTAATAGAGACTTTACAATCTTCAATCATGATAGAATTATTCACATTCGTATTTGGAATCTGCCTGCCTTCGTAATATATTTAACGCCTTTGAATGGCTTATATTTCTCGCCATACATATCGAGTCCACTCACTTTCAAACCTGATACTGCCAGTTGATTAATTGTGAAGTGTACCTAAATACAAAAATATAAATCAGTAAAACTCAAGGTCGAACAAAAAAATAGTATCAATGAATGTATAAAAACTTACATTTATTGCTGGATTTGATTCAGAAATTGTAGCTGAATTTTGTATTGTTATTGAACCTCGAAGATTCGGCAATTTCGAAACATCAATTCGTCCAATATCCCAAAATAGAACTTTACTCACTGGATCAAATGAATATTTACCTTGATTTGGCACAAGCGTACAATTCAAAACCACTTTCGGCATTGGGATTTCCAAAGTTACATTTTCAACCTACAGATAAAGTATTACATCATTATTTTTCACAGTGACCGGTAAATATTACAACATTAACTGTATCACTAACCGTTCTGCCAACAGTTTGTTTTGGTCCCACAGTTATATCCAATCTACCACCACCTGGTTCTTTCAAACTAATATTGTGTCGTACGTATAATGGAATAGCAACACTGCTCTGTGATCCAATATGATACGATAGTAAACGAAAATTACCATCCGGTGGAATGAATGATAGAATGCGTTCAGACTGTGTAAAAAAATAAGAATGTAAGTGACCATTAAGCCAAACAATTCTTCAATTTTGATCGATGGCTTTCATTGTTTTCTCGTAATGTCTTCTTTTTCTTACCTCCCATCTTTTGAATCGCACACATGGATGAAAACTAACGTCATCAAATAACCGTGGATTCATGAATGAGAGAGTTAAATCAGGCATTCCACTCAATTTGATACAACAATCAACCTGAATTAAAAGAACGGGACAGTCACATTCACCAAAACATAACAAGTAATTTATATTTCAAACAATCGATTCATTACTCACGTATCCTTGTATTTCAGCAAATACTGGCGAACCTGATCTGTCAATTATTGCATCTACTTCTTCAACAACATCGAAGTAAGCTTCATTGTTTGTGTATTTAACACCGGTTCGTCTCCACGGAACATTTGATAATTGTCCACTTGGTAATATTGCACTCACGCTATAAAATTCAATAATTACTAGAGACAATAACTTGCAAAAATGTGATAAAAGTTTGTTAACTGAATTTACTTAGACTTTCCCGTGACTGTATTTGTTATGGTTCTGAATATGGTGGGTGGTCTAATCAGTTCTTTGAGAATATTCGACTCTGTAGCTAATGGGAACCCATTGTCCAACATTTCATCCAACAATTCGTAAACAACAACATAATTTTCTTTAATAATTGATTCAGTACATTCATTGAAGTAATCTTCGAATGTATCAACCACCCTGTGCAGGAATTCGATGACGAATAGTGGTGGAACTGAAATAGTTGGATAGTTTTCATTCTGAATTCTTCACACCACTAAATTTCAATTATTAACATATTTAATTTACCTTCTGTGGTACACACAGCTACGAAAAACATATTACACCGATAGATGCTGATCAAATAATGATGTGGTGTTGCAATGACTGGCGGTGTGTCCTCAGGCGACAATACTCGTCGTTGTTGATCGAAAAAATAATCGCACAGCGATCGTGCCACCGCACTTTTCCAATGTTTCTCCATAAAGACATCTCTGGAAAGACAATTCATAAAATCTATCACTCACTTCCCCATGTATATTTTTATATAAACGTCCAACATATTTCGAATTGAGATAAACAGAAGAAAACAAATAATGATTATACAATAACAAAACTTGAAATTACGACATAATCTCTATGTTATTTTTGATATTTATATCATTATCACTACTCACCCAGATGAATTGATTATAAAAAGACTGTTAATCATCTTTACTGATCAGTATTTTCCATAAAATTAGTGTACCAATATGTGCTAACAAATGAATTATCAGTTACAGGTGTTATCCCGTCTCTCAGGTTAGGACTGAAATAAAAAGTGTAGAATTTGACAGATGTCAGTGAAAACACATTGACATATGATCGGAAAAATCTCATGTATCTCTTTATATATATATATATCCTCACAATTTTATTTTCTTCATTATGGAAAATAGTTAAGTGGCGCCACGATTCTGATACAATTCATTCTCTCTGCTGTATCAACAGAAAGTTTCATTATCCTTCACATTTTCTGTATTATATACAAAGAAATGAGCAGGAATTTTTAATTTATTTAAAAAAAGAAAAACATCAATAAAATATCTTCATTATTTTCTATTACATCAATCAATTCTTATACGTTATAAAATGTTATTATTTTTCAGGTGACAATTGTTAAAGTTAAATCTAAATCAATTTGAAATGAATCTGTTGAAAATACTTCTAAATGCTATCAAATATTTCAAATGCTACTGATATTGTGCTTTGACTATAAATTGAATTGTTTCAAATGAAACTTTCTAATCAGAGGTTTATAAAAATTGAGAAAAATTAGTTTGAAAGCTCTAAGAGTTGATTTCTTCACAGGATTGTATATCAACAGTCTTCTGGGATTATCATTTTTGTAACCGTTTTTACCAATCGTCCGGGTGTTAATTGATATTAAACTTTCAGTCATTTCAACGTTGGGTGACGCTACGTGCACCTTTCAGGGCAAGTTAGGTCCGGGCGGTCCAGCCGGGTGTCATGCACATTGATGCACATGGTGTCTACTAACACGACACTATAAAAGAAACATCATAAGATATGGCTTCGTTGACATTACGCGGTTTCTGTAAACCGTCAATGTATATTCGTTCTGTAGTCACACAGGTAAATTAATTGTTATTTAATTTGATAATGAACATTCTGAGATAGTTGTTAGACTCTTTTATTGTTGATCTGGTTTCGACGTAATTCTTCATTCACATTATGTTTTAAGAAAGAAATAAACAAAAGAGTTTAGTATGAAAGTGGTTTTGTAGTTTGAGTCAGTGTTTGAGCTTTCTTGGAGTCATTGTCGTTGATTATTGATATCCTTCGAGTATCGTGTGAGCTCCAAACTGCTGATGATCATGAACTGAATTAAGTCAACTGATGTCCATATCAATTGTTTGTTATTGATTCAAATCATGTTGATATTCATAATTGATTCTAGTAATGCACTAATACTTTGTGATAGTTTGCTGTGAGGAAATTCCTGATTAGGAATCATTTTCAATGTTACTTTCTGATCAGAGTGGGCTTGCAACTTATAGTGAGGCTGTATGAATTTCTTCAGTTTCAGAGGAGGAACATTCACATCACGAGGCGTCTAAAACAAGAAAATAACAACCCTTTACCTAAAAAACCATTAAGTGTATTGAAAACTTTCAAACCGATGTCATGGAAATCTTTTACTATTGGTGGTGTGATCGGTTGTGTGTTTCTGGGATATGTATATTATTTAAAACAGATGAAAGATTTAGAACTCGATCGCGAACGAAGGCGAACGATAGGTAAAGCAAGTATTGGTGGAAAATTTGAGTTGGTAAATTCTGAAGGAAAATTAGTGAAATCTGATGATTTTTTGGGAAAATGGGTCTTGATATACTTCGGTTTTACACATTGTCCAGACATTTGTCCGGATGAAATTGAAAAAATGGTGGATACTGTTGAAAAACTAGGTAAAGAGGATACAATTACTTGTTTCTTAAATCTTCAATGTGAAAATCTATCTGTATTGATCTTATGTAATTTTTTTTCAACAGAAAAAAAGCATAATGTCATACTTCAACCTATCTTCATATCCGTTGATCCATACAGAGATACACCAGCAGTTGTTGGAAAGTACTGCAAAGAATTCTCTGACAAAATAGTTGGACTCACTGGTACTCCGGAACAAGTTGCCAAAGTTTGCAAAGCTTATCGTGTTTATTTCAGTAATGGACCAAAAGATAGCGACAATGATTACATCGTATGTCCATTCATCTTTTAAATATATATCACCGCAATTTCACCTTTATTTAGGTTAATTGACTATATATGAATTGAAACATAATTTTGAATTACAGGTGGATCACACTATCATAATGTATCTAGTTGATCCTGATGGTATATTCGTTGATTACTATGGTCAAACAAATACTGCTGATCAAATGATGGGTAGTATTGCTTTGCATAAAGCTAAATTAGCCAAGATCAAGGGCGAGACATCATGGTGGTCGCCATCTAGCTTACTGAATGCTTGAATTTTTTTTTCATTCTATTACAAAATAATTTGTACTATTTCAATTGTCGATTACATTCATTCAGATAATGTTTTTGATACTCAATTATTCGTCCAAAAGATATCCTGGGATTTGTAGAAAAGAGAACAATGTAACGATAAAATTGAAAATGCACATATTATGTTTACCACAAAAAATTTCATTTGTCTTTATTGTAAAATACATCACTTTAGTATAATGTAATTGGTGTACAGAAAACATTGAGATGTAAAACATTTTAATCGGAAGATAACGATGTCATCACATAGAGAGCCTCTTTTGTTTCATAAATGATATATTAATAGATATTGAGTTGTAATGATTCACTTTGTATTGTTAATTGTAATATTCATAAATCGAACATTGAATAGTGTTACGTGTACCGTGAATATTTGTTTTTGGATTTTCTTGTTATGTTATTACATTCATTGGTTATGGCTTCCATATCAACAGATGATGATTTATCAAATGCCATATTGAATATAATATAGAAGCACAGCTTTTTCATCGTTGCGAGTTGCCTTAAATAATTTTTTTTTACATTCAATTCTCAAAGCATACAACATTTATGCTCATTCTTCATAAATACCATTCATTATTCGCCGAAAAACGATAAATGAGTGCGCACAAAAATTCTTCGTAAGGATTTTCGCGACAGTTCAGTTTTTTGATGATATTATTTCTTGTTTATTTCTTGTTTTCATCATTAATCGACATCAAAATTCCATATCGTCAGCGATAAATTCAAATATCACTATGGAATATCATTAGTATTATTTTGAGTGTCGTAATATTGATTGTTATTAATGAAATTTTCCATTTCGCTGATAATCTATGTCTCCTTGGATCATTTCGCATTGTTCCTATTCATTTATTCTTTCCAGTGAATGATCAGGATATTGGATAATTATGCAGTTCTAATGCCAAACTGCAACATTCAGAATCACTCCAACGATGCAAATCGTATGGTCGATTCGTGCTGGAAATTGCATTGCGATGATAATTCCCTTCAGTGTCCGAAGCCTGGGAAAATTGCTAGCAAAATATGAACACCAATTGATAATAAATATTCTATAAATTATTAATTATGGGCATTCGTAGAAAGTTTATATGAACGTACATTTGACGAGAATGAAAGCAGGGATTGGTCAGTGTATTTGCTGTGAAGTTGTGAGCTTTGACTTGTTGTTTGTTCATGAAAATCTGGTGTGCTGGAATTGAGTCCATGGCCAACAATTTCAAGGCATCCACGACTGCTCGCTAGACTACAGCCTCGTGTTGTGACATCTACGAATATAATATTATTAATGTTAATATTCATCTGCAGATATAAAACAATTGATAAATAAATAAAAGAGTACTTTGGAGATATTCTAAACAATTGTATAAAATTATAGAAAACGATTATACATGATAATGCAATAACCACAAAAGGGCATTAATGATATATATTCGCACTCGCATAGTATTTTTTTCTTTTTTTTTTTTTACAGAACATCGATGAAAAAACACCTTGCGTACTCGCCATCGAGTGGTTTGAACGATGAATTGATGGTTTGTGTAAGAAGCACGCTAATGGATATAACCACCAGGGTTCTTCTTCTTCAGGCATTTTCGTAGTTCCAAATCTTGTAGCATTGCAACTGCATGTACTGTTGCAACGCGTTGATGATCTCGCTCCCCATTTTCCACTGCCAAATTTTGGCCACTTTCTACGTCTCATAGACCGAGAAACTTCAGTTCTCACTTCAGTGTTCAAGAAGCAATACAATACAGCAACGAAGAAACCCTATATAAAGGAATAAAATTAATAAACAAAACGAAAGATTCGTCTGGATTGATTGCAACCAGGTGTTTCATTTACTTGGAATGAAGCGAAAAGTTGATCTCCAGTTAACCAAATGAGTTCTACTCTCTCATCAACATCAATGCTGTAAGACAATCCAAGAAAGACCGTGTAATGGATTCCAAATAGTGGAACAAGAACCAAAGTACTCTTAGCCCATCGCCTGGTTGAAATTGAGTGAAACAAAATTTAATCATAAACAAATTCAATTAAATTTATATAATCATTAGCAGAGCAAGATGCATTCTCACTTGTATAAATGAGTTTCTTCTGAGACACTAGATCTCAATTTAGAGAATAAAACTCTGACAATATTAACAAAGAGCACGAAATTAATCTGCAATATGAGCAAAGATTCATTATTAAACAATCAAATTTATATTGAAAGACTAATATAATTACACAAAAGGCCAAGTTGGCTTACCAATATTGAAAGTATTGTTGGTATACGAATGGCTAGAAAGATGAGAAAGTTTGTATTGGTTGTCCAACAAAAGGTGTTTTCCCACATGACACGCATTGAGATCCATGGTAGAACAACTATAGCTGGTAATCCTAAAAAAAAATAATCAAAAGATATGAAATATCCTTCAACGAGTAAATAACTAAGTTGTTTTATTGAATTTCTCATTCCAATTCTCACCCCAACCGAGAGTTACGTATCCTTTGATGCTTGAATTGGAATCGGTGAATAGGGCGCGAAATACCAGGTTGTGAAGGTATAAACCTTCCATAAGAATCCAGAAATAATTGGCGAGAATGAAATATTGCCATAAACTAGTGAATGCTTTGCAATGCCAATTTGTACCAGTGCCTTCCATGTCATTAACGAGCCAATAACTCTCGCCATTTCTAATGAGGACATTTGAAGAAAAACCAAGTCCAGAGATAAAAAGTACATCTTTCAATAACGCCATAAATGCCCGTGTCATAAAAGACACAAACAGATGCATGTGTAACATATTCCTCGAACACCGGAGCTTCCTTATTAGAATCAATACAATAATTGGAGTTATATGTAATGATGTAGTTGATATGTATACATGTGATTAATTTTTTTTTCTTCAAACTTATTTGATAGAGGAACTTACTTGAATGTAGCTAAGATGCAGAATGCAACAACAAGAGTGGAAAATGAGACAGCATAACCAACAGTTGATATACTTTTCACAATTGGAAGATATTTCTGTAAAAATAAGAAAATAAAAATCTATTGGAGATTGTATATCATTGCTATGATTTCATTTGAAATTTTTGTATTTATCTCTATTCGAAGATTCCATCTGTATTTCTACTGTAATTTTCGTTCTCAATTTCACTCCATTTCTATAATCATTTTGAATCAATATTGTAATATTATGTCAATTTATGCTGCTTCCATATTAATAATTGTGGTTTCTCTCATCTCTATCCATCAGCAATATGCCCACCAACTATTCCCATTCCTAAAGTTATACTAAGGCAATATAATTTCTATTTCTCATCATTTCGCTTGGAATTTACATTCTCATCATCAGATTATTCAAATATTTCAAGTTTATATTGATATAGTAAATATCACAATATCCCTGTCTAATTTCCTAGTTAGGACCAAATCATCTGATAACATTCACACAGATAGCAAATGATGTACCATTAAATAATAGAAATTAATACAAAGTTAATAATTATTTAATGGTATTTTGATGAATGTGCCAATTTCATTATATTTATCTGATTATCTATATTCGTAGCATTCCATTCGTTGGCATGGGATGTTAAGCATGCTGCGTACGTAGGATAGCTCATCTCTTTGCATTTGGAATTGTTAGTGATACGTGACACTATAGACTATCTCTAGTGGAAGGTGATGTAAATTTGCGAACAATGAGCTGCATCAGTATAATTCTACGAATGATAATGTGAATTGTGAAGGACTCTTCAACATTGTTACAATGTACTCATTTGGTTACATTGATTAGTATTTTCATATACATATCACTGTGAATTACCTTCATCAATGTTGCATTTTGTGATTGCACATTCGGAAAATCCATAAGAACTGTTACAAGTTGAGCACTGTAACATTGAGTATAATTGCTCCATGTATTATTTGTTTCAGGATTAAAATACCATTGTCCATTTTCTAAACATTGTCTTGAAGCATTTGCCTGTGAAAATTAATAATCGTAATAACAAATTTAAAAAAAGAAGAATCAAAAATAATCTAATGTTTATTGAATCATTCGAGCAAGAAATATGAATGATTTCTGTTCATGTTTTATTACTCACTCTCAAATCGAATCCTGCTATATAGCGAGGACATGAAAGCTCTGCCAAATCACCTGGAGCAGTGGGCGGCCAGCAAAGTATACTATCCCACGTTTCTGGACACCATCCTGAGAAAAAATTTGAAATATAAAAATAGAAATGAATCCCTTTGAAAGTAACAACTTTTTTTTTTATATGAAGGATATAACAGCACGTTGGAGGTTTCTTTTCAAACACTACCAGGTAAATTCTTTATATCTCATCGAAGTTACTTTGAAGTTTATATTTCTTGATAGAGCAATTCATTTTTTTCTTTTTCTTTCTGACATCTTTTTTATTTCTTTTATCGTTTTCCAATATCATTCACTGCATATGGAAACTTGTCGACGACAAGTTGAAAACATATTGCCTCAAGCACAAATATTATTTTATTTCGTGTAAAAGAAAATCTTTATTTATTCAATTCAATCATTTGCATGTGTGGATATATTTTTGCAATATAAATTATACGTTGTATGTTCTAGTTATGCGAGCTTCTGAACCTTCGAATGACCGGAATAGCAATGCATTAAAAGTCGACGTCATATAGCAATGCTAGTGGTATATTTCTTGTCGTATATTATACATGTCCACGAACAAAATCATAAATTGTATGATTCACACGAGTGAATCGTGTATTTATCTCAGAAGCCAAAGCGAGGTCAAAAGATGCATCATGTCTGTCAAGTTTGGTTTTATTACAGCATAAACTTGAGATGATTTTCACCGTAAGCGGAAGTTATTACTTTTTAGTAGTTTATTGACGTTGCTTTTTCACGATCAAATTTAGCTTTGAAGTTTTTATTTTTACTGTTGCATGAATTCAAAGGCATTGACATTACTAAAAGTGGAAATTAGTAATTACTCGACTTCATTAACCTTTTTTTGAGGTTCTTATAGAATTTTTGTAATATTTATTTTTTCGTAGTGGTTAACTATTAGAGAATATTTAATCAGAATTTAATAGTTGACAGCTTGAATATGAATTTGTAGGAGCTCGTACTGAATATATGTTTAATAATGGCTTCACGTTGGAACTGTCTACTTAACATCGACCATAACAAGATTCGTGAATAAATAATTAGTTGACATTGGTAAATTCTAAACTGTTTTCCACGAAAAAAAAATATATTCATATCTGAGTACACTTACAGACAAAAAAATTGAGATAGAAGAAAAATTCGTAAGTTTTTTTTCAAGATTTACGAAATGCTGTAACATCATGTGAAATAATCGTAAAGTGATGGAAGAAAAGCACTCTAAAGCTTGAAATGTTCTTCTTTTAAAATTGTTATTGGGCTTCAAAAAATACATCTGAATTATTCAGTTCAATCGTAATAATTATTTGATCAATTTTTATAGAGAATTTTTATCTATAAATGTACTTGAATTTATATTTGATAAATTTCACATTTCAATAATCTCAAATAAAAATTAATAAACGAATTTTATTGTGATCGATTTATTTATTGTATCAGGGCCATTAAAAATGTTATTAGAAATTCGTTTTTGTAATAAATTATAGCTGACATTATTAAAATGTTTGTTCATAATTGTATCACATTGTTTCATAAATAATTAAGATTGAATTTTGTCTCAGCAATTTTTTTTCTTTTGCAGATATGATTCAACCAAATTGATGTACATTCACGAGCTTTCAGTGGCTATTCAATACGATTATCCATACCAGTAATTTGTCGAGCATGACGAAAATGTCCCATTCATATGCAAATTATAAGAGAGATAATGTATATACATATGAACAATATCACGCCATATTTTTTTTATTTGAAAAGTATCCATCATGAATATTATCATTGATGATATTGAGTATCATCATGTCTGTATTTGTCATGTAGATATTATGATATGTAACCATCAGGATTATTATTTTTCTTACGAGTTAATATTTTATGCATGAATTTTTTTGGTTAATTTGATTTATATCATTTAAAATTGCATATTATATTCATTTTACCTGTATGAGAAATTGTACCAATGTGACATTTTTTTTCTTGCAATTCCATCATCTCTTGTTGAATTGAGGGACTGTTGAATTCAATATCATCCTGAAATAATATAAAAAAAATATTTATCTATTTATGAAATGTTAAATATTTCAAATAACAAATTGTAGTTTATTAATTTTATTCTATTATTTCATTTTGGCTTCTGTTTCAATTTAGTTATCTTGCGATACACTGGAATGTTCTGCTAATTAGCTGTTTGTAGAGTTATACTGATGAGAGGAAAATTTACTGCATTTAACGTATGAACGTCAAAGTACTTCGTAGGTTCTATTAATATACAGATACCTTATTTAATTACTAATAAATTATATCAGAGGTAAATATTCCATGATCTAAAGAGCATTCACTTAGAATTTTACATAATAACTTATTAAAAATGAAATGTTGGCGGATGTCGTTATCTGACTTTTCTCTTAATTTGTTTTCTTTTTTTCTTCTTTTCCTTTTTATATACTAAAACGTGAACGCTTGTGACACTTGGAAAAGGTTGTGTTCAACGCTATCACAAATTCATTTCTCTGATCCAAAGTATATACACCTTCGTACTTAGCTTCGGTTTTTTTATCACTGTACATTCACAAGAGATCTTGTTTGAGAGGGAAGAAGCTTAACGGTCCTTATAGCTCACACAATTCTCCATCTCTTTGAGATAAATTTTTTCTTATTGGTTTTTTCTTATCTTATTTTCATGATAAAAAAAAGTGGAAGAGTAAAATAGAAAATATTGTCTGATGCCTCAGGGATATGGAAATGATTACAGGTCAAAGTTTATTTGTACTAGAACTTTAGTAAATCAAAATATTGAAGTTTTTTTCTAGTTTATTTGTGTATTGGATGTTTCCTATCTACCTTTGATCTTCTAAAATAGTCTTCATAAATTAATGGAATATTTAATTAACTTTGATCATTTCTTCGAAAAATTCTCCAAGAAATATATAGAAATTTATTTAATAATTTCACTGTGTTTTATAATTAATTTTATAATTATCAAAGCTCAATGATAAATAGTTCCTCTCCATATTAAACAACGTTTCTTTCATTTCTCGAAAAAATTCAACTATTTACTTAATACAAAACTGCATTTACTTCTCAGCACAAAACATCAGCAAATATGAAATATAAATAATTTAATGGAAACTCATTTCATTAATTATTCTAACATTATTACAACCACTGCCATATGTCATCAAGATTCATATTTATTAAAATACAGCAAAGACAGAAAAGTGAATGACAAAAAAAAATGTCAAATGTAGAAATATGAAAAGTTTTTCATAAAATGTTAAAGTCTGAAATATTTTTCATTTTCTTCTAATGAAATATACTCTACTCATTACAATGAGTCAGTCTGTGATGTAAAAGCTTGCGTGGTGATGTGACGTATTCTTTTCATATATATTTTCTGTACACTCAATTTCGTGATGAAGCAAACATTGTAACGTTGACAATACCCACTGGTATGTTAGCACTACCTGATATCTACCTACTTTTGTTCCAACACGTTCGGACGTTGATAAGCCAAGGTTTTTATGTAAGTCTCAAGTATCATTCATACGCCCAATTATCTTTTAATGAAAGTGCCATCTGAGGCGAAAGTTTATTTACTAAAAAACAAACTGAAAAATAATACGACAGGAGAAACTCGCAAATGTTTGCGTATTAATTTCATATTAACACAGTCGTTAGATGTAGAAAACAAAAAATTATGTACAATCGACTTTACTAATAAAATTATTCTGATTAATTAAATGAGTAGCAAATTTCCCAGATGACTTTGAAAAAATTCTGTGAAATAATGGCATGCACGGAATGCAGTTGGTAATTAGGTAGATAGGCAACACATTCCCAGATGGTTTCATTGAAATTCTCTGAATTTATATAGATTTTCCGAGTTTTATTAATTAATCTAAAATCAAACTTATTCCTTTTTTTTCTCACGTTTAATTTAGTGTATCCATTTTTTCACCTGTATTCCCAATTTCTCTTTACAAAGGTAACTTTGTTATAACGGTGGCTACAGAACCACTCATGGCTCTTACATCTGATTGAATTTATTCGTAAGTTAATCCAATTATGGCTTGTGCAGTATCGAATAACGAACTTTGTTTTGCTATTGTTTGATCACCAGACAATTTTTTACAGCTTTGTCTTTTTCAAACTCATGTTCGCACTCTTACTGAGTTTCTTATTAGTTTTTCTTTTATTTATCATTGGCCCTTATGATGGAGGGCCAATCAATGGTGGACATATTGAGAATGACACTAAACTTTTTCTTTTGTTTGATTGTATTTTTTTTGTCGTTTAATAAAAATGAATTTCATTTCGTGTAACATTTGTCGATGGTGTTTTTTTCACTTTTATTGTATGGCGATAATTCTTATAGAGTTCTTGTTCATAATTACTTTTCTCTCAAACACTCAATTTACCTATATTTTCATTCTATTCATGCAGAAAACTGCACACAAAATATCACGATTGTGATGTGAATTAATATGCGAGTGATACTTAAATTCATTGTGATATAAAGTCGCTTGAAGAGGAGCAGGTCGAGTGTTGTACGTAGAGACGCAGAAAATCGATGACATCGACCCGAACCACTTCAGAAGCTTGAGCAAAAAAAAAAAAAAAATAAAGAGAAAAAATAATAGAAAAAAAATAGCGAAAAAATAATAACCGTATGAAAATGAGCTTTGGTTGAAGAGTTATCACTACGTCATCATCATTTATTATATTTGACAAGTGCAATTCATTCTTTTATTCAATGATTCATTTATTTGCATCATACACCATTTATATGGGTATGCTATTAATTTTCGAAGACCCCGTGAATTTTAATGGTATGAGGTGTCTGTTACGTCACGCAAGCCCTCCTGCAGTTTTTATATATTTTTTCTATTAGATAATATTTCATACTGAAATACAAAACCTTTGGTATATTAATTAACTTACGTGTGCAGACATATTGTTTGTTTATTCTGTATTTTTTTCCCGCTTTCGAACTACTCCAATGTACTCCTTTGTTGATGGGTGTTCAGAGTATTTAGCTTGTGTGTAATCTGAAAGATAAAAGCAGTATTTCATTTTCATTTTCATTCGTAATATTTATTGAAAAAAAAATATATGGGATTAATTCATTTGATATTTTTTCTTTTCTTCTGAGGATTTTTTGTTGCAATGACGTCAATCGTGTGGGTTGTGTAATAATATTTAATGATTGTATAGATGTGAGCGAAATTCTATTGTTAGGATCGATTTAAGTACTGAATCGATGATCGTAAATAATTCTGAAGAATGAAAACTGTTATCGTTTTATTACGAATTTTATTTATGTTTTATTGCAAAATGATAAAATGAAAAATGATGTGTTGTGTTCTGTAAAATTCAATGGTGTGATAGTCTGTAATAGAAAGTTACTGAGGTAATATAGGCGGTTGGAAACGTCAACTTGTTCATTGATGGGAAATTAATTTCGTGAATATTGATAACTTAATTTACATGATAACATGAGCTGAGTTAACAAATTCCGTAGGATGATCACCTGTTTTAATCAACAATTAATTGTTGTGATGGGGTTCGGCGATTGCAGGGTAAAATAGTATCATTATAGAAATAATTAAATTTCAATATGAAAATTAATTGTTCATGACTAATTTTTGGTTTGTGAATATAATTTTGGGGAGTTTAAATATCACCAATTTTTCTCGATAATTTCAGAGTTGGGAATTTAATATAAACTATTTAGTTACGCCCTGGAATTTCCACAATATCTGATGATAAAACTAATTTATAAAATTCCTATTTTTATGAATAACTTATGTAAAGAAAATATTTTAGAGATGATTTTGTCGTACTGCAATTTTTCATGCGACTTAATACGACATTTTGGAAATTTATGATCGGATTGACCTCGAATCCTAGCACATCTATTATAATGAATGGATCTGTTCTAGTTTTCACTATTAACTATTCTAATCAGTCAAATTTTTTTACCACTTAGAATTTTTCAACAATAATACAATTTCTCATTCAAATCGTTTTTTCACTAAATAGCAAATTGAAAAAATAATAAAAGTATTCTCCTATGGCAGAATCATCCAGAACAACAATGTATGAATTCATAATTATGACATTTCCCGTCTTGAATAATTGAACTGAAAAAAAAAAACCCTACAAACAAATTCTCCCTTATCTCCAAGAGACTTCCTACAACATTTAAGAATGCATGAACAAAATTTTCTCCCTCTTGATCTTGAAGACGCACAATTCCTCCACAATTTTATTTTCCAAGTATAAAAAAGGAAATAAAGAAAGAACAAAATTAAATATACACAAATAATAAAAGTTGATGACGAGACATTTTTATTTTTGACAGTAAAGAATTTTGTAGGTACCCTTAAATTTTTTGAAGAGATCTTAGTAAATGTAAACTTTTTCAACATCGAATATTTCAACTTCACAGCTGTGAAAGTTGTAGCATTCACGTTAACCACCACCACACAAAACTGTTATCCAATAATTCTCATGTATCAAATATCTTCAAGTTATAATATTCGTATAATCTGCCACGTGTGAAAACTTTTATATGAAACCAATGGAAACTTCAGCATTACATAACTTTGTGAAAGTGTTTGTAATTGAAGTTGCTATCAAAAAGTTAAAAATAGTCTCACATTTTAATATAGTCAAGATGAAGACTAGAATAAATGTAATATAGAGAAAAGCTAACACTTAATTCAAACAATTTGTTTCAGTGTGGAGATAAATATCCGTCTGACTAAACACACATTTATTTTACTGTCGTTAGATATATCCATCAACAATTTCAAGCATATCAATTTTTTTAATTTTATTTCATTTCATTCTTATAAATATCATTTTCTTATTCTGTATTTTGAATTTATTGTTCAATTGTACGTGGAATTATCTCCGCCAAACAACTAATCAAATTTAATAAAAATCAATATGTTGTTAGAAAGTTCAACAACGAATTTTAATTTTCACTAAGGAATTAAAGTGTGATAGTATATAGTAAAACAAAAGTGGTGGTAACATGCATCAATAAAAGTTCTATGTTTGTGTTAACAAAGTTTTCAGTATTCACTAACTGAATTTTGTTTGACAGAGTAAAACATGAATTTCGTTTGCACAATAACAATAGAATATTGATAGAAAATATTTGTTTCTTTTCGTCTGTTCATAAATATATTGTGAGTACAATGACTAAAAGACTATTTTAGAATTTCTCCAAATGGATGTCACAAGAGTATGAAACAATATAAAAGAACGAAGGGTAATGATATAATATATCATGACAATAACACATATAGTAAGAAGAAAAAGTACTTATTTTCTTTGACCTATTTTCTTATCCAGAGATTGAGTAGATATACAACTCCCTTTTGTCTCCACTGGATTTATAAAATGTAATATTATATTTTGAAAAGTTTAAACTCCAAATGTTTTAATATACAACTCATCAATCAAAAAATTATTTTCAACAGTAAAACTCACCTTTCTTTTTTATCTGAATTTACCTCATTCTTTTATTGTTACAATTTTTGTATTTTGAAAGAAATCGTTTTTTAAATTCACCTGGAACGAATTGGAATTATGGAAAATTCAGCGGAATTATTCAATTATAAAAGCTTTATAATATCAATTCAAGCTTGGAGTCATATTCATGACGAAGAAAAGAAAGGAAAATATCAAGACATGAA
The DNA here is from genome assembly GCA_030523085.1 of Meteorus colon. Taxonomy (NCBI): domain Eukaryota; kingdom Metazoa; phylum Arthropoda; class Insecta; order Hymenoptera; family Braconidae; genus Meteorus; species Meteorus colon. Next base: position 1,589,627 of record JAPYZH010000001.1, read on the forward strand.
ACAGACATTAAAATTCTCATCTCATTAAATTGGATTCCAAGTCCATTTATATTGAGCTTTCAATTTGCATATATAATTTTCGATAGCTATGACTTCATTATTAATTCAACTATTATTCTTGGTTGTAGTCTAGAAATGAATGGAATGTGTCCTTATCAAGTTTTCTGGTATCAACTTGAACTTCAAGAATTGTTATATGATGTTGATTTCCATTTTTAATCAGAAATAATTCATCTTGAACAACAAGACAACACTTGAATTAATTACAACATTGAATTACAATTAAATAATATAGAATAATCGTTTATTTAGCGCCAATAAGAATTGAGCAATGTTAAAATTCATAGTTTTATTTTTAGTATTGAATATTTTTTTTTAGATTATTTAACAAGAATATTTGAAATCAAATAACACGATAAGAAATTCATATTATATGTATATATATTCGTATTCAGATAACAAGAAAATTCATAAAATTATAGAAAGCAAAACCTCAAAATTAAAAAAAATTCCAAAGCACTGAAGTACGAAAATAGAACACAAATTCAATATTTCTTTTAGAAATATTAGGAAATATCACATTGACTATTTCGTATAAAATAAATATTACTTTGACAGATATGTTACGTGACTTGGGACACTCTGAGATACTTTAGCTATTCTTATGTATGTCAGGAAATTTAACTTATTTAACTTTTTATCTTGTAATGACAAATTCAAAAATTATTCAGTAGCGATTGAGTTGCCAATAAATATCTCCATGAAATTAACTATACTGGAATTAAAAATCTCATAACAAAATAAACAAAACCAGGTTTGAATTTTATTTTACTGGTTTTAGTACCAGAAACGTTCTTCTTTATTAAAAAAAAAATTCACAATCGTGCAAGCGAATTTTTGCCGTGTTCATGCAATATGAGAATTTAAATGGAATTTCACATATTCAAAGTTTAAAAAATTCCCGGAAAATTGTTAAACAGATAAAGTGGAATATATATCAAATTCTTTATTTTTCACTGTTATCGGATTGCGTTTTCGATACACGTTTGTAACACTACACTCAATTTCAATTCTTCTCTTAGTTTTATTTACTCGCCAACTTCCAACACTTTTACATTATCCAATTGTTCAACTAGTTGAGTGATGTGAAATTGTATTTCCTTTCTTGTTCTTTTTTTTTTCATATCAATTTTCTATTATTACATTCTCTTTTCAAGCTCTCTCACTGGTTCTTTGTTCAGATGGGATTACAATTAATTTTATGAATATGAAAGTTAATCAAGTCAATCAGAATTCTAATCACATAGAAAAAAAAAACGGAATAAAACCCCCAGAAAAAGATTAATCTATAGAGAAAATGTGAATTAGATAAAGGTGAGTTAGTTTTAATGGGTTTAGTATGATCACTACGAGGGTTCTTCATTCTGATGTACATTATCCTTCAACAAAGTAACTTGAAGAAGATTATCATTCATTATTGATCTGAAATGGGTTTCATATTGATTAGAAAAGTTCCCACACAAGAACTAATGTCGTAACTGAAACTCCAGTAAATAGTTGAACTTTTCTTCAATGTCTTCCGATTGGTAATATTATGGATTTTATCTACCAGATAATAGTTAATAATCATATCTAATAAAAATAATATACAATGACTGTTGAAATGAAATTTAAAATTCATGAGTGTAAAAAAACGATAATCCGTGATAGAAATTGGAAAAAATGAAATATAAATTTCTCTGGTAATATCACCCCTGAAGTCCAAAGCGATTTTTCAAGTTTAACGGCAATGGATGATTTATATTAATACGTGATAGTCTAGAAATGTGCATTCAAGTGTAATGCACATTAATCGTGACCAAACTATCACAACGATTCAAGTTCCATTCGTATTTTTTTTTTCTACATCTAATTTAAATTCCTCTATCAACAATTATCACTTATAATACCACAAGAGCTTCAAAATTATCGGGTATTTCCCGATAGGTTCGTTGCAAACAAATGAAGGAGTCAAGTTTTTCAGGTTAAAA